>JAZDUA010000234.1:1410000-1847500 GCA_038098605.1 Gryllus longicercus | reverse complement strand
TCAACTTCAATTAGTTATTCGAACTATTTTCGCAATTATTCACATACGTTTTACAAAGTACTAGACGCGTTGGAGAAATATAAGATTTTTCTTTTTAGACAAACATTGAACACTTCTTTCCAAATAATGCTTGAGTAACCTTTGCACTAATACTTTTTTCACATTGTTTTCCGACATAAATTGACAAATCAGGAGCACTCTTCCTGATTTCCAGTTAAGAATATTTTTTGTAAAATTACTGTATTAAATTAAATTTATACACAAAAATCTGGATTTCATGAATTTTCATCATTATAAATATTGCAATGTTGGATTATTAACGTAGCAAAAGTGATAATGCAATTCCTGTTATATATATATATATATATATATATATATATATATATATATATATATATATATATATATATATATTTGCGTCAATGAAAAACTCTAAAAATGTAATTCAATCAACCGATAATACATATTTTTTGTGCAAAGAGTAGAGAGTTTGCGAAAAGAGCAGATCCCGATATGGTTACTATGAATTCCAAAATTATCACCCAGCCTTTGAATGAAGGAATATTGACAAAGAGAATAAAAATATATACATTGTATTAAAGTTTAATATACAATGGGGAGAGGTTGGAGCTATCTTGGCTTTAGGACCATAGAAATCGTTCCAAATGATAATAAATTTCAATGGTAGAAGTATTTATATTATGTAGTCTTCGTTGCCTTTGAACTAGGAAAAAATTTAAGTATTCTTGAATATGAATAATTTGTAAACCATTAGTAATAATGTTTCAACATTTTAAAAATAAAAATTGGTATGTATAATTGTGAATAGAACATCTAAAAAAAAGTACCAATCGATCACTCTAACATAAATCTTTCAACAACCGCCTACAAGTACACTATATTTCCTGTAAAGCTGACTGATGCTATATTGTTATGTATAGTAAATGTAATTTTTTTAAAATTACGTGTTGAAATTACCACTCCAGAAGAAAACATTGGGAGATAATGCACTGAAGTCACTCGTGGAAAGTAGACATCACTTGCATGAATGAGGACTTAGATATTTATATTTTGATTACAACGGTTGATAATATGTATTGTAAATGTTGCGTTGCCAGAACAATAGTGATTTAAAGGTAACTTTAAGATCTAATACTATCAGTCCTAAATACATTCGTGTTACGTGTAGCAAGGGATTAAAGAATGCCATTAAATACTAAACGATTTACGTTTTCAGATGAAAACAGAAAATGGCGACATCTATCAAAGTTTACATTATTCTCATTGACTACAAATAGCTAGACGGCAAAATATGCAATAAGGAATTTTGAATGAAAATTATTCAGTGTTGGCATAATCGAACGTCACTGTTCTTTTGACAGAATGAAGACAAATCAAAGAAAATGTATATATAATAAGAAGACAGAATATGTCATACTTTTGATGACGTCTCGTCGATTATTGTATTATCTGCACTGGATTTATTTTTTTGTCATTTTCTTGCAGCAGAAATTGAAAAGCGTATCATCCAATAGGAATGCTCTTTTCTTTTCCTTCATTCGCTTTGCTAGCTCCTTGCGGCTGCTCCCAAGGCGCAGCGCGTGTACAGAGAAGAGCGGCGTTGCGTGACGCGCCGTCGCGGGCTTTGGGGGCAATCAGCTCGGCGCGTTTGAAGCGGCGGCGCCCAGTTGAACGCGGCCTCATCAGAGAAAGCGAGCCCCCGCGGCCCGCCCTGCGTTTGGCGGTTAGTCAACGCCGCGCCCGTGCAACCGGCATCAGCTCTCGACTTGCTACCTTACGAACCTACCTCACCACGCCTCCACCCACCACAAGCACTCGCCAACCGCCACCACCGTCCACCGTGCTGCACCATGCCCTCTAGTCCCCACGGTGTCCCGAGACGACTCCCCATTCTCCTTCGTTTCCACTCCTCTCCCCACCCCTCCTCTCGTCTCCTCGCCACGCCACGCCACACCACACCACACCACGCCACACCACGCCACACCACGCCACACCACGCCACACCACGCCACACCACGCCACGCCACACCACGCCACACCACGCCACACCACGCCACACCACGCCACACCACGCCACACCACGCCACACCACGCACCGCCTCACCTCGCCTCGCCACGCAGAGTCCTTTGCGCGCACAAAGCCTTCGGGCAGCACTCCCCAATCCCCCGCGGCCGTGCCCGACAAACAGCCCGTAATATGGATTTGCGGTGGCGCTGTTGCGAACTCTGAGCACGTGGCACGCAGTCCTGCCACAGATGCCTTATATTCATTATGTGCGACGCTGCGGAACTCGCTGCCGGGTTGGGGAGGAGAAGCGGACACGCGAAAGGTGGGGGGGGCGGAGGGATGGGTCAGGGCCGCCTGCGCACACAGAAGGGAGCCGCCACCGTGGAAGGGGAGGGAAACGGGTAGGAGTGTGCGTTTATGCAAGGAAAGAGGGAGTACATAGCCCGCGGGTTAGCACGTGCCGAGCGAGCGGACGGGCCGAAATGGAGCAGGTGCATATATGTGCGAAACGATAGGCGGTGAGAGGGGACAAATGGTGCGAGGTTGGAAACGAGCAGTTACGGCCCGCGGAACGGCACCAACTGGGATGGGTGAGAGAGACCGTTCGGGAAGGGAAAGCAACTAGAATATGTACAGGTAAAAGAGAGAGTACACCCGTGTGAGAACTAGTGGTGCTACAACAGTCCATTTTCTCGTATTATTCGTGACGTCTACGTAATATTACAATGTTAGTTGAAAACAAAATTTCGCACAATTCTGTTCGATTGCATATGGCATTGTGGCCAGCGGCAGTTTGTATCACTTAGGGATCTCATCAATTGCATCATCGGACAAAATACCTGCCTATGCGTTTCCAACCAGCAAAAATATTTGTTCGGACTGGGATTTGAAGTTGAGCGCAAAACATCTGTGATCAGCGCAATTCTCCGTTACGCCAGCGGGGTGGTTAGGAATATCAATGCTCTCGACGTCTGAATAAGAAAGGAAAACTTTTGCAATTTTCGAAATTTCCGAGAATTTAATGAAAATCGGGCCTATGCCGTGTTATGAAATATACTTTCAAAAAAACTTAAGAAAATATTTCGAGTAATTTTCAAAAATATCTTATTTAAGGTTTTTATTAATGACAATTTCACAATCACTCTGAAATTGGGATATTTTCAAAAGATTGTACATGACATTACAGTAGAACCTTGCTAATCCGAAACCCGCAAATCCAACATTTTGGATAATCCGAAGAAAATTCGGGATGAAGGAAAAACACACAAAATAATAAAATTCTTATTTGTATTGTAAAGAAAGCATTTTATAATTACTGTAGAACTGATATATAATTGAAACACAAATTTTCAAAAGGAAGCGGTTTTTGCACTGGCAACTATGATGTATATCACACGTTTATATAGCAGTAATTTTCACTTTGAGGAACTTGCTAAATTGGTAATCTTCTTTCGACCTAAGGAACTGAATTTGCTTGATGATGCGATCGCTATGCCATTTTTGCCATTTTCTCACATCGCACGCTATGTTGCATTGTCTGGTAATCCTATATATGTATTTGTATATGTACGGTACATTTTTCGAATAATCCGAACACTTCCGAATCCGAACAGACCACACCCCCCAAATAGTTCGGATTACCGGAGTTTTACTGTATTTATAGATCGAAGTTAAAGAAAATAATGTATATTGTATTTATTACTGTTCTTTGTCGATGAAAATGTAGTAATTTCCCAAGAAATGGCAAAACCCGATCTGTGACACGTTTACAAGCATTTGATATCATAAATGAAATTGCGTATCCTTATTGTATTGTAATTAAATGATACAATATATTGTCACGAGCGCGTCTTCTTGTGGTTTCGTTCGTTGGTGCGCCGACTAGCTCAGGTTCGTACGGGATACCTTGTTTCGGTGAATTGGAAGGGTGAGCGTTGTTAAAATGGAAACCACTTACTTTATGGAATTATTGAACATAATAGTCATGTAATTATTGGAAATGTTTCAGTAAAATAGAAATTCTTTGTGAGCTCACTACCTAAGATAGAGTTTTAAATTAGAATTACACTTACGAATTAAATTATAAAAATTGTAGATCGTGGCCACGCCAATTTACTCATTAACCCTTCAAATTTCCTGTTAATGAGAACTAATCAAGTGTCCTTTTCTTTAATAAGCGCTTCAAAAGCGCACTTGTTAAACCTTTACTCGGTTTATGATAAAACGTCACCGTAATCTTGCTCTGCTGCGTTGAGGCGACTCCTTGAAGCCGACGACCCTCCAACTGTCTCCAAAGGCGGAGGCTGGACTCGGCTTTCACACAAAGCAAGGCCGTGGATAACAGGCTTTTAGGGATCCCAACAGCGGCGGTCACTTGCCGCAGGCAACTGTGCGCGGTTGTTTCCGGACCAACACTCGCACACAAGTCACACCAAATTTCTACGTGCACTCATCCTCAATCTGTTTTTAATGGAGTGCAGCAGTTTTTGACAATTCTTGGTCCTTATTCTGACAGCAACGGAAGAAACATTACTAGGATGAAAAACAATGCACCTAGCAATCAAAGTGGCGGATGCTCGAACGCTATTTGCGCGCATGGCGACCCGATTGTAAGTATAAGAACAAATTCGCTCGGTTGCGACCAGCATCCAGCGTATTGATCTAGAGAACGATCTGGCCTGGTGATGAAGCCCAACAAAACTATACGCTCGGATGCATGAACGCGTTCAGCGGCTCGACCTACAGCGGTCTGACCTAAAGGGCGGTCCCATTTCTAGTGTCGTTTTTCGCGCGTTCTCTTCACTTCAAGCTTCTGAAATCTCTTATTCTCCCTGCTCTGGAAATTTTGCTGTTTTGATTGGTCGATATTAATTGCGCATTAAGCTTTTCTCAGCCAATTCTCGCAAGATTCTCGAATGTTGCACGCAGGAAAATTCCTCTCCCTCTCTTACTCTCTCTCACTTTCTCTCTCTCTCTCTCTCTCTCGCACTCACTCTCACTCTCTCTTAATGTTGATATAAGGAACAGACTCGCAGCTGCATTGCGAGTTCAACGCGGGTAGTCATATTTATTTATTTGCAGCTATAATCTTTGGCTGTTGCAGCCAGGCTCTTCCCTTTTTCGCAATATTGTACCCGCCCTAGCGGGTGGGTAGGGAGAGTGGGGGGGGAGATGCACATGGGTCTATGTCGTCGGCACATAAACAAAAAGAGGGTGTCAGCCTGGCTCTCGCCGGTCCGATGCGCTCGCGTCGCTCAGGAGTCCCTTGGGGCGACGGGGGCCTTCTGACGAACCTCACTGCTGCGTTCTTCGCATACAAAGGAATTACGCGTTTCTTCGTGTTAGGTAATTTTCAAGATAATTTAACAAAATATGATTTTAATTTTTATGTGATTAATCCCGTAAACTCTGTGCCGCCACAATATTATGTTTAATTCAGTTGGCTATTATAGTCATTAATCGCTAGACTTAGTGAATTTGATTCATATTTACAATTTAAATGAAATTCAATTCATATTTATCATATGTATAATTTTTGATATTTCAACACAATTGATTTCTCTTAAATGTTCTTACAGATGTAATGTAAGAGCACTATTGACGTGATGTTGATTCCGTATTGAAGAATTAGACCTGAAGGTTTTAGGCGGGTGCTCTGTTGATAGTCTTTTGTTTTGTTATACTGTTATCCTTTTACTACTGTAAAAATTGGCGATTGTTTTAATTGTATTAGTTTGGTTTACATAATTATGTATTAATTTTTTATGGCAAGCACAAGCAATTCATTATTTTTTTATGTATGTATTAATGACATTCTATCCCCTCATAAAGGCTGTAATGTAAAAAATGCTTCTTCCGTTAAATGGTTATTACCGTAATGCTATACCATCATCTCTCATATTTTGTTGTTCATCTGCCGAAGATCAACAACAAATTTCCTTGATCATTCAACATTCTTCAAGCAATACACAAACGTTTACTCTGGTATATTATTTTACATACACTGATAAAGTAAGTTATAACTTAGGAATTCTGTGTCTGCAATATATATGTGACATTGAGCCGAATTAATGAATTTAGTGAACTTAACGGCCTGATGAAAACATTTTTAAATACGCCGTTTTAAATTATTTAGTAGATTTAATAGCGAAGTAATATTTATGTGATTCAAGAGAGCGCAAGTCAGGTATATTATAACTTACTGTAGAGCATTTGAGGCGGAGCCAGAGGTACAGCTGGCTTCGTAGGTGCGCAAGAGAATTGCCAATTAGCGGGTGAGCGAGTGACGGTAAAGGTCAAGTAGGGGGCACTAGGAAGCGAGAGAGCAGAGGGAGTGAGGGCGAAGGCCAGGACATGGGAGTAGTTGAGGGTCGAGAGCAAGGGTGTCGGTCAGCAGCGACGCTCTGTACGTCAACCGGTCGTACAGCGACGTAAGTTGAAGGTGCGCAAACCAAATTATGGTCTGCGTTACACAGACGTAGTGCGGGTTGCAGATGTGACGTTGCTGCGGGAGGCGTTGCTTATGTTCTGTTTACTTTGCGATATGTCCTTGTGAGTAGAAAAGGGATTGGCTATCAGACATTGCCTGTTCGTGTTCATTATTTATTTGGTAAATTGTACCAATTGAAAAAATCTAGATTAGATGGAATTCACATGGAGAATTGTAATATTCCGCATAGAACTGCTATGTACGCTTTCGGTTGACCTCTGACATCACTTCGGGAGGCAAACGTTGCTTGTACAGGTGACATCCTTACATTCTGCAATAAATATCATGAACTATTGCAAATATTTTACAAGATGGACGAAGACTATCACTCTCAGCTATATAGGTTCAGTAACGGTAGAATAAAGAAACTAATTGAATAATATTATAATATGGTGTACAAACTATGATTGATGTTGTTACGTACTTCAACAAAGAAGAGAAGAAACTTATTCCATGACATATTTTTTGGAGCTTTCAAAATAAAGTGAATATAGTGAGTACATAAATGCCCCCTTTAAAATGCATTAATTTCACTCATGTACACTAAGTTAAACATTGTGATATTGAGCATTAGAAGATATCCAGAATATACACGTATTATAATGTTTCCTTGGCGAAACCAAAATTTTTAGTTATCCGAGTTTGGGTAAACGAGAGTTTACATACCACATTATATAAATACATTTACCATTCCTATAATATTAACATCCATAAATATGATAAAAAAAGGGACTGGAATATAAGCACTTCAAGGGCAGAACTTTAGCGAGAAATCGGAGCATCGCATTTTTACTAGAATGAAACCCGTGGGACAGGATCTGAAGAATGACCCAAGCTGCGCCTGCGTGGTCATGCATCTCCCTGCGTGCTGCCCTCACCTTGTGCGGGAAACGAGCGATACGCTCGACGTACGCCGTGACCACTTCCGGCGCGCGGGCCCACACCCACACCCACACCGATATCCGCGCCCGCGCTGCCGTCCCAGAGCGTCAGTAACGATCGCGTCCCGGCGGTTCCGCGGCGCGCACGGCGAGCTTCGGGAAGGCGAAGTCCCAAGCCCCGCAGCACGTAGGGCCTGCTGTGCCCGCCGCCCCACGCCCTCCTGGCGTCCTCCGTTCGCCGCCCCGCGTGCGCGCCAGTCGATAGAAAGCGAATTAGGGAGCAGCGGGTCGCGGCGGCGGCGGCGGCGGCGGCGGCGAACGCCGTCACGTGACACGTGTCCATTAGCGCGACGCGCCCTATCGCGCGACGATCGAGCCTCACATCGCCCCCGCGCCACTCTCGGTGCCCTGGCCCGTACCCCGCGCCCGCCCACCCACCCGTTTACGCCGGCCACCAGCGACGTCAGCGACGCCGCCGCCGCAGCGATGCAGTCGGCGCACGCGGGTCGATGCGCGGGGTATTTCGAGGCGCAGGTGAACGAATTTTCCATTCCCGCGATCATCGCCCTTGGTAACCGCGCCCCTGGCACTGGCGCCCGGGTGTCGCGTCTCTGGAGGCCCGCTCCGTGGCTGCGCCACGCCGCCGCACTGCCCGCGGCTAATATAGCTTAATTATTCAAATCGATGCACGGGGCGTCGCGGCGGGCATTAGCTGGCCCCTGGTGCCCCCGCGGCGTCTGCAATGCCTCGGCCCCTGCTAAGCTGGCAACCGGACTCGTGCGCCCATCATTGCGCTCGCCGCCCTCGACCTCCTTGCACGCATCCTTGTTCGCCGCGTTCGCCCTCTCAGTGACTTCGTCGCCCGTAGCGCCCTCCTCGCCCTCATTACGATCGTCGCCCCAGTCCATGCCTCGTCGCCTCCTTCCTGCCATTGTCGTCGTTGCAGTCATTGTCATTGTCGTCGTTGCCGTTGTTGCCGTCGTTGCCCTCAGTATCTTCGACATCATCGTTCTCTTTGTATTCGACGGCCTCGGTCTGGTCGCCCTCGTCGCCCTCTTCTCTCTTTTCTCTCTCGTCGCCCTTGTCAACTTCGTCGCTCTTGTCATCCTAATCGCTCTTGTCATTCTCGTCGCTTTCGTCCATGGCGCCCTTGCTGCCTTCTTTCACCTAAGATACCATGGCTATCACTATTCTTCCTACCTGATACTCTTGTCGTTCCGACCACTTTCCCTCAATGGCCGTTTCTTTCCCTTCTCCATTTCATTTCGCTCGCAGCGCCGCCATCTCGGTGCTATTGTTATCTAGCCACCTTCCCCCATCGCGCCGGCTCGCAGCACGGTGCGCGCATACCGTCCGTGATCCTCACCGCCCCACACGTCGCCGCGCCGCATCGACCTGCATCGAGCGGCCCCGCCGTCTCGAATCAATCACGCCGCACCCGCCTCGATTGATACTCCTCACCGGCCGTATATCATCCTCACATCCCCCCGCGCACCACTCTCGCCCTCATTCCCACCGGAGGTATTTTATCCCTGGGCCGGGCGCATGTGCGCTTGATGGAAGGGAGAGGTGCATGGAAGCGAGTCTGAACGCGTGGCACGGCGATCCGACGAATTAAAAACGTAAGGGGATTGTTGTATAAATGTGAGGGAAACTGTTGTGTGGGATTAAGATGAAAGGAATGAGAAACAATAAAGAGGTATGCGTGAAACAATAACACAGGTTCAGTTATCAAAGAACAGACAACATGGGAAATAATTATTGTTCTAAAGAAATTACGAAAAAAAACAACAATGGGAAGATAGTGGCGTGGCGAATTTTCTTGATTCGAGTTCGCTCGTTATCTTACGTTCAAAAATCGACCATTATGGGCGTTAGTGGAAGGGTTTTGTTAAATAATTTCATTATGTATTGTAGTATCGAGCGGGACGAGATAAAACTGTATATGGCGGGACAAGATAATTCGTTTTCGCATTATTGTATTGGCTGCAACGATCAAGTTCTTTCTTACCAAATTAATTCCCAGTTCTGATGCGATCTTCAGGCTGGGGAATTCCCCGGTTATCGGCTTAACAAAAAGGGTATTTCCGTTTGAAAGGTCAGAGGGCAATGACTGCCTTAGCTCTAATGCAGGAGAAGCGGCCGGGTAGCGGAGGGAGGAGCTGCTCTCCGCGAGCGGCGACGACGGCGCCGAAGGACGCGCTGATGGATCGCGACGGCGCCGATCGGTGACAGCGCGCGCCCCTCCAACGCCTTCGCCCGATCAGGCGCTTGAGCCAGGCGCGGGCGCGCCGGCCTCGCTGGAGCCCCGACGTACCCGCTTGCCCACTTACCTCCTTCCCCCCCCCTCTCCCTCTCTCTCTCTCGTTTCCCTTCCCCCTCTCACCAGCCTCTGCCTTCCCCCTCTCTCTCCTTCGTTTCCCTTCCCTCTCTCCCTCCATCATTTCCCTCTCCCATCTACGTCCCTCCTTCCCTCCCCCTCTCTCCCTGCACACGCTTTGCCTTTCTAGTATTTGTTACTTCCATTTACGGCTCTGAGACCATATTCCCACAATTGCTTGTGCAACGTATTACAGCATCTTCTGCCAATGGCATTTCTATTCATTCTTCTATTTCAATGTGGTTATCATCTTTCCCCTGCAAATCCTGTTCTTCTTTCTTTTTAACTCTTCTTCCCCACTTCCCATGCTCTTCCCACCACATTGCCTTTCCTCATTATTTTTCTTTCCCTTTTCCTAGTTCATGTTACGATTCATTTACCTGCTTCGTTGCTTTTTTCATCCTTACTCCATACATACACGTTTTTCTTAACCGCGTGTAGGATAGCGTATCTTTTCCATTTCGTTTTCTCCATCTTTGAGCGGCCGTGCGCCTTCGTGCCTATTCTCTTTTTCCCCTTCTACGGGCCAGCCGCATTCCCCAACCCCATCAACTCGCTCCGAACTCTCCCTTTCTTCACTCACGTGCGCGAGGCAGAGATGAAACCGAATCTGCGGGCTTTTCCCCTCCGTCGCTTTCTGATTCTTGGTCACGTTGCAAGGACACTCTTTCACTTTTTCATCTTGTCTTTTTCTATTTTTATCTCCTTACATACGACGGCGTCAAAAGGAGTAGCGACGCATAGGCACACCTTGTGTGAGCCGTAATGTAAGTTGGATACGGATAGTATGACGCGGAGCGCTTCATGTAGCTTCTTTCATCACAAAAGTGCGTGTGGCTCCGGGCCATTTGGGTTAATGCGAAAATGGACAAACATCACTGACGCTGGGAAGACGTTCCGGAAGCGAGAAGGGGACCACTTTGTGGAGGTAAGGAAGTACAATGTTTAATCCTCGGAGTTCTAATGAGGATGAAGTGCGGAGCTAGAGGAAGAGCTGTTACAGAAACAGTCAGATCCGAGCTTCTTTTAGAGTTTAAAAATTGTGCTTAAAGGGGAGACCAGTTTTTAACATGGTAATTTTAAATTCTATTGGTATTGTCTACTTCATGTATCTGCAGTTGTTCAAATTACTCTCCATTTGTGTTTTACAAATCTAGATTCCTACAGAAAGTCGTAATATATCGTCTTATATATCGTCTAAAATTTAAAATATTTATTATAATACCTTATTTTGAAACTATTTAAAGATTAATATTTTTTACATTTTCTGTGTTCAATTCGCAAAAAGTAATGTTCATAATACTCTCAAACTACATTCTGTGAAACAACTAATTAAGACGTACGTTCATTTCATTTCATTTCTGAAAATTACTTTGTACTTATGTTTTACCACAAAATCGAAGTTTATTTTGCCTTAACAAGGCCAGCGAAATTAAATAGAGGAAATTAATTATAGTTCTGATAATAAGAGGATTAAATATCCTTCTCTAAGCATAAATGACTTGACGATCGTGAGATTGCATCCATTCAATTACATAGTATTGTAGTCGTACATCTTAAAATGTTATCAGTGTTCACTACTGATATGTATGATTTAACTACTGTATATGTATGATTTCCCATCCCGTAACTATGAAATGTATAAGAATATTCGCAAAAGGTTTTTCGTATTGAAAACGGAATAAAATTATCTTGTAATATTCTCTCTCTATCCCGATTTGATAAACAATATCGTCCTAGATTATATTCAAATATTGCCCACGATCGTTTTCCGTTAGCCAGAGGGGTAGAATGTGGGATTGAGAAAGGAACATTAATGGAAGTGGTTGATAAAAAACTGCAAAAGAAGTACAAGGGTGAAAATAGAACAGAGTGTGCTGCAATACTGTGCTGCAAACTACGTATCAAACAGGTAAAATTCAGTTCCACAACTCTTTTAAGCTCTCCTCCAGGAAACATTTTCTAACGGAAAAATAAAAGAGTGGAGTCAGAGGCGGAGCTTATATTGGAAGTTGCAGAACGACGTAATACCAGCGCCCCTCCGAGAAGGAGCCAGCTCCGCGTTCGACAACAGTCTAAGAGAATTTCCCCTGGAACGTAAAATGACCATCAGTCGTTCCTTACTTGCGATTAAATAAATGAAATCCGATCGCCCTAGCTCCGCAAACACGCGGGCGCCGGAGTTCTAGTTTCACCTTAGGTTTTCTCTCTCGCCGCTCCCGGACCTGCGCTGCGGGGTCACGTTCCTCGTGGAATCGAACGCCTGCGAAGCCCCGGCGCAGGCAACGGAACGCGAGCTCCTCGCGCGAGTCACCCCACCCCCCACCACCACAAGCCCCTGCCGCCGCCACCACGCCCCTCGCCCTTGCCACGCCCCTCCCACGCGCCTGGCTCCACGGCCACCCTGCCCTGCTGCCTTCTTCCCGCCCGTGCCGTTGCTAGCGCGAAGAGCTCTTTCTTTCCGCAGAGGTCCAAGTGTGCCCAGCGCACCACACGCCCCATGTGGCTTCCGATGGCCTCGCCGGTGACGCCCTTCTCTTTACAGTGATTGCGGCTACCAACACAAGAGGCTTTCTTGGCCATCTGGACCTTAACCATTTACACATCTGGTCAGTCGGTTCTTTCACAGTTTTGTCCTATCCGCTTTTATTCTGTTCACTATCTCTTCTTCCCATCCATTTCCCAAACATTATTATAAGTTTTATCTTTCGTCTGCCTCCCTTCACATTTTATCTACATTGATTATTTCGCCTGCCTTTTTGATTTCATTCTTCACCACAACCAAAATGCCATAAAATTTTCTGAATCAAAATAGCCTCAGGGAGTTTTCAATCTAAGTGAGATTCGCAAGATTCACACTACATTGTCATATCGCTTAGAGGAAATGAATGCGTGATCATGAAATTAAGATTTTATTATATAAAAATATATGAGAAACTTCCAGAGAGGTTTTAGAAATGGTCCATATTACTTGAGCTGAAAGCCTTAATATGGTCACGAGAAAGAGTCATTGTAGATATCTGACATAGTACATGCAGACGTTTTGCCGAACATGTAATGGAATACTCGGTTTACTGTTTTCATCTTCTTTCAAATACCTTTTATAGTTGTTCACAACTCTCCGGTAGCTACCCTACTGCATTCGCAAGCAAAATTAGTTTCACTTAGTTGTCTTCCATTGTCTTTCGTGCGGGATGAAGAAGATTATGTTCCGACTCGCTAGCCAAAGTCAGTTACACATTTGCGGGCTTTCCTTCCAACATCCCGGGTCTGCACCTGTGCAGTTGCCCTCCACTTCCACGGACTTTTTCGTCTCTCCTTCTGTTCCCCGTCGATTTTCTCCTTCTCTTCCTCCGCCTTCTGCACAGTTCCGCCGGGCACCAGCACTGCCGTTCCCCTGCAACCTCTCTGCGGAGTCGCGAAGTATCGGAAAGTAACAGAGCCGTGCTCCTCTTCGACGTGACGTCGTCGTAGTCGCACCAACGGTTTTCGTTGTGTGATCTCCTCTGGCAGCACCGCTTGACCTCGGGCTTCCTTCGCCTGCTGTGCGGGGATGGCGCAGCGGTGTATAGGCGGACACCCGCCCACGCCCGGCGCTCCGTTTCGCCTCCACACTGCGGTGAAACTCGCTTTTTCAATGGGTTCCATTTCTCAAGGCGACCGGTTCGGCTTCCCACGCGTTTCCCGACCTCGCCACCTACGCTACAAAGCATTCTGGAAGAGCAGACGTGGCGTTCGCCGCCCTCGCGATGTTGTCTCCACCTCCGACTGCACGGATGCTCTGATCCTCGGCGCTCTCCAGCCGAAGACACGTTCGTCTCTTCGTCTCTTTTGCTCAAGCTCTCCTCTAGGAGAGTCATTCCATATACAATTACCATTATTATCAGAATTAATGCCTAAATAGCCTTTTAATGCATTTGTTAATGTTTCCGGGAGCGTCATCTGCTAAGGTCGTATGCGCCGTAAGTGTAGCGCACGTTTTATTAGGGTATTGCTCCGGCACCAGCTAGTTAGCTAGTGTCGCAGATCACCTTTTAATGGAAGACCGGTGAGTTTCAAAGGACATATAAGGCATATTCAGATCAATTATCATTATTATTATTATTATTATTATTATTATTATTATTATTATTATTATTATTGCTGTTATTATTACTATATAGTTATTATTTTTGTTACTATTGTTTCTGCTACGTTTCATGGCATTCTCGTTTAAGCTCTTCTCTGGTGTATCAAGAATCATTGTGCCGCACGTCGAAGCAAATTGCAGCCGTCACGTCAGCGCGTACTTCTCCCCAACTGCCACGCCGCCACCCTATTCCACGGCGGCCCCTCCGACGCCCGTGAATGGCGTCGGGCCGTGGCATGGCCACGCGTAGCCACCGGGCGTCGCCTCGCGCCTGCCGCCACTCAGCCACCCTCCGCCCACCGCCACCGGCCGCTCAACTATTGATAAGAGGGCTGAGCAACCCCGCGATGAAAGATTCAGCCAGCTGGAAGCGATCTCCGGATCCGGGCTGTGGTTGCTCCGCGGGTCGTGCGGCGCGTTCTCCTTCCCGCTCGCCCGCTCCCTGTTCCTCGCCACCTCGCCGGCCGCACCGCTTCACCTCGCCCCGCCCCGCCCCGCCCCGCCCCGCCCCAGTCTCCCCGCCCCACCCACTCCGCCCCGCCGCGGGCGGTTGCGGTCGGCCGGAGATAATTGACAGAAGAGCGTCGTAACCGCCAGCGCCTGCGTTCGAGACGGACAGGGATGCGGGATACGGGAAGGACAAGGGGGCGGAAGAGGAAGGTCCGGGTGCGGGAGGAGGAAGGTCGAGGCGCAGGCGCTAGCGGCGGCGGCGGCGGCGGCGGACAGAGGAGAGGGCCGGATCTCGAGGGGATCCGCTAAGCAGCTCCCCCACTCCTACTTTACCGAGTTTCGAGAAGCGGGTCCCTGGTTTCCTCGCCGCCCGTGCCTCTCTCGACAAGCCGGCACGCGTTTCGTCTTTGTTGGAGAGCGAACGGAACAACGGCCGACCATGTCGCCGCCCGGAGAAGGCGCTGCAACGGTGAGAGAATTGCACAGCAAGAAGAATGACTAGCCAGCTTCCGCTCTTTCCTCACGTAGCAAATGGAACAAGATCTATATTTCCTGAGGCAAAATGGCCAGAATTTTAATGGAAGAGTTCTTTTCTTCTCGTATATATGGAATGAGATCGCCAAATCCATTTGGAAACAAGAAAGGAAATATAGCTTCTG
This sequence comes from Gryllus longicercus, assembly GCA_038098605.1. NCBI lineage: Eukaryota > Metazoa > Arthropoda > Insecta > Orthoptera > Gryllidae > Gryllus > Gryllus longicercus. The sequence continues at coordinate 1,832,483 of JAZDUA010000234.1, read as the reverse complement.
TTTTAGATTGACGTATTCTGATGTTGTGATGTTGTTTAATTATGTGACGTTTGCTCGTAATCAAAAAACAACCACCAATGCAAATACAAAAGGAAAACTAATCTTCTTACCCATTATCAGAAGATTCAGAGAAATCTCTATCACCTCAGACGAGAAGAAATCTTTTTCACTACATACATCAATGATATAGTGCAATATAGTTGGAAACTATCAGCTTCACGCGTTATTCGAACAACGAAGAGAAGGAAAGTAGAGAAAATTAAAAACCACTGTCGTCGTAGTCCGGCATGTCGATACTTGAGAATTACATATTGCGACGTCTTTGTATTCTATGCGTGCTTAAAATGAGCTTTCCACGCAACATAATGTTCATCATAAAAAAGCTCTTTAGTTCATCATATAACATATGAGGCGCGTCATCCCTCCAGTAATGAAAGAACAATGAGGGCACTCACCGACACGCTTCACCGGCAATGAAAAGGTGGTCGTGTAAGTTCCGTGTCCCAGTTATCCACAACCCGCTGAGATCATTACTCGGCGGCGGACGACGAGTGTGCGCTGTGACCCAGCGCAGCCCCCCCCCCCCCCCGAGCTGAGCGCTTCTCCGCCACCTTTGACCTTCGGCCCGGGGCGCCGCTGCACCGCCCCGCGCGCCGGGAGCCGGGGTGCAGCCGGGACCCGGCGAGGCCTGCCGCGTCCGCCTCCGCCTCTGCCTCCTACGCCTCCTCCGGCGGAATGTGCGCGAGAGGAGCAGATTCTCCGGAGGACACTCCAGGAATTTGTATCTGTCCCCCGAATACCTTGTTACCCTGGCGAGGACGACCTGTGAAAATATTAAACGCAAGTAAAGCAAGGAAGTCATTACGAACGAACGCGCAGCACGACACGGCGCGGCTCGAGGCGAAACCGTCTGCAAGGGACTCTGTTACAAGCGTCCCATTGTGTTATGCTTAGCTCCGTACCGGAGCAGAGTGGCCGAACGTTTTTTCTGAGAATTAAATCCACTGTAGATGAGCGGCCAGTACACGTTGTCAAGCCTCGTCGGCTCAAGCGAATGATTTTTAGTTTGCTTTGGCCTTCGTGGCTTGTTCCTCTGGCCGTTCGTAGATTCCTAGAGGGAGAAAGCAGTTGTCTGTTGTCATGAGGACGCTGCGGATTGAGCACAGCGCAGATGTGTTGACATTTCATTAAGGCATTTTATTAAACTATACTGAGTAAGTCACTTGAAAAATATGCTTGTGAATTGTTTACCATTTTCTTCTCTTCTTCTTCTCCACTACAGGGATATGTCATGACCTGTTCTGGCTTCTAAGAATTCCATCTTTTTATCTACCTGAGTCTCTTCTGCCTTGAGGCCCATACTTAAACACCTGCTTTGGAATGCGAGTCTCTTGTATTTTTTCCACATGTAACCATTCCTGTCTGCAACATTGTACTGTGTCATTGATTACTTGAACGTTTAATTCTTTTCGAATTTCCTCATTTCTGAGTTTATCTAGTCTGCTGCTTTTTTACAGATCTCAAGAATTTCATTACAGCAGACTGTAACGCCTGTGTATATTTCACCCTCAGAGTCCAGCATTCACTTCCTAACAACAGAGACGGGACAGACATGACGTTATATATCCTCAGAGTATCTCAACGAGTTTTATCATTAAGAGTTCGCCGAATGTTTCCGCATATATTCTGGTATTTATGTTTTTTTCATCTATATTCATTTCTGTGTTGAACGTTATGTTGTATTTCAAATATTTGAAATGGCTAATTTGTTCCAGCATCGTATTTATCAAAATTATTTTGGTGCATATAGAATGTTTTCTCCCAAATGCCATTGTTTTGATCTTCATTTTTGAAATATTTAGATTATATCCTTTGCAATTTTTGTTTAATTGATGAATAGACCTCTGTAAGTCATCCTGACGTTCTTGGTTTCTAATTTGATATTCAGCAAATAGTGTATTTATTCACACTCCATTCTTAAGCTTAATTCCTAGGCTGATTATGTTCATCCATTCTCAAATGTCATCTTCCAAGTATATGTTAAACAATGATGAGGAAATTCTGCATCTTTGGCGGACTCCTTGGTTTGTTTTTATTTCTTTTGAATATTTTTCTTCTAGTTCTAAAATAACATACGTATTCTGATACAGAGATTTAATGTTATTTATTAAGTGATGTGGGTAGCCGCTTCTTTCCAAAACTTCCCATAAAGGAGAGCGTTTCAATTTATCGAAAGCGTTTTCATAATCAACGAAAGCCCAATTGGGTTTCTAAATTAAATTCCCTATGCTTTTGTATTAGTTGTTGGATGGTAAAAATATTATCTATACAGGAGTGTCCTTTTCTAAAAACCATTTTGTCCTTCTATTATTAAAATCGCAGTGATATTTACAAGCTTTTTATTTAAAATTTTTGCATATATTTTATAGCATGTGGGTAATAAACTAATACCTCTATAGTTGCCACAGTCGTTTTTTAAATAATGAAATTACTTTCGCTTTTTCGTCATTCTTCAGGGACACAGTCTTGCTTCCAACATAAATTTAATAGGTGGAGGATTCTTAGCTTTAACAGCAATCCTCCATATATAATTAGTTCGGCATTTATTTCAAGCCCCGCAGCTTTTCGATTTTTTAGTACCGTTATTTTTGTTTCTACTTCTTCTAATCAATTTGTCATCTACCGAAGCTTGTACCGGCATTCACATTGGATATTTTTATCTTCAGGGTTATACCATAAAGTTTGATAATGCTCAACTCACTGACTTTTCATTATATTAGCATTATAGTACCTAGTTTTATTTTTTTATTTTTGCAATTACATAGGCATGTATGCAACTTCATACACATTTTCAAGACTCGAATCGCTGCTGTAGACACAAGAGATCATTAACGTCATTTGTGAGCAGTGAATTCACTGCAATTCTGACGGCCGGCAGACGAGCTTGAGTCCTGGCGAGCTAAAATCGGATACAAACGGTGGGCCGCGCGCGTTACAGCATTCGTAATTCGGACTCCCATTCCGTCAATCCACAACGTCGTAATTTTATTTATATTCGTAGAAATTACATTTTTTCTTCGACAGTACTTAAACTACGCCTGAGCTTCTACTCACTAAAATCACAACCTTCTGGACGTGAAAAAGGAAGAAACAAATATGCCGAAACGTAGCGTTTCTCGAAGAAAAGACGGTAGTGTATTGTTTTATAACCTGGTACTCTTACGCTCATGCCTTTATCCTGAATAAAGGTTTTGAAACCAAATAACAATAAAATAGAAAACATATAATCTTCGTTAATCAAATATTTTTTGACTAACAAATAGTCCGGTCTGCTTAGATAATAAAGAAATCAAGTAAAACCTGTTGAACAATATTAGTTAATTAAAATGTATGAATTAAAAAACTTTCACAACGCAAAAAATGGTTTTATGTTTTAATTTTTAACGCCTTTATTTTTTAAATACGAAATTCTTCAAAATTATTTTTTCAAAAACCTAAATTCCGAATTCAAAATAAAGACATATTTTCAAAAAACAAATACTTTGGAATTTTTTAAAAGTAACTTTTGATTACTGAAGTCTTTCAATCACTGAAACCTACTAAATGTTTTCTCGATGCTTCATTCCCTGTCGCGACACGGACATGTAATCTGCCTGGCGCAAGCGTGCTCAAAGCACTACCAGGTCTGCTTGTCAGTCCTGGACGTTCTTCTTTATGAAATGCTTTCTAATCTATAATTTAATAATACTTTATATTGTAACACCCCCGGTCGTCTCGTTAGAGAATGCCCGGTTAGCGGTCCGGTTGTAGCTCAGTCGGTGATGGAAGGAATTGTTAAACAGATACAATGGCAGTACGAAACAAACACTTTGATCACTGGTAAAAATTACTTTTATTCCTGGGCAAGAAAAAGAATGCCCCAGGGAAGTTACATTTGTAAATTGAATAAAAAATGAGAAAATTAGATGAAAAGAAAAGAAAATGAAAGGTCAGAATTCAGAGTAAAGCTTAAAACTAGAAAGAATTATAACAAACATTACAATGGTGAAAAAAAAATTACAAGTCCATGTGCCATAGCGCCGCACCGCATTACAAAGTTACACAAGGCGAATGCCCTTGAGTGATACTGCCTGGGAAAAAGGTCTTTGTGCGCCCGAGAAGGGCAGGGCGCGGTCGAGGGGGCGGCTGGCGTCCTTCAAAGGAATGCAGCGGAGGCCGATGGCCTCCCTTGTCGACAGCTGAGCAACCGCCTCGTGACGTCACCAAGGGGCGGTGGCGTCTGGCGGCGTTGAACGGCGTCTGGTAGTGTCTGGTAGAACTCGGGGCGGCTGGGATTCTCTCGATCTCAGGAGCGTAATAATCTGATTCTCTAATTCTCATGATAATTGTCGAACACAACTTCGGAAAGTCTAGAACTCCTTCAGAGAAACATTCGCCTCTCTCCGCGACTGATTCCCGCTTCAGAGAAGTCTCTCTGCCCACACTACTCAGCCCTTTATGATAGCTCACGCAGAAATTTTATAAGTCCTTCAGAGGCACATACACCTCTGACCGACGAATAGCTCCCCCCCAGAGAAGTTTCTCTCCCAACTGCCCTCAGCCTAATGATAGCTCACGCAGAAATTTTATAAGTCTTTCAGAGACACACTGGTCTCTCCCCAACGAATAGTTACCCCCCAGAGAAGTTTCTCTCCCGACTGCCCTCAGCCTAATGAAAATTTGTAAATCGGAAACGTAGCAAGTAAACTTTTACCCCCACCCATTTTCTCGGGTGCTCCAGCTCCTTATAATAGGTCGCGTCGCTATTGGCCAAAGGTAATGGCGCAGTACACTATTTTCAACCAATCGTGACGGGAGGAGCGAAGGAAGTTTCCGCTCTCTGTGCCATCTGTGAGTGTACAGTGTTTTTCTTATTCCTTCTAGAACATCGGCCATGCCTGCGCAAGGGGCGCGTTGTCCGGTGAAAGAATTATCGTTCTGGGTTTCCCCGAATGCGAGCGGGCGTTCTAGAGATTTCGCAGATGTTCTTGCGCCCGCGCGCCTCTCAGTTAATCTTTTGACACCAGCTCTCATAACAACTTCGTAATGGGCCGGGGGCGCAAGTGGCTGTCACGATATGCGGGGTTGCGCGCGTGTCGCCATCTGTTTATTCTCCCAGTAGAACTCGGGGCGGCCGGGTTTATTTTATTTAATTTGTATGAGGAAATCGGTATCGCTACAATATCCTTTGGTTCTGAATACAGTTTTGCGTGATCTACATCTGGTATGGATAGAAATTGATTTTTTTTATAGAATTAACTATAATGTTTCTAAAAAACAATTATTTGAATACCATAATTTAAAAGTTTGTAAAAAATAAAAAAGGAATATCTGTTGTTTTTTTTTATTTAAGGTCGCATCAGCTTCTAGGTCATTAGCGACCACTATTGCTTGTAACGGTACGGTAACTGTGAGGATGACACGATATGAAGATGATAGGGGTGAAAGGACGAACACAATACAACTATGCCCGAGGCGAGACTCGAACACGGGATACTTCGGTCCGAGATCGCTACGGCACTACTGCCTTAGTGATCTCGGCCACCGGATCGGCAATATCTGTTTTGTCTACCTGAGGCAAAATAGTAATTTGTATTACTCATCATACTTGGCAAACACAGATCCCGAAATTGCATTTCTTATTTGGGTAGTGCTCTCTTCTCAACTGGGACCATGGGACCATGTGCCGAGACGTATCGTATCGTACCGGACCGACTGGTTATAATGGCTCCCAGTCGGCCGTTCGTAATAGGTTCTTCATTCTTCTGGGGCCGCATCGTCAGTGCTCAGGAACCTATGGAAAGGTATTCGTGTGCATAAAACTTCATAAAATGAAAGATGTTTTGGAAACGACATTTGCACATCAATGAAAACATATTTTGATTTCTTACTGTAAATAAAGGTGGAAAATATTTTGAAAGTATTCTTAAACAATAAACATCTCTATTCAGCAATTTGATAAAAAGTACCAATGTGAATCTGGGAGTGAATATTTTCTCATTAAATTATGTTATCAAAAACTACTACTAGTGCTACCGGTATTCATAATTAATTATTCATAATTCTCTATACAAAATGTATTATACTCAATATCATTTGCGTTCATTGATCCAGAAAAAAGGGATCCACAAAACAAAGAAGTGAAATATGTACACAATTTATACACAATATTTAATTTATTAGAAATAAGTGAGAGTTAAGAAGAATATCTCCTTCTAAATGAATTCCTGAGGCAGGTCTCGGTCATGATTTAATTCAGTATTGTCTGAAAAAAATCCGAACTTTGTTTCGTTGTTCTTCAGAATTATTTTACACTGCCTATTTGTCTTTTACTTATAACATGTAAGGCTAATATTATTTCTTCTGATCCACTAGAAAAATGAAGCCGTGTTTGCAGTTCAGTATAAGCCGTCAATGAACTCAGATTTTTCGAGGAAGTAATTCAGAGGTTGGATGTAATCTTGCTAATTCGGACAAAAATTATTTTCATCGGTTGAATAATACTATTAATCACTTTCCTTTGAAGATCTGTGAAAACACTAATAACGTTCTGATTGTAAGGAGTTTTAAATAGATTCTGTTCATGCAGTACCGCATCTACTAATTACGCAACAAAGTAGAAGTAAATCATTCCATTGTGTCAGGAATTATTAACCTGTTTATTTGAATGCCTGATATAATTCGTAGTTCATAGTTGATTAGTTTACTTCATAATTTTAAATGTATACTTTTACATAAAAAATGACCTATAAGCCACACAATGTTCTTGTTCTTCACCATATTTTACCTACAGTTACTAAAAAAATTAAAAGTACTGCATGTGTTTTAAAATAATTTTAATTCTACAAATTCACGCTTGACTTGATTTCATCATTTACGTTATATATTGTTGTTGGGTTTGTGTGTAACCCTCAACCTGAGTGTTAAGTTTTTTCCATTTATACATGCTTGCCTAGAGGGATAGCCAAGCCAATCTCTTGTTTCTACGTATATAGATATTAAAATAACTGATCTGCCACCCGAATAGGGTATATATATATATATATATATATATATATATATATATATATATATATATATATATATATATTCAAATTTTTCAGTCAATGATTGATGCAGATATCTCGCAATATTCAAGTTATTTTGTGATTTTTTAACTCTCTTTGATTTTAAATAAATAGTGTGTGTGACGTGCTATGGGGGAAAAGTGCAATATTTTCTGATAAAATCTAATTGTTTTCTTTCTTTCAATGTAGGCATCATAACTTTTTAATGTAATGTTATTTATTAGGGACGTTGTTCAAACAACCAGTAGGATGAAAAAATCACGCACCAATACCGGTTTGCGCATTCAGGAAATTGATCGATCTACGCATTCTGATTAATGGCCCATTTATTAGCAGTGACAAGCCATTCGTCCGTACACCATCAGGCTTTGACGTTATTAGGAGAACAATTTTAAATGCAAGTTGTTTCGTTCCTCTTATATTGCAGCCTCGGTATCATCACTAGTTAGCGGTGAGCGATCATTTAATTAAATTTAATATTTAATTACTCTATTTCATTCCATAATTTTAGCCTTCATGGAAAATAAAAGACACTTGGCGATTTATTAAAATCGAAGTGAATATATAAACACAAGACAAGAGATTAATTTGAAGAGTCCTGAACTCATTTGCTGAAGGAATTCTTAGAAATTTCACCCGGAAGGAAATTTCTCGCTGCTGTATTTCCTCCAGAGAAGCAAACTTTGCGAAGCTGGCGATAGTGAGTTGCGTCGACAGATGGAGCGAAAGTATACACTCAGTACTTCGCTGAGTGAGCATGGACGGGTGAGCCCAGTCGCTCGTTCCGATCTAGAATTCCGAACCTTATTGTGCTTATCCTGAGAATTGGCTTGCTCTGTGTCCAATCATCGGTCACCGACGTTCACAAGCTAACAATCTCTTTTTCGTTATCGTTACTTCTCAGCAGTCTTCATATCTTTGTTTCCTCGTCTCCTCGCCTCGAAATCAGACAGGTCTTTTATCCTTTATTTTTTTTTAAATTCATCTTCTGAACAAACTCTTCTTATATTCCTATTACACCTTTGTTCTTTGTACATCATTCCCGAAATGTTTCTGAGTTTCGCTTTTAACCCTTCTATTGTTATTAGGTCTAACAGAACCATTACGTTTACTAAAGCTTACGTGGATTTCATAGTTCTTTCAATAAACGTATTGTTTTCAGTTGTTTTAAATTTTACACTTATTTGTTAAATACACAATATTTTAGTTATTTTGCTTTGGCACGTTTATGGGAAATCAATCGATGACATCCAGACAGACAATTCACACAAATTCGATCGATGAAGATACTTTCAGTAGCTGCTGTAATATGAGTACGGTCTAACAGGACTCATAGTGCAAGCTAGTTCTCGACAAAATATTATGCATTTACAAGCGTATTATCGGAAATAATTTTGAGTTATTCCCGGAAGGTTAAATAACGACTTATTCCGAACGTATACCGATTTTTATCATTCAAATGCCACATTCAATTGCGCTTGATGGTGAAGATAATGATACTATTGAAACGATTTTTTTTAATTTGTGGAGAAAATCCGTAAATTGCGAAGTAATAAAATGGACAATATCGGCAACACATGTGCAATTATTTTAAAATTCATATTATTTTCAAAATTAGAAACGATAATTCCAAGCATAGGAAACTTTTTAAGATGAATTTAAGAATGGGAAAATGAAATCCTGAATTGATCTCATCATAAATGGTAACGTATTTTGAGCACCAGATAGAACGAACAAGTATACAAGATCCGCAGTCAAACACGATTCTTCTTTGCATTCCCATTGGTGGGTAAAAATATTTTGAAAAATAGTTGTTTGGTTGTAGTTTTCTTTTTTATCCCATAACCCATAGAAATAATTTTAAAAATCGCCATTTTATCAAAGTGTATCAACCATTCTTATGAAAACATCTCCGACACTACATGAAATTTAACAAGTCGTTTAAAGATTCCCTTATGGCAATTGTTTTCGTTTTTTTCGTGCAATTCTTTCAATTTTGTTCTCATTTATATTTCCTTTTTAACCGGTGAATTTATCGATTTTATATCACTTCTGCTTCTGGTACTACCACCCTGCCGTTTTAATGTTTTTTATCTACATTTATGGTTGAACTGCAGCCTTTGTATTCAAAACAACGTCTATTTCTAGTGTCTTCATTCATGCTGCGACCTGCAACCATTCGGTGAAGAGTAACGCGAGACATCGTCGTGACACCTCGTTTATGTTTTAGAAGAACGGGTTGCAAACTGCCTCGCGCGGTGACGCTTAATCTTCCTTTAAAGGTTCTGAAACGTCTCTTCTTTCTCTAAGTCCTTGTTTTCAATTGACTACGCCGTGTACGACCACCATAAATCCGTTTGTTATCGTTGCGTCTCTGGGAGAGGCGACCTAGAGGCAGGGCGGCAGCCAGGGCAATTACCGGTCAGACGGCCCATTGCAACCTAATCACCTGCTACGCGACCTCAACAGCGGTTTCTACGACTCTGTGTTAATGTGTACGCATTACGCCGGTAACATGGCACTTAATCTAGAGCTAAGAAGATTTGACGAGGAAACTCGCCGCAGAGTTACGGGGGTACTCCGCGACAGTTGTCGTGACCGCTGCACAAAGTTCACACGGTCTCTGGAGAAAAAATTGCCTTAGTCACTGGAATTTGGTTGGTTTTCAATATATTTATTGGATCACTTTTTTACTATAGCACTATAAGACAATTTGAGAAATTTAAGATAATTAAAAAAAATAATTTCGAATTTCATGCAGTCCAATAAAATTGTATTAATATAATTTTTCTACTTGCCTAGCTGTTATTTAACACAGCGATTCGTATTTTTCATTAACCGCTGCTTTGTGAGATTCGATGTGATACATGCCAACAAGTTTTGGAACAGGAAATGTTTAATGAATTCAGTTGGAAGGAGAGCAAACATCAGTATTCGCAGAACATGTCACTCGTTTCATTACAAAATATAGCTCGATACGTTCCAGAAATACCATGCAGTGTAAAATACATTTTAGACAATTTTTTTATACTAAAAAACGATTACAAGAGGGAAAATTAAAATTAATATTAAATCGAACGTTGTGAAATCTTCAAAGCATTACGTTCCATATAAAAATTAATTTCAGAGCTGCATGATCAAGGAAACTGCGATGTATTAAAATACATTTACTTGGCACGTATCCGTAGATTAAATGATGTAATTTCCGTTGTACTTTATATTCTAGTGAACAATTTATCATGTATGCAAAAAAAAATTAATTCTTCACATAGTTGCTTTTGTAAGTAAATGTGCATCAATGATGCGTGTTGTATATGTATATATATATATATATATATATATATATATATATATATGTTTTTTTTCGTTAATCGGCCTACTAGGACCACGCATGCAAGCATCCTGCATTTACCGTGGCTCAGTTTTTATTTATTGTCGCGGTGGCAGGTGCTTGCAACAACTTTTTGGGGGGGACCAGCATTTTAGCTGGATCCGATTTTTATCCCCCACGGTTGTTAGCCCTGGGGGTATGGAAGATGAAATGATGATATGATGATAATGGGGGTGAAAGGACAACACATACAGACATACACAAATACACCCATGCCCGAGGCGGGATTCGAACCCGTGATCTTCTGGTCCGAAACCACTCCGGCCCTACTGCCTTAGCGATCTCGGCCATCTGATCGGTGTATGTATATGTATATGTGTGTGTGTGTGTGTGTATATATATATATATATATATATATATATATATATATATATATATCAAGTATGCTTTACTAGCTCTGCTAAATGGAATATAAGTGAACAATATGGCAAAAATTATAAAATCAACATCATGAGGATAGCCTGAAAGTAAAAAGCGTTGAGTTTATAAGCGCTTGAACAGTTCTTAAAAATAGATTGTTATTTGTGATAATACTCCGTGCGTATCCATAAATAATGTTTAACTTTTATTCTTGTTATAGTTAATGATGTAGGAATAATGGTTTCAAATAATTCAGAAATTTCGAATGGGAAAAGTAATAAAAAATATAACGTAAATCAAGAACAATTTCAAATTTCTTCTTTATATTCTGCAACATTTCCCATTCTTGTGTTATCGATTGTAAAATCTAAAAATATGCAACACAAATATTCATAAAAAATACCGTTTTGATTTCGAAATTGGATGCACAACGTTTGTAAGAAAGAGACTTGATCGTGGCACTCTCACGTGACTGGCGCGGGCAAAGTTCTTTCCTTTCGCCGTCGCGTCGCCTTCCTGCCTTTTACACCGGTGCGTTATTTCTTTTCCCTTCCCCCTTCCTGTCTCCCAGTGTCGTAGGCGCAATTTGCAGCGAGCGGTGCGGCACAGGGGCCGGGGACCCAGCCGGTCAGCCGGAGCATTTCTCGGTAGAAAAGATTAGCGTGTTGATAGAAAATGTCACCGGAAGTCCGCTCGTTATTTAAGTTCGCCAAGGTCACGAGGGGCTGCTCACGGCAGGGTGTTCGTCAGGGGGCTTTTCCTGCCGCGGCTCACTGCCGTCCCCTTCTTCTCCTTCAGCTCAGCCGACGGGCAGAGTTACAGCTCCTGACAGGCTGGGCGGCCTTATGGTCGGCAGTAATTAGAATTTAAGAGATAATTTCCAATGTGATATATCTTTATTCCCGTTTATTTTCTAGTTTTACGTATCAGTATATGCTTAAGACGCTTCCCCATCATGCTTCCCCGAACTTTAGTTTCTCATGTGTTAAACTGTATCCGAAAACCGCTTAATCCTATTTTAAACTATAAAGCTGAATGCCAATATTTCCCCTTCCTATAAAAAAATGGTTGCTTGAGAGACGTCCCTTCGGAAATAAACTCTTAATTTATGAAGTCTTCCAGAAAATTCGAAACACATTACTGGAATGGGGATTATTTATTCAATGTAAAACCACAATTTTAATATTGATCCTCAAGTTTTCTTTGTCTTTTTAGCGACACCGCTTCTAATTTTCTGCTAATGGTTCTCCATTGCCTTCCCCCTTGTAGGAGACTGACGCCTGCTCTAGTTGCCGCACTTCCATTGCCACTCCGCCCGGCTTCTCGCCGCCGCTCCCTCCTCTTCCCCCTTCCCGGTGCAACAGCTCCGCACGCTTCGCTGCTTTTCGCTCGAGCGGCCTCACTCATGGAGACAGTCCGCCGTCGTCGCACCGTGGCCATTCCGTTAATAGCCCTGTACCTTCCGGCGGCGTGACCACTTACTGGGCAGTCAGGCAGCGCACTTCAACTGCCGCCTGCTCACTGTTGACACCGTTCTTCCTGTCATATAATTCCACCGTAGTCCTTGTGATGGGTTCTGGAATGCTCTTTATTCTCCGCTTGTTCATGTCTAGACAACATAAATATTAATAACCAATTAAAATAAATTTGATTTCTCATTTATGTAACGAAATTCTACCCATGTCATAAAAAATGGGTAATTAAATATCTGCATCAAAAACAAAACAAAAATAGTGTTGTAATATACTGTTATATTACAACACTATTTATACGAACTAAGAAAATACTGTAATATAATGTTGTAATATTATTTAAATTTTTGATATTATTAAAATATTAATATTTGATAGTATTAAAATATTAATATTTGATATTATTAAAATATTAATAGTTAATATTATTATAATATTAATATTACTGTAAATACGTTAGTTCTTGAAAAATAAAGTACGTTAATCAAATATATATACCTTGTCCGGTATAACCATTAATTTGAATACGTAAATAGAATTTGTCAGAGAATGCCTGCATAACATGGTAAATATCATATATCTTTCGACTAAATAAGCCCTTCAAAATTAGATCTGTAGGAAACGATAAAAAGAACATTAAAAATCTGAAGATCTGAAGGTGGGAATGAACCCAGGTTTCCAAAACATTGGTGTTTCTATGAATTAGAGCAAGGAAAATAAAGATTAATTTATAATAATGTCTGTTTTGTAATGATGGTCTAAAATATGATATTTTGTATGTTTAAAACCGCCTTTACATTTTTCGTAGGTTCATTTTGTACCTTCGGATTCCGAAAAATTCAAATTCAGTATTAATGTTAATAGATTACAACGGAGTTAATAAAAATCATTGGCTGATGTACATTATTATGGTTATAACACATGAATCGATAAATAAGGAATTTAGTTTCATACTAATTAAGGGAAAGTCAATATTTGTTCCTTAGATAAACGAGAAAAGTTTGATTTTATATTGTAGCAATTGTATTAGTAATATCATAAAATATCACACAAATGGTGCAGGGAATTTCAATGCAATGTGAATTTCCATCACCGAACATTTGATAATCTAGATTGACTTTTTCTGGATTCCAAACTCTTTCAAATCTTAACTAAATCAAATCTTAAATTTCTTGGACAAAAAATATAACTACTGTTAGTCGCATGGTATTTCTTTCATCAATGTCAGTCTTCACAAATATCTTTTTTTCTCTTTTACGTAACGTAGAAAATGTTGGTAGTGCCTGAATTGCAAAGCTACAAAAATTGGTCAGGAAATTTAAACGGCAATAAACGTTTTTGAGGTATCCGAGACCAAAAAATTAGTTTTTTAAAATGTCCGACAGTCAGTCTTCTTCTGCTCATCTATCCTTACTCAGATTTTCACCTAAATGGATATTGCTCGGTGGATCTGGACGATGATTCGATTCCTCGAACTTTGAATAAACATTTTAATTGTTGGTAATACATGCGTAAAGCCCTTAGGACATTTTCAAAATGTTCTCCAAGTTTTTTCTTGAATTGTTTACTAGTATCAAACAATGTTTTAATAGTGAATATCATATTTTCAGTAAAGCCATGAAATTTCACGAAATACATTAAGAATTTATTTTCGAACCCCCATCGTACAACTATATAATTGAAGTTAAGGATTTTCTGTATTGAAATATTTTCTTTAAAATTTAATTTTTAAGTAACATCTGTTCCAATTTTTGGAAAGTGTGAATACTGCTTCAGCAGGTGCAAGTACCCTTCTAGGAGGGGGGGTCATCAAAATATTATCTGAATCCCGATTTTTATCCTCCAGGGTTGTTAGTCCTGAGGTTATGGACGATGAGATGATGAGATGATGACGAGGGATGAAAGGACGGCACACACATATATAGACATAAAAAAATACAGCCATGCCCGAGGCGAGATTCAAACCCGCGGTCTTCTGATCCGAGACCCCTACGGAACAAGTGCCCTAATGATTATCTTGAATTTGAAACCGACATACTAATTCTAGGAAGTACTTTACATGAAGCCATGGTTATTTAAAAAATGGCTTCTTCGCTTTTGATTTAATTTTGTTGTTGGGTAGGGTGAAGTACATTTAAGACAAAGGTGTTGGTTGAAAAACTAATTTTTTGAAAATTCCAAAAATTCAAAATTTTTCGGCGTCGTTCTACAACAACAGTTATGATGATAGACATTTTTCCTTTAACGAAATATTTCTTAAACATAGGTTTTTAATTAAAATCGTGTATAATTCTTCGATATTTTGAAAATCTTTCGCGTAATTTTGCGTGAAATGTAGGGAATATTTATAATGTTTAAACATTTTTCTCAAAAACTGGTCCATCGTCTTGATGAAATTGTGTTTTTGGATAGTCTGAACGACGGTAAAGAGACTGGTGCAGGTCTTCCGTTGTAATGCCTTTCGCTGCAGGTGTAGTGCTACTAGCAGCGATTGCAGGCAATTACAATTGCTTCCAGTACAGGATGCAATAAAAGTTGGGTTCGCAGGGAAGCTAAGTTCCCTGGAGGAGCGTGATGGTGAGCGAGGTTTCAATTACAGAGACCAAGTCCGATGAAGTATGAAAGTTTAATATAAGAAAATAGAGAGCTGCAGAGCAGCGTGACGTGTACACAGCAGAGTCTTTAGGCTGTCTCTCCTGCCTCTCAACGCTAGAGGATCCTTATATGGGAAACAGAGAGTTTAACGAGGCCATTACGCCGCCCCCCCCCGCCAGAACTCGGCACGCCCTGGACGCCATAAATCGACATAACTGTCAGAGGACTTTTGCTCTTTTGAAAACTCACGAGTTCCCAAACGTCCCTGTCTCCACGCCTGGATCGTCTTAGCGTTGACAGCGGTTCGGGTAGCTTAATCACCCTTGACCGTAGCCAGAGCGCCTGCTCCCGGCGCGACCCTAATTTAAGCATGAAGGGGTAATATTTCTTTCACGTACAGTTTGAAAGAAATATTCATTGCTCTTCTTAAGCAATGCGTACTTCACATGTACGTAGGTGCATTTACCATTACAATGTTGGTAAAAAAACCCATTATTGAAAAATAAAAATATTCAAACATTCTTCCGGTGTCTTCCTACAATTATGAAAATAATCATTTTTCTTAAGGAAATGTGTTAATTCAAAACAGATCATAAAATAATATCATGTTGACTTGTTTTTTAAAACCTGTGCTTAAAAACATGTTTTTTGCAAAAATTTGAGTCAAACAGGCAATTTTTATTTTCTTTAAACCATATTTTGTTAAAAAATCACAATATATTTTAATTGAATTTAGACCTTAGATAGCGTAAAGGACGCTTAAGAGAATGGTGCAGGTCTCATGATTGTTGAAATGCTTGACTTTTCGTAAATTGAAAAAATATTATTTTTCCTACAACTACAATTTTTAAGATATAATTTGTTTTCTTAATAAAATGTGTTCATCAAAAACAGATCTTCAAATGAGGTCAGGTTGCATTTTTTGATAATATTAGTATCTTTGGTATAATTTGGCGAGAAACATAGTCGCTCGCTCCGAATTTACTGGGCTTTGTAAACGTAATTCCAGGGATTTGGGTGCTTTGTAAGTTAGATTTTGTATATTATTACATATTTATTTGTTCTTTATTACATTCGAGCTTTTGTTATACATTTACAAATTTACAAATTAATCTTTTAGAAATTATTTAAAATGTTTTTGAAATATATGAAATAAAAATTGCTACCATTCAGGGAATATCAGGTTACAATGTAATAATGACTCTGGAGCTAATTTCTGTAAATTACGTTTTATTGTTGGAATGTAATTTACCTGATTGAAAAGCAGTTGCAGCAGATAATTGTCAAATTTGTCATGATAGTTGTTGTGTTCTACGATGTAAATGTTCCAACGATTCAAATGTTCTGCGATTTGGCATGTATTTTACAAACAATTATGACCGAGATGTGCTAATTCGAAGAGAAATTGCGGTATAAACAGTATTACTTAACTATTACTAAAGGCGAGAAAGTACGTGCTGTTTTAGCACTAGTTTATTTTATGCATTTGTTACAAATGCAATATATATTACATGGCAATAGCTCTCTTTGCTTATACACTCTCCACAATTGTACTATTCGCGGGTGATACTTTGTTGTACTCGTGTGTAATTGGAGGAACAAAATTGGAAATTAAAGTCGGCAGAGTGTATTTATTGCTATACAAAAATGGGTAATAATAAAGAAATTAATAATGTATGTTGAAAAAAATAAATTTATGATTTTACATAGGGAAGAAATACTGAAGAATGAGGAATTTTATTATTCATTACCGATTTAAAGGAAATACAAAGGGTATACAAAATGAAATGTTTGGGGATAATTATGGGTAGTAAATTGTAATTAAAAATTAAAGTAGAGTACATAGTTACGAAAACTGGAAAAATATTAATTATCTAAAAGAATTTGATAGTATGTAAATGGCTGTACAACATCTTTGATATATAAATCAATAATTGCACTCCAGTTATTTTACTGTGCAACAATATTAATATGAACCCAAGCATCTAAAATTAAAAGAAACTGTAAGTGCCATCCAATACAGCTATGACGGTAATAACTCAACGCATTAGATACACTCACTGCTAGTCTTCTTAGAAACTCATCAATTTATGTCATTACAATAGACAATATATTATAAGACGCTAATTTGTGTGTGTAAATAATCAAACATGAGATGACAAGAAATTTAGTAAACAAAATCAGGAGAATAAAAGATATACAAGAAAACAAAAACAAACAAGCACATAATTTAATAATCAATTTAAGTATAACTGTCCAGGCAAAAAAAGAAATTATTTAATACAGAATTTTAATTATTTAATTATTGTTAATTATTAATTTAATTACTGTTAATTAAAATATAAAAAAATAAAAATTGCTATAAATTTAAAGAATTTAAAGATAAATTATAAAATATGTAAAAATAGAAAACTAGTTGTGTAAATCATTAACTGTATTAACTAAACTAACTCAACCAAACATTTTACTGTAAATCTAAAGATGCAAAGTAGTTTATATATATTTAATGCAAAACAAATAGCCTAGAAGGCCAAATAAATTATATCAATCTATATACAAAATTCTAACCACCACCGCTGTCGTCGTCGTGATCTTTTAATCCAGTATCATTTCCACGACTTCGCTCTCCCGGCCCTCCTCGCCCTTGCATCCGCGCCTCCTTCTCCGTCCCCGCCCCCGCCCCCTCTCGGTGGCCAGCGCGGTCTTCCCCTCATCCTCCCCCTCCCCACTGCCCCCGCCGACGGTGCAAAGCAGCTCTGCGCATTGTGCGCGGGTTTGAAGTGCGGCGCGGGAGCCCTTAAGTTGAAATCTTGAGCGTGGCAAAGTGTCTTTCGGCGGGGGCGGGGGCCCTTTCGAACGTAATCCAGTATTTATGGCCCAGCCGCCCGCGCACTCCGCCTCGCGATGCAGTCGCCGCGCAGCCCGTCTGATGCAGCGGCCCCGCTCTGGGCAGACTGCGCTCGAAAATGGCCCGCCTCGCGTCACAAGACTCCGCGAGAAAGGAGAAACTGGGATAGACGATGGATTTTATCGTTGAAACCTTCTGAACCTACCAAAAGGTCTTTTGAATAGGTTTCCTTTAATGAAGGTAGTTTTTCGATTTCATTGTGGTTAACTTGTGTATATTACTGTCTGGTATCTTTCCTTTGAAAACTTTAATATCTGTTAAAGCGCGCGTTGCCTCTTGCATCTTCATTCAAATAAACTCGCTGTGCGCTAGGGTTACTCGCGAGAGGAAATAAAAAATGAAAATTGTGACGAAACAGTGAAATTTGACGAGTCTCTCGTAGAGTTTATACAGTTATTAACATTATATTTATAATATTATATTTATAATGTTATATATTGTTAACTTGACCGATATCCTGAAGCGTGGGGAGACCAGAAGAAAAGTGTTCAGTAAACGACATATATTTGAAATGATCCCGTTAGGTGACAATTTTATGATTGCTGGCAATAAATTCGCAGAAAGAGAATATATCTTTGATTATTCTTTTCTAAACATTCTATTGGATATTATGATTCTAGGCAAAGAAATAAAATGTTTTATTGTTTTCAAATCTATCACAAGAAATTCATACATTCGTTGTCTTGCCAATTTTCCTACAACCATATCTCCTAATCGAAGTAAACTGTTGTACGCAAATTACTTCGTTTTCCAGAAATCAAAAGAATCGTTCACTATTTTGAATTGCAGTGCGCAAATGAATATTAATGCACTTAATTGAACTTTTCAGAGAAACGATATCATTGATTTTTTTAACGGAAACAAAATTATTTTAAGTTACACTAGCTAGAAAGCTATGTCGAATTCACTCGCTGTCTGGAGAAGAATTCTAGCAGTCGACTGCTCTGGTCGGTTGTATTCCTTTTTGTATTCGATAAATACCAGACGAACGCTGGAGTAATATCCTAACAAACGGGCCACGGACCGCGAACGATCTTCCCTTCTTCTTCCTTGTTCTATCCACACTCCTTATTTACACACACTTATACTACTTAGATGCACTACTCTACCACACATGCCGGGAGATCGGTCGGGAGCTTAGAGCTTGCTCTGACTGGGCGGTGTTCGCTGGTGGGGGAGAAGCCCGCCAGCCGGCGGTAGGTCTGCGCCAGATCTCCCCATCAAGCCGCGAAAGATCAGTCACCTCCCGTGAAAATGCATGTCACGTAGGGGTTAATGACCTTATCTGTTGACGCGCCCGGTGTCAACAATTAACAAACCAATTACTCAACTAACTATTAATTATGTCGATTGTGCACTGTACAACTCGAGAACAAGCTAAAAATGTGTAGAAATAAGGCAGGATCACCTTGTGTTCACCGATAAAATATTTGTAGTTTTCTATAAAATCTTAGGCTATAGTGCCAAATTCGTTTCGTGAAACTCAAGGGCGTACATCTTTTTGAATATATCCCTTGTCTAAAAATTGCCTATTTTGAATTTTTCACACATTTTTTAATTAACTAACATTCAATCCTCGATTTCGTTCCAGTAGATGTCAAATGAAAATTTTAATATTTTTGATATTATCTGGTACTTAATTCAGTAAACGCCATTGGATACTCTACCCTCTGAACGTGTAAGAGACATTTTAAATTAGTAACGGTTCATAGTACATTATTGCAATGTCAATATTAATAAGATATTTTTGAAATTTTACTTTACATAGGGGAAAATAAATTATCTTCGTGCTAATTCTCGTACTTTATTGCATAAACTCCACGTTCTGCAAATTTGAAAAAAAGGCATTCTTATTTTTCAAGTTTTGTTCTTGACATGGCCACAACTGACACATTAAACACTACTGTTGTCATTATCTTATTTTTTGTCTAACCCGAAGCCCATTTTGAAGTTCAGGAAAATAAAATTCTGTTTTCAGCTTCTAGTTCAATCAGTGATTCTACTAATCATCATCGATCCTATTTCGTCATTACAACTGACCCATTTCGTCTGAGAAGGAACATGTTAAATATGAAAATATTGTATGTCGAATACACCACAGTGATCTGTAGGTATGAAGTTTAGGTACTGTAGTTCATACGGAATTTAAAAGGTAATATAAGAGGATAGAGCTAGAGAGAGTAAATATTAAATAGTAATAATTAAAATCAAACTCTAAGATACTGTCAAATATCACATCTTGTTAACTTTCTTTACAATATCGCCGACCTAAACGGGAGCGGTCGCTAAGGCAGTAGTGCTGAAGAGACGCGGTACGTGGGGTCGCATGTTCGAGTATTATGAGGGCTTTTTCACCATCGTGTAGTGCTACTATTTACTTTCCACACTTCAAGAGTCATCTTCCTATCTTACCCTACTATTCCTTGTACGTTAGGGATGTGGACAAGCTTTCATCGAAGAAAATTATTCGTTACATCTAGGTCCGCTTGCCTTCTTGATCCCTCAGTTATATTGTGTGGCTTGGTGTGATTTCGCAACATGTAATTGTCACATAACCTCAATTCTATTCTTAATTCTTTTCCCTTCCCCACGTGCTTAATTATGATCTCTGTCATGCATCAATTAGACCAGTGACTCGTCGTTGCGCGGCCCCCCTAGACCCGCCTAGGCGCGGTCTGGATCCTTTCCCTTATCGACTAAGCACTGAAGGGCTCACAAGCCTCGCATTGCCACGAAATGGCCTCGTGAGCCAGCTTGGTGCGAAGGTTTGAGAATCTGGCACTACGCCCCTGGTTGCTCCAGGGGGAAAGAAGTTTCACCCGAGGAAGGGAATGTAGGGACACAGAAAAAAGCCGAACGTAAAATATTACATTTGGTAACAATATTTTCATTATTCGCAATGTGAATAGAAACGCAGAATTAAAAGTAATGGAACTGATAAAAATATCTTTCTCATGGCCCCGGTTGAGTCGACTCAAACGGGGAGCAAGTGGTAGGTGAAAGAAGGGAACTCAACTGGACTGGTAAGTAGCGGCGAATGAGAGAAATGTAGACGAAATGAGGACACTTCCGAGAAAGAAATTCTATTGTCAGCATTTCCTTGAACTTTGTGTGACATTTATGGCTTTCCTCATAGCCCTTGTGAAGCGACATTCTGTAGCAGACATAGGAGCGAATGCGTCATGTGACGGGAATTCCACATATCCAAGGGACAAATGTGAGAGTGGGGGCTGGCAATTACCTCAGTACTCGATTTGGATTTACTAAGAAAAAATATACAGTATTTCGAGTTATATACTGACTTTATTTTTCTCTTCAAAATGGAAAAGGCCATGGTTGTTGAATAAACTGTCTTCTCACATGTCGTGAAAGGGACGTTAGCATATTAGTAAACATTCTAAACCTAAGACAATTGGATTTATTCTGTTACTTTACCTTAGGTAAAATCATGTCTTTAAAGAAATATATTTTATTCGTTAATAATACTAACAATACGCCTACTCTACCCGGTCAGGTATCAATATAAGATAGATAGAAAGGAATTTTAGGGTCACATCTTTTTTCTTAAGGTCCGAAATATCGTCAAATGCCACTTGCGAGCATTGATTGCGCACTTGCGAGCATTGTAAATGCGCCACGGCATTGTTCCCACCACTTGTGCCATTGAGGGAAGAATGCAAACGGTGTTAGATTTCAAACTGGCGCAAACCGGCGCGAGGACGCGTGTGTATGCTGTTTACACTATAGAATACGCAGATGAAAAGTTAGATGTGAGTATGCAGTTTTGAAAATATTGCATTTTCTCGCGGGCAATGCTTGTGTCTCAAACTTTTGTTCTTGATGTATTCAGTGTTGAAAACAAACATGTTTACATTATCCCATCTCGCAGAGATATTTAGGAATTTTCGACGACATATTAGTCTTTCTGGATCGTATGCAATATATCATTGTTTTTCTAGGGTAGGGTTTTTCATTGTACGGTTTATTTAGTTCAGTACATTTTTATACACGGCTTGGTTAAAAAGTAAATAAATTTGCTTTCAGGTTCCACGCAAATATCAATCACCCGACGCTGGCTCTGAGGAGCAAAGTATTTTGGAGCCGATTGCTGTCCTTCCGAACTCGCCTCGTAGATGGGGCGGTCGGGAAACGTTTCGAGAGAGCTCCGTATTTGTCAGCGAGACGTCTCGGCCGGCCGTCGATTTATCAGCGGCCGCTTTCCTTAATCGTTTTTACCCCCAGGCGGCGGCGGGAGCTGGACGTCGAAATTGAAGAGCAGCCGCGAGGAATACGAAAGAAGCGCAGACGGCCCGGACAGCGACGTCCACTCTGTCGCCCTCGGCTGCTGTCGCTTCCGACATGTTATGACGACTGTGGCGGTCGCGAAGAGCCATTTGTCGCTTGCGCGGCGCACAGTGTTCCGAAACGACATCCATACGAGCTTAGTTTATCTTCAGGAATTTTCCGATAACATTCCGTGAAGGAAGAATTTAAAATTTAAACAGTTAAGTAGATATAAATATTATGATTGTCACGTTAATATTAATAATTTAACGCAAGTATCCCTTTTCTTTTCCGACTATCAATGAACATTTTTTTCTAAAAAATATATATATGGACAATAAAGTTCATCGTATGGACAATAAGGGCGTTTTTGAAAGAGAGAAATTTATTGTCAGAAAAGAAACGGGATACTTGTGTTAAATTATTAAGCATTTAAATTTTGCGTAAAATGTTTAAATAAAAGTAATAGACGAAAAAATAGTATGCACAGTTTTATCAATATTGCAAGGTTTTTGTTTTATTTTCAGTTCTAATTTCATTGAGAGAATGACAGCAATTTCTGTATTTTTTTAAATTTACGTTGCTAATTTGTTCACTGTTTTTGTTTAAGTAGTTTATCAAAAACCCAGTATTCATTGAATTTATCTCGCCTTTATATCTCTATTCCATGGCTTCAAATTGCATTTAAAAAATACTCCATTTTATCGTTATTATTGAGAACATCTTCTTGTCATACATCGTTACACTGTTTACCTAAAAAAAAGTTGCCCGTGTTGCAATAACTTGTTTTAGGCATTGCTTTGCTTGTTTGTTTGCTGTCTTTCGGTCCGTTCCGGGGCAGTCTGCGTGGCGACGGTTGCGACTCGCCCACGCGCACTCCCGCTCAGCCCGCCGCGTCCCTCCCTGCCCCTCCCAGGCCCCGCCCAGGCCGTGCCTCGCTGGCGCCGCCCGCTGGGATCTGACCTCCCCCGGGACGCGAAACGCGGAGCGTCCGCTTTCGCGACCCAGCTCCCCAACCCACCCCTACTCCGACTCCCACCACCGCCCCCGCCCTGCATTTTCCATCGCGGAGCGGGTGGCCACTGTTCGGACGGATTTATCCATTTCTGGGGTTCTTAACCTTGCGCGCGCGCGTGTGTGTGTGCAGCTTTGTGACAGCCGGATGAAATCCATCGAACCTTTCTCTGTAAAATGTATTTTAATGCATAAAATAAAAAATAAGGGAAACATGATTGTGATTAAGATATATGCAGTCAAGGGTACAATTATTGATTTTAGAAATACTAGCAAGTGAATCTCACGCTCCAAATATGTTGGAATTAATCGAGCTGCTAAGGAACCTTTTCACAAGAGCCCCAAAGCATCGTAGTTGAAGTGATTGAGTATTTTGCCAACAATTTATCGGTATGAGGTCAAGTCAAAGAAAATATAAGATTTTTGTGAAAAGTGTAGTCAAGGAGAATACAAGACTTTTTTTCAAAGAAAGATCATATTATTATAGTTTTCGTGTGAAATATAGATAATTTTTAAACAATTATTTTTTTAAAATAGTTCCACATTTTTCTTTTTTCCTCGGATAGAGCAAAGTAAATTTTAAAAAAAATGAAGCAGGTCACATTTTCGATAAACAGTCGGAATTACTTACAGTATTTTCGGAATCACTGAAAACTAATATTTGCAAAGCTAAATTATTGATGATTGAGATTTTCCTCTGAATGAAATCTGTTATAAGAAGTTAACTTTTTAAATTAATTAATGAGCATTTTTTTAATACAGATAATTTTTGCTTAAGCTTTGTTTCAAGCACAGGAAATTTATTTTAAAAAATTTCAGAAATTGTTCCAATTTTTTTTCTTTTATATTTTTCTGGAATAGAGCAAAGTACGCTTATAAAATGCCGCAGGTTCCATTTTTTTCTGAACACTCTGTACTTTGGAAAATTCCAAGAAATTAACTTGGCAAAAGGACAATATTGATGATAGAGATTTTCTTCATAGTTTCGCATTTGTGCAGGTCATAAGCGAGCGTGGCGCGGAGCGACACTAACTGCCTGGACGGCTGTCGGAATTTCTGTTTTTATAGCCTTGTTGTCAACGGGCAAAGAAAGGGTGGAAACGTTTTTGTTATGAAATGAATGAGGTGATAATTTTCCTTTTGAAACGATTTCGTAACGTCGATGCCAAATAACGATGTACCAAAACATACTGAAGTCTCATGTTTGAAGTTGAAGTCTTTGTATTCGCGGAGTTCTGTGTGAGAGGGGCCGAACATAGGGTCAGATTTGCATAATAGCTCTGTCTTATAAATCCTATGAAAGATCCTATGAAAATTACCTATCTCCTTATTGTTAATTATTGATTGACTGAAAAGCTTTTATTAAACGGGGATGTGGAGAGAAGGCTATTATTATCCGACGTTACCACTGATTAGCTGTTATCACATATTTGATACAATATATGTATTGTTAACATTGTATTTCTTCTGAGAAACAATATCATTAATATTCCCTTTTTTATTTCATTGAGGCATTGTGATATACACTATGTAATCAAAAGTATCCGAACACGTGACTGAACATGACTTACCAGTTCGTGGCGCTGTCCATCTGGAATGCTGGAATTGAAGAAGGTGTGGGCCAACCCTTAGCATTGATGACAGCTTCCACTCTCGCACGCATACTTTCAATGAGGTGTTGGAAGCTTTCTTGGGGAATGGCAGCCCATTCTTCACGGAGTGCTGCACTGAGGAGAGGTAGCGATGTTGATCGGTGAGGCCTGGCACGAAGTCGGCGTTCCAAAACATCCCAAAGGTGTTTGATAGGATTCAAGTGAGGACTCTGTGCATACCAGTTTATTACAGGGATGTGATTGTCGTGTAACCACTCCGCCACAAGCCGTGCAGTATGAACAGGTGCTTGATCGGGTTGAATGATGCAATGCCACCCCCGAATTGCTATTCAGCATTGGGAAGCAAGGTGTTTAAAACATGAACGTATGCCTGAGCCATGATAGTGCCACAAAACAACAAGAGGTGATAGCCCCCTCCATAAAAAACACGACCACATCTTAACACCATTTTGGGCGTGTCCGGGTACTTTTGATCGCATAGTGTATTTCTTACATTTCTATATGACGCATCTACGTAGCACAAATGACGTTCATAAACACAGAATATTGTATTTAAAAGTCACAATAATTTATTAATATGAATATATCATAATTATTTAGTAAATTGAGTGATTAAATGTGTTTTGTATCGTTCAAAACCATACTCGCCTTGCACCGCGTAGTAGCGGTAACTGTAACTGTAACACTGTTGAGAGTGTACGCGGTACTTCAGTCCAAGGTAGAGGCGCTCTATAGTTATTAACAGATTCTCAAACAACAGTATAGCGAATAAAAAGGTTTCATTAATTAAAGAATTCCAATAATTTTACAATTTTGGAATATTTTGTACTTTGTCTCAAACATAACTCTTTATTTAGAGGTATTTTTCGGGAACGAATTTTATGTCTAATGATTTTTGCCTGTGAAAAGTCTGCAGCATAACATACATTAATATGAAGCTTTTCCCTTTTGCGTCTTTATGTTTGACCTTTGCGCCCCAAATTGACATCCTCTCTTCTTCTTGTCACCCCACCTGTCCACACTGCACCTTGTCGGCGACCGCCTCCAGCCGCCTCCTCCGAGCTCGTAAAGCAAGGAGGGCTGTGCGAGGGCGGGGTCGGCCGCGGCGAGTCTGGCTTCTCTCTTCTGCACCCCGTGCGCAGCCACATCCGCGCTCCACCCCTTCACCCCTTCCCAACCTGCCTCTGCTCCACCATACCTGGCTCTGCTCCACCTGGCCTCCCCAGCACCGCATCGCCCGGAGCGACATGCGGCTCGAGCGGCGAGTTTTAAATAAACCGCCAAGCACCCGCCCTCTACGTCCGCGACCCCGGGCTCCGGCCCCTCTCCCGCCCCGTCGCCACCCTTCCGCGCACTGGCCGCCTCTCCGCCCGAGCGCACCTGTTCCGTAAATTGGCGCGGCGGGGGCTGGGATATTGCCGATGCTTTACGGCCGGGTGGCCTGGCGTTCGGGCACCCCCTCCCCTCTCCCCATACCCGCACCACGTTGCTCGTGCCCTGTGCTCCACCACGGGGCGAGGAGGCGGGGTCGGCCGAAAGCGGGGGTGGCATGCCACCCCCGGAAGCAGTGTACCTCGCTCTCCCCCCCCTCCGCCCCTTGCACTGACCTCGTGGCGGCGGGCGGGTCCAAACTTCTGTGGTAGCGGGGGTGGCCATGTTCCCCAAAAGTGCGCGTCGCGATGTGCGTCGCGATGTGCGTCGCGATGTGCGTCGCGATGTGCGTCGCGATGTGCGTGCGATTCATCACGCGCCGCTGCCGGCCGGGGCCGCCGCCGGGCAGAGCACTCGCGCGGATGAAAGCGGCCGCCGGGAGAAGACAGCCGCGGACACGGCAGCCCTGGCGACGCCCAGCTCTCGGTGTGATTGAAGAGACACTGTTGAAGTAGCAACGCTTGGCTGTTTTGTAGTACTCAAGTGTACAGTGCATCTTCTAAAAGGCTGTGTGGGAGAGTTCGTGCAGTTGTCTCGAGGACGATCAAGCTGTCAATCCCGTGTTGTTGTTGTTGTCAATCGCTGTTGACCCGCAGTGAGAGTTTTCTGATTTTTTTTGTAGCACAATCGTCTGACTTTTTCTTTCAATGGTGATTACACCATGCTGCGTTTCATAACGTTTTAAACGATGTTTTGTAACTATAATGTGATTGTTAAAGTATTTTTAATGTTGATTTCATATATGATTTTAGTTTTTCTGTGTCACATAAGATTTTTGTAAAAAATTGATGTACTGTTTTTACTAAAATTGCGTTGTTTTTAACAAGGAACATTATTTTCATTAAAAAATTACGAGATTTGCAAACCGGTTTAGAATTAACTTTCAATGCAGTTTTTAATCAATAGAATCACTAACAATTGGGAAAACAAAGGGCATAATTGTATATGATAATTTGATATCCCTTCTTCACTGATTTCTCTTTATGTTCTGCCTGAATTTGGATAAAACGCCTGTTCTTCGGTATTCTCTCTTCACTACTGCCGTTCTAAAATTCAGTAATCTGTAAAATTCCATCAATAATTGTAAGTGGGGTTAGAACTGTTAGATTCACTCTCCGTAACTGCTCGTAAGGCCGAAAGAATCTACTATTTCTTTCTTACGTTTTTCGTTTCAACCTTTAACGTTATTTATACACAAATAACAATTATGGACATGCCTTTGTAGCTCTCTGAAAACTATTTTAATTACAAAAAAAAATTGATTTTTCCCTAGCCTTTTCGCAGTGTCGTCCCGTGCAGAGCCAAAAAATCTATGCGTAATAGATATTTTCAGAAAAACGTTTGACCTGTTTTTTTAGCAATTATATAATCACCATAGATATAATTGAACAAGTGAGGTTTATTTAACCACTTGCGTGAACTCATTTCTATAGACATTGCACCAATTAAATAGTTTAGCACAAATATAATATCACAATACTATAGCTCGTTAACAATGAAATACTCTTTCCATATAAGATCCAGCTTGGTGAAATTAGTGAAGCAAACAACTCCCTCATACTGAAATAAAATCTCACTCCCTTGGAAGAAAATTTCCTGATCGAAAAAATCTGTTTAAGTGCCTGATATTATTTGATTTGCAGAAAACTGTTCATGATAGAAAACACTAGAAACAGAAGGCGAAAGACAATTGCAAATCGTTAGAAATGTTTCTCATACGTCTCGCGATGTTTCGCATACTGTGAATAAAATAACTGTTTTGCACACTGAAAACGTCCACGAGAATCCGCGTTTCGCGCACGGCGTGTTGATAACATAATGCGTACTGTGCGAAAATATAAGACATTTTACTCATGTCAAACTAAGTTTGATTAATTCAGAAAAATGTTTAATAGAATTTTCGACATGGGAGGCTAATAAAATTGATTCAATCGAAACCACAAAATAAACTTGAGAACACCAAGAACAATATGCTAACATATTTAGCGATACAGGACGACCGCATAACAGTGTGCCTATTCGCAGCCACCGCTAATGACAGTGGCGTTTTTCAAGTCTTATTTGTACATTACCTTAATCACTTTCAGAAGACTTGTGTGCAGCCGCCTGGGACACTGCGGACAGTTATTACAAGCTAAATACGCTACAAAAATTATATTTATTGATCCTTGGTACATCATAGCATTTCTGTAGTTGCATTACATTTAATTTTTTCCGTTTTATGACAAAAATTATCAGGCATAAAATTTTCGCTTTTCTAAGGTTACACTCTAGTGAAGTCCTCTACAGTTATAGAATAAATGAACTGTGTAAAAGAGGAGTGTAAAAGAAAAGTGAAATACTGTGTGAAAGAGAAGTGTAATCTGTGGTTTTCGGGGTATTGTATTATAATATATAATTAAAAAAATGATATAAAACATGCGAAAAATATACAAATTTTCTCTATATAGCACATATTTAAAAATAATTAATGGTGTTGGAATCCATGAATAAATGGAAGGGGATTGAAGCATAATTATATAAATTAACACGAGTAATTTCTTATAGGATACGTCCCACAAAGGACGATTTTAAACAATTCTGCTGGAATTAGTTATGAAAATAAATATGAAATTACAGATTTCAATTCGACTGCGCATAATGGAGGTACTATAAATCTTCGAAATTTAATTCACCTTATTCTACGAAACGATTGCCAGAGATGGAAATCAACTCACAAATCCATATTAAACATATTTCAGTTTGGCTCATGAACCAGCAAATCGATAACAAATTATTCAATTTTCATTATCTTGTGTAGTCAAGAAATCGTTCTCAGAAATGTAAGAAATTAATTTTCTTTTCCCAAAAATCCATGGTAGCAGATTCCAGATGAACACAAGGCATTTGATTATTTATGCAAATCCCCAATATGATTAGAAAATAATTCTACAACTGACGAAATTAGTTTTACCGTATATTGCTGAAATAACAGTCACGATAACAAATTCAATAGGCTACTTCCATTATAAACGTAAGTCGTTAGAATATTAAAGGCAAATTTATCATGATTTACTTGCAGAGTTAAAACATACATTTTTCAAATATTAAGCTAGCTAAAATATTTTGCTCTTGTCCTTTTTTCTGTGCGATGACATGCACGCACCGCACATTTATTTTAAATACAATACAAATAATTATGTAATTAAAAGATAACTTGGTGTAAATTTGAACACATTCTGAATCAACATAATACAATTTACTTTGTGCCGAATATTACAGAGATTGGTATTTTGAACTTCTTAAAAATCCTCAAATTTGGTATTCTTTTAGTAAAGAACTAAAATGTTTTTACGTTTATTCTCACATTTATTTAATCTTTACATTTTGCTCTAAACGAAGAGAATATAAATAATAGTCTTCACAAAAGGAAGTAACTACATTTCTGGCGAAACGTTTCATTAATTTCCAGTTATCGTCAACCCTTTTCAGGTCTCATTAACTTCGAAACGAAATGTAACTTAAATTTTCTTTTTTGTTTTTGCAGAGATTCTAATCTCGGGACTGTATCAAAAAGAAAGATTCCTTAATTACATTTCAAATTGCGTTTTAACCACTTCAATATCTCAAATCCTAGCGAAAGATATACCTGAGCTGCCTCACTTCAGTGCAACGCAAATTTGCACTCGGGAAAAGAAAAGAGAACTACTTGCATGGTGTTGTTGTTTTTTCTCTCTTCCAAGGCTTATTTACGGAATGCGTTTTGTAATCTGTTATCTCGTTTACAAAAGGAATGGAACATGAATCGCGGAAAGGATTAAACAATTCAAGAATTATGAATTTATGTGATGGTTTTGTTTATAGAGGTGTTTCGCTGCATCAAATACTTAAATTGCATTAAATTCTTCAGAAATGCTGATGGATCGTAGTTTTATCGTTTCCTTTCTTCCTACGCTTTCATCAATTAGATTGAACACATTTAAATATTTTCCTTCCCTCTCGATTTTAAATTTATAAATGCTGTATACTTCATTTCCTTGAGTGATATTTCAAGGCAAGTTATAAATGGTAAAAATGATGGAAAGAAGCAAGAATGAGCTGCTGTATAAATAAAAGTTGGTTCACGCAAACTAGTTAGCAAGTGAGCTTTACATAGCAATCCTATTTCCAGCTTAGCTTATTGTAAAATTATATTATATGAGTTGGCAATTGAATTTACTTCCAATAGTTCATCAGAGAGAGAATTGAAAGGCTATAGTTCATTCACCTGTGATTTCTGTAAAATTAATATCGTATCTGATCGAGATGCAGGAATTTCCATGGGGAAGTAGATTAATATATTCTCATAGAAATAACTGACTTCAATTCTGATCGAGATAAAAATATACAAGAGAAATCGATAGTCCTGTCTCGTGTCAGGAATTGTACTTTTAACTCGCCGTTTATAGCCTCGACTATTGAGGTTTCAGAATCAGAATGAATGTGACAAAGTCTATTTTCGCTAATCATAAATGTGTTAATATATTGTCTCAGTTGGTATATCATTCAACAGAAACCATTTTAGGTGGCTTTGTACATACGTAATTGATTTTACTGTCGTGCCTCTGACCGGGAGGTCCAAGTTTCGAGTCCCGGCGGTGGCAGGATTTTCAAAACTAGCTAGATAGCTAGGTGGAATTAAGTCGCACTTTGGAGGAGAATTCCAGCTGCCGGCTGCTCTGTTCGATAGGATTCCGTGGTTTCTCCCGTCAACACCAGGCAAATGCCGGAGGAGTACCGTAACAAACGGTCCGCAGACCGTGCGCGATCTTTCCTCCTCCTTCCTTGTTTTATTATCACCTCTTACGTACACACACACTTACTGGCACTACTGTTCCACACATGCCGAGAGAACAGTCGGGAGTTCAGAGCGTAATCCGGCTGAGGCGGTGCCTCAATGGCGGGAGATACTCTGGTTGGGGAAACTCCGCTAGTCGACGTATAGGTCTGCACCAAATCTCGCCATCCTGAAGAGTATAATCGCCATCTCCCGCCATTAAATATGTACTACATTTACGGGACTAGTAGTACCAGCTTACGTGCCCCAAAACATCAATCAATTAATTCAGTAGTACATTACCAAAGGCGAATTAATTAATGTTGGGCATCTTTAGCACTTTACGAAAAAACCTTAGGAGGTCTTCCGCTATTTTATGGAATTTTAAGTAAGATACCCACTTTTAGCATCCAAGAGGACAGGCGTGAAATACTTTGGAGGCAATTTCCCCCGCCGTCTTCCTCTCTCAACCACTATGTGTTTTGCCATGGCCACCCGCGCATTTCGCAGGTTAAGTGACGCCCTTCGGGGCACCACCACAGGCCGGGAGAGGAGCAGGCGCTCACACAAAGACGCGGCGTGGGAGGGAGGGCGGTCGGGCGGCATTGGCGGCTCTCGAAACGCGAGAAGCGCTTGAAGGGGGCCACGGAGGAGCAGGACTGGGAGAGAGGGGGCAAAGGGAGCAATAGCCACAGCTACAGTGGGGATAGTGGCAATGGAATCGAGGTAAATTTCAGTGCACCGGCATGTGAGAGAGGAGACCGACTTGAAGCGTTTTGTTCCTGGGAAGATAAATCTTGTTGCCAGAGTTGTTTAGTGTGAATTTGGTTGTGCAACAGATATACGCCGAGGGAGAATAAAAGAATGATAAAAATCGAAATGTTTAGGTGATTTAAAAAACAATTGTTGCGACTTTTTCGAAACAATGATTCTTAGCCATCTTTTAGGCATTGGCAGTGACTATATGGAATAATTCTACGTTAAACTTTGTCATAACTCGTAACGCAGTCATTGCCTTTTATCCCTTCTGCCAGGGGCTCGGCGTCGTTAGTAACCTGGCATCCCAGATGGTCACCCTTCCAGGAATCCGTGATATCTCAAAATGCTTAACTTCCGTAAATTAACGTTGTGAAGCAATCTCGCTAACGACGTCGGCCGTTCTTTTGGAATTATTAATAGCAATAGTGGTTGCTGAACATTGTATGATACGTTAAGATATTTAATAATACTGTCATTCTTTGTATTTTGAAGAGTTCAAAGTGTTTGGAGAAAATCTGCTTAAGCCATATACAGTTATTAGTTTCCGCCACAGCACATTTATGTAGAAAAGTCCATTAAAACCGTACATGTAAATGAAGTTCCAGGAAAATCTGTTTGAGCAACGCCATTATTTGCTGCAATCAAATCGAAACGAGAATTGCAGTTTTAATTTTGTGTAGCAAAACGAAAATGTCTCTTGAATGTAATGCAGTAGACGATGAAGAGAGCGGCAGTGTCTAATGAGGAGAAACAGACTCAACGAAGGCGGGAGATGCACAATGGTCCGAAATGATAAAAAAAGTGCTCATGGCGGGAAAAAGAAAACAAACAAGGTATAAAAACTGTATGCCACCGTCAAGGGATAAAATGCGTAGCATTTAAAAAGATAACATTTTTCCAACTCCAAGCTGATAATTATAAGTACTAAACCATTAAAATGTTCAATTCAAATAAATTGCTGGTTACGGATGTATAATATGAAGGCAGCAAAAAAGCGTTTTAAAATTGAAAGTATTCCTGAAAACTTATAAAAAATATCAAAACCAGATGAGACCCCTTTTAATGGATTACATTTAGTGTACAATTTTATAACACATGTAGCATCTGGCATCTCTCACGTGCACAATAAACATAGAACGTGAACGGAAACTTTACAATACTTTGTCAAAAACGGCACATTACCATTTCATATTGCTTAGTTCTCTTGTGTATATATTATACTTTTCACCTATTACGTTGTTCTAAAAGTTCCCTTCCAAATTCCCGTAAATTCGCCACGAGCGCTTTTAACGTCCATTTGAGCCACTGTGCGACGCGGTAGCGACAGAGGTGGAGAAGGCGATGATGGTGGCTGCTCCGGCGACGGCGACGGCGACGGCGACGGCGACGGCGACGGCGACGGCGGCGGCGGCGGCGGCGACGACGACGACGACGACGACGACGTCGACGACGGTTGGCGCGCTCCAGCTGCCTCGCTTTCAAGCGTTTATTGCGCGCCGGTGGAAGGGCTCGTGTGGCTGGACGCTTTGGGCGCCGCGACGCGCGCGGTAAAAATACGGAGAGTCGCCGGCGGCGGCCCAACGGCGGTGTCATGTAAATAGAGTGGCCGGCGCCGAGCAGGGCAAGGGGTGTTATTATTAGGGGTTTAGACGGAGCGGCTGCGGGGCGAGGCACTGCCACTGCCGCTCGCCGTTGCTGCCGCCGGCACGCCCGGTTTTGTTTTTCTTCTCTTTCCCCGCGACGGACAAAAGTCTCGAACTCCTTACGGGTAGAGTGTGGTGGTCGTTCCTCGAGCTTCCTTTGTAGCCGAGTTGACGTCGATGGGGAGGGGGAGGATCTCTTATCTTTACGAGATGCAACAAGGCTCTTGTGCTGTGGAGTGTTGTTGAAATGCTCAAAAGTTTGTCTATTTTAGACGGTTTCGATAAAGCGGAAGCCAAGTGGAAGAAGAAAGCCTGAAAATGCATAACTAGGGCGCACACGTGTGTCTTATTTGTGCCAAAGGAATTAAACCCGTAACAGCCTTACTTTCTCGTTAACGGTACACATTTCAAAATTTAATTACTTCGATGTAACTGTGGTGTTAATTATGCTCAGAGCACAAAACTGTGCTGAGGAACAATAAAATTTTGTAATTTTCTCCTCTTTTTAACGACCATGGGGGGGGGGAGTTGTGAAAACATTGTTCAATAATGCGGTCGACAAAAGTTCACTTATGAATTATGATTTGAAAGCGATGGTTTCGGATGTACATTGCGAAGCTTAAACGAATTATATTTTATTTACGTTGAATCGGTAAGTTACGCGATGGTAAAGAGGCATGTAGGCCAATGACGCAGCTTCCAACGCTTTATGCACGGTAGCAAGGCGCCTTTGGGATAGCCCTTAAATTACCATGGCGCCGGAGCGCCGTGCGGCCAAGAGATACAGCGCACGGCGGTGGCGGGGGTGGCGGCGGAAAAAATGTGGAAAGGCGGCGGTGGCGGCGCCGTGTAGCACAATTTGTACAACACCTTTCCATCTTGTTCCCTTTTAGCCGACGAGCGCGGGCGAGAGCGCGCGGAGAGGAAGTGGGTCGGGCAGGCGCCGGGCGCGGCTTCGCGTAGGGCGAGGGGCGGCTGCAGTCGCGCAGGAAGAAAATGAGGCAAACGAAGGCTGGCGATGGAGACGGTGATGAAGGATATGGAGATTGACTACAAGAAAGGACGAAGCCATTGGAATTCGGAGCTGTAAATGTGATTTGGGGATTGTTCGCTGGATGAAAGAATCGGAATTGAACTTAATATCTGTTTAAGAAACCGCCAATGAAAGAATTTTGGTTGGCGAAGTCGGAAGGATGGCATTGATTATGAAAGCCGTGTCGCCTGAAATGCGCAAAAGTCGATTAGCGCGGATTTTGTCTGCGTACGGACTGCGGTAGATGATGCACCGATAAAACGACAGCCAAGCAAACAACAGTGCTGGACGTCGGACTTCTGTCGGATTAGATTTACATTGCGGCGTGATTGCACATGCGGACGGCGAGTACTCTGGGACTGCATCAGAGAGCGAGGAGCTGTGGGAAGCGGGTGCAGCGGTGGAGAGGTCGGGGTGAGAGACTGGGCCGCGGCGGCGGTGGCGGCGTTGTCGGCTGCGGGGGTGGGGGCGGAGGCGGCGGGCGTCGCGAGTAACAAAGTGCGGGCGGGTCCGGCGCGCTTCCCAAGAAATTCTCCGCTTCCCGGATCGATATGCGGGGCGGCGGCGCAGTTCGCGCCCTGCGTACGCCGCAGCTTGTCCCGCTCATCCCCGCCGCTCCCCGCCATTCCCCGCCTCCCCTCTCCCCCGCCTCGAAGCTGCTGCCCCGGCTGCCCCTTCACGTCTGCCCCATTTCAGGCTTCCTTTTCCTGGTCTGGGTATGTGCTTTTCTTATCGGTGCCACCACCCTTTGCCAGTACATTGTTTTCACTTCGCAGTGACCGTCTGTCTTCCCACGGGTATGAACGTAGCTTTGCGAAGAGCGTCTTGAACACTCGGTTTCGTTATATATTTTCAATTTGGCGTTGTTTGTGATTTTACTAAAATAATCAAAGCAGTGCATCATGCCATCAATTGTAGTGCGGCCTTGTTCATTGAGCAGCTAATTTATTATACCCTTGTATGTAAATCATATATGAATATTATTTAATAGAAATTTGAAGTAAATATAATGGAGTACTGAAACAAAACAGACCTTTAATAAGTATAAAACTACTAACAGTGTTATATATTAAATCAGGTCGTACTGGCTAAATTAATCTCAGACCTCTCTCGTCTCTGCAGCGACTCAGACCACGATGATGTAGGGTTGGAATTCCAAAGGTGGCGGATTGTAGACACCAGCTGGATTGAATTCAGCCGCTGCCTGGACGAGAATTCTGGTGACCGGCTGCTCTGATCAGTACTTACCTGTGGTTTCACTGATCAATATCGGGAATGCCGGAATAGTCGCAAACAGACGGGCCACGGAACGCGCGCGATGTTTTCAGCCTCTCCTTTTCCAGTCTTCTCCACGTTCACGTAGACACACATACACAAGTACACAAGTACACGTGCAAGCATAGAACTTGTCCCTGATGGGGAGGTGACTTGCCGGGGGAGATACTTGGAAACAAAATTCCCCGCATCCCAACATGTAGTTCGGTGCCGGATCTACCATCCAGCGGGGAACGCTTCCACCTCCCGGTATAAAACATTCACTGCACTAACGGGACTAATAAGCATATCAGTTGACGTGCCCGGAAACATCATTCAAATCAGGTCGGCGAAAATGTGTCTTTATTATTCATATAGAACGTCAGAATGAAATGTGTAAAAATTAATTCTAAAAATTCTAAGTATCTCCTCAAATGGAAATTTTTATATCCATGCAAAAGCTGAGATAACTCATGTGTAGGTTAGTCGAAAATTCAGAAGAATTTTCTGAAGAATCAGCATCTTCGGAAATATTTTGCAGTTAATTTTTGTGCTACGGAATACCATTAGTTTGCGAACAAATTCTCGAAGTTTATTTGCATTGCTAACAACATATTGTTCATGGTTATTTGAATATCTAAATAAATCTCCCTGGCTATCATTCTTTGCAGAAATAAAATCTATCATCTTATACAGTTTAATAAAACGATTCATCGAGGAACCGAAGATAATTCCTCATCAATACTAAGCAAAGATCTTCTGTAGATATCCCGCATAGAACACGTCATATAAGACAGGCATGAGCGAATATACCCGACATCGTTTCTTGGAACCTCTTAGTAAACTAAAACTTCATTTCTCATTGCTTTACTCTTCAGTGTGCGCCAACTTTTCCACTTTTCCACTTCTCCTTCTTCCCCACTCCACCACCGCAGCCGCCGCCTCCCCGCCCGATCTTTTCGTCGACTTCCATCTTTGCTGACGTTTCTTCGCAGCAAGTTGTCCATTTCCATTACGGGACCGTGACGTACGAGTCATCTGCTCGGGCTGGGCGGCGCCTGTAGTTTCACCTCGCCAGCCGTCCACCCTGCGTGCCTCTAGTCGCCGCCGCCGCCGCCGTCGCCGCCCACACTGTCGCCTTAGCGTCTGGCTTCCTGCCGCCTGCCTGACCGAGTCCGCAACCTACTTTGACCGCCCACTCCTCAAAAAGCCCCTCCCAGCCCTCGTCCCGCGCCCAGCCCCCGCACGCCTCGCTAGGCTTTGTCCCGCCTCAGCGGGTCGTCTGCGCCTCGCCAATGCCCCTGCCGACCCCGCCGCCGTCGCTGACCCCCTGATGGCGCCTATCGGCTGCGGTGTTGGCGGCGGTCACCACCACTGCTGCACTGACCGCCTCGGTCGAGCCTTCGCCGCCGCAGCCACATCCACCTTCGCTTCCTCGCCGTTGTATACTCTGCGCCGTTGTATACTATACACTGAAAGCTGGAAGGAGAGACGTGGCCAGTGTATACCTACACTCAGCTGCCGCATCCCATCACTCTAATAGAACTCTCGCGATCCACCCTCGAGCATCCAACTTCTCCCCCATCCTTGCCCTCCTTCCCTTGTGACAGTGTACATTGGTGTCCTCTGTATACACATTCATTAGCTCCATCTACTCTTCCCACATCTTTGACCAAATTCATGGGTTATCTCTCTCTTGCTCTGTCATTCTGTATTGCTCTTGCTCTGTGTCTCTCGTCTTACATAATTTTTTGTGTTTCTGCCTTTCTCTTTGTCAGCTCACGTAGCTTTGGCGCTTTCTCTTTCTTATCTTTTGAATCTCGCTCATTTTAGCGAACTGTTTTTCAGCTTTTAGAACGATTCTTTTATTCTTGAATTTTTTAAATTTTTGTTTTCCTTTTAATCCTTATCTAATTTTTATTTTCGTCACATCTATATTACGAAATAATTTCCGCTGAAATTCCTTTTCTCACCCCACGTATCGCCTTCAACGTTGTATCTTCCCCCTTGCCTTTTCACCTTCACCTTCACCTTCACCTTCGCCACCGCAGAAGCTGCACCGCCTTCTCATTCTCCACTTCAACATCCGCCTCTGCCACGCCGCTCTCGTGCTTGTCCTCCTCGCGCCCGCCCTGTAGCCGGCGCGTCATGACCTACGTCCATCTTCGTTCTTTGCTCGCGGCGCAGCACCGCTACCGCCTCCGCCGCCACTGCCCAGCTCTCCGCTGCGTCTTACTTCCGGCCACTCGTGAGCCCCACCGCTGCGTTCTGACCGCCGTGCCGTCGCCTCCGCCTCCGCCTCCGCCTCCGCCTCCGCCTCCGCTTTCGCCTTCGCCTTCGCCTTCGCCTTCGCCTCCACCTCCACCTCCACCTTCTCT
Organism: Gryllus longicercus; assembly: GCA_038098605.1. Classification (NCBI taxonomy): domain Eukaryota; kingdom Metazoa; phylum Arthropoda; class Insecta; order Orthoptera; family Gryllidae; genus Gryllus; species Gryllus longicercus. Next base: position 1,794,447 of record JAZDUA010000234.1, on the reverse strand, counting down.
CTCTCTCTCCTTTCCCATTCATGCCATTGCCGCCATCCCCTCCGTCCCCCCGCCTCCACCGTCCTCCCTCATCGTCATCCCCCGTTCACTATCCCCCATCCCCGTCGTCCCCCGTCCCGACCGTCCTTGCCGTTCCCGCTCCCTCCCCAACTGCTGCTCCCGCTCCCCCTCTGCTCGTAAGATGGTCTGCGTTTCGCAAAAACGCGGGCCGCTCCCGCCGCCGTTTGCAGCCCTCGCCGCCGGGCCGCCCCCTCACCGCCCCCGCACCGGCGACGACGGGAGGAGATAGCACGCCGCGGAAGAAAAACGAGGTGAACGCGGTCGCGCGGAACGGCGCAACCTCGCAAGCTGGCGGACCGCGATAAGCGGCGGTTAGGCGGGCTTTTGATTGACGCCATTAGCATACGGTGGGCGCTGCCGGCTGGATTGTGAGGGATGGCGGTGGCGGCGCTGCCGGCTCTCTACGCGTTTCGGGCTGCGTCGTCCTCGGCATGTACGCCGGAAGCCTGCGCAAATATATTGTTTCGAAATGTTTATTTTTGACAGAAATGTAGTATTTTTCATGCTAGCACATTCGTCACTCAAATTTCCACATATTTGTTACAACCTCGACCGATCACAGACACATGAACTTTCTTTAAAGCCAGATTGATCTGTTGCTCATATCAATAAAGTTTCTAATAAGAGCTGTATTCCCGCTTAGGAAAGTAACTATTATAAAATAAACTTGCCCTCTCTCTATAGCCAATTCAGTTTGGCATTAAACTTTGATCATAACTGTTGTAGCTTAAGCCTTTAAAGTACTAAGTAATGGGTTCTCAGATGCCAACAAACATCGCATCAATTTTACTACCATTTTTCCTCGAAAGGATGTATCGTGTATGGAAACAAACTCTGCATTAAAATTTCGTAGAATTGACATTTATCTGGTTTTATGTTCAGTGCATCATTTAACTTCTGTTTTCCTACAATGATGATTCTTCCATCCATTCGAGTCATACATCTGTTATATTCCAAATATGTTTTGAATATAAAACGGTATTTTTTCTGATCTAATGTTAAAAATGTATCAATAATTTAACAATAACGACGCAAAAATGAATTTACATCTATCAGTATTTTCTAAGACCACAAATAAATAAATAAAAATAGTCACATCAAAGTTGTTCAAGTATTTTTTAATTTAATTATCAATATTTAATCTACTTATTTTATTTCCTTTAAGACATTTTATGAAGTATCATTATTATTCACCATTCTCATCTTGAGAACAATTATGTGAACCGAATGAAGAATGCAATAACCATATAAGGTCAGTGAATTTCCTCTTATTCGATGTCTTTTGTAAAGCTTCACAACGTTAATATTTGTTGTCGCAATACGCTAACGGAATTCTTAATTTCATTTATGATAAGAAAGGTTTGAAACTATTATACAAATAGGCTTGATGATTAAAGGCACGACAACGCCTTGCGTGTTGTGCACAATATGTGTTGGATAGGAACAGTAAACAGCCCGTTGATGACCTCCATCAACTTCCATTTGTGACAACACATGCAAGATACATCAATGGGAACTGCCGCATAATTGAATATGTGAATATAGTCAGGATGGAAACAAGTTCAACACATTCTATGTAAAGCCCAACGACAAACCACCACGAACCCTTTCGTGGATATGTGAATGCATCCTTAATGTGACCGAGTACACTCAAATGACCATCATTACTGCCAGTCGTCTGCTGCTCTAGGTTGTCATATTGGCGCATTTCGGACCTTTCTTTCCCTTATAATTTTTATGATCAATTTTAAATGCATTACACTACATAAATATATCGCTCTTTTGTATTCAATTTGAACATCAATTGTATTGTTAAAATAAAATACTCTTAATATGAACTGGATACTGTCAAAACTAAATAATAGAAGGTATTTAAAAGGTATTTACGTTCCTTCTTTTGTACTGTTTACATGTCTGTCGCATCTTCCATTTTACATTGGGTGTATATCAAATTCTATCCGAATTTTATGCAACTTGCTTTAAGTTACTTTGTATTTAAATCATGCTTCACCAAGCCTTCCCATTAATTTGGAGTCTACTTAATTTTGGAGTATTTATTAACATAATTTCCTTAGTTTTGAAATTAACAATGTTTTAGTGTACTGAGAAATCAAGTGGGAATGCTAAGCGAAAATGAGTTCCGATCCCGCGATGTTTCGATGAACCGAGTAGAGTGAGTTGTTATGTGAGTTTTCATATTAATGAGTGAGTTTGAATGCATCCCCAAGTTTAACAAGGCGTTCACAAAAAGTACAAACGATGCGCAAAATGCCAATGAAGTGATATAAATCGCGTGCTTTATCAACATTCAACACGGGACAATGGTATCGTATTGCGAATATTTGGGTGAACGATCAATGCATTAGTACGGCGTATGTCATTTCAATTGACCGCCGTGGACCAATTTTAGCAGCTTTAATTCAATTTATTTAAGTTCAGATTAATGAATGGTCGACCATATTGCAGAGGTATTAGGATCTCACTAGATTTGTTTATAAATATCCGTTTTTGCTTCAAGTGCCGGTAGGCACTTCTGTAAAATAGTTTTTACAAAATAATGATATAGACGGTATTAATTTAATATCCTACAAAGAATATATGAATTATCAGACTTCAGACATGCATTCAAAGGGTATTGGACATGGATACAAAGGAGATAGATTTTATTTTCATTTGATGTCAAGTGCGGTTCAAACACAGTATATGGCACTGAGAAGAGATAAAAACTGCATTTAGACATGATTTGAAATGATCTTGAAAACTCCGAAGTGCTTTTTTTTATTTGTTGAAATGAAGATGTTGACAGGTATTTAATGAAACACTAAGATAATTAAAATAACTGACATTTAATTTTTCTGATGGAAAATTTAATGATGGAAAATAAAATAACTTAGTTGATAGTGCACTTATAAATGTACGTAACCACGTCGAAACAACAAACATCAGAATAGTATTATTATTATTATTATTATTATTATTATTATTATTATTATTATTATTATTATTATTATTATTATTATTATTTTGCTCGCGAATCGGCCAACTAGGACCACGCGTTCATACATCCTGCATTTTACCGTGCCTCAGTATCATATATCGCGGTAGCAGGTGCATGAAGTCTCCCTTCAATTGGGGGGGATCAGAATTTTTACTGAATCCAATTTTTATCCCCCAGGGTTGTTAGTTCTGGGGGTTTGAAAGATGAAATGATCATGATAATGAGGAATGAAAGGACGACACACTCATACAAACACACACAAATACACCCATGCCCGAGGCGGGATCTTCTGGTCCGAAACCACTCCGGCACATCTCGGCCATCTGATCTGCAGAATAGTATTATTTTTATATTTAAATTAGAAACAGCTATATTTATTAATAACGTTTAGTTTTTACGAGAGCATCAAAGAAAACGACGTCATCTCACTGGTAGTGTACTAGGTCGTTACATTCTATATATCTTCCTGGGAAATCCATCGTTTTTATAAATGTCCTCTATAAATGTGTCAGCTTATTGAACGTCGTATTGCTTTGTTTCGTAAAGTTTGCAGAAATTCATCAATCAAAATTCTCACAAGTTATATCGATTCGTAGAAGAAATTATTAGTGAGAGAGTCAGTATTAGAAAATTGACAGACTACTATACACGTCTCAGTTTATTCCATTTTGTCATATTAAATCTTGAAAATGGAATCTCGTTATCTATATTGAACAATATTAAGTTCTTTAGAATATTGTCTTGAAATACAAAAAAAGCTGTATCATCTTGTGCGTTTTATTCCATATTACTCATGCCACCGCCTCTGAATAAAATTTTACAGTGTGTATTTTAGGCAGTAAATATTTTAGATATAATAGAAAAATGGAAAATCCTAGTACATTATGGTTGTTTGTATTTCTTATTTCAACTTTATAGTCGCTGCATAACAAACATTTTTATCCCCTTCTCAAGCAGTTATCCCGCCTTTCAATAATATTGGTAATTTATTCATCTCTTTAAAGTTCCCGACCTATCATCAGACTCAGATATTTAAATGATCAATATTACTTACATTTAATACATTTAGAAGCCAATATGGCGAGTGAGTTAAAGTTTGGTCAATATGAGCAGTAATATTTTGTATAATACCGTGAAATTTTAACGTTGTTAGGTGTTTCGTCGCCAGCAACATATATTTCAGAGATTTTTAAGCACAAAGCAAAAATACCCTAAATTATTAGAGTTCAGACACCATGAGTGTAAACAATTGAATCAAAATCGTCGCTGAAAATATTATTGAAATATTTGTAAACATTAGCGTTAATTTATTTAAATGTTTTTGGAGTGAAGCGTTTCTGGGATTCAAACGTGATAATAATTCTTAATAATAGTTTTTCTTTGTGTCTTTTTTCTGTCGTAGCTTGCGATTTCGGAATAAACCAATTTTAAATATTTATTTAACAGCTAATATTAACTGCAAGAGTCATTTGACAATGATTTTTCTGTAGCACTAGAAATTACCTCATGTGGGTTTCTGCTGTGAGGTAAAAGCCATTATGAAGTAACGAGGAGCTATGTACGCCACAAAAAAATCGTTTCATTACTGCTTCGTCCGTGGTCTTGATGAGGTTGGCGTGTATCTCTATCGATTCCGCCGGCACCACCGACCCTTGCAATGTGCAAGAAACGTGCTGCGTCCTGTGACATTAATTAAGGGTTATTATGCTCGTCTCTGTCGTATGCAGAGCTTGGGGCCATTGACCTTAGTATGCATTGAATTTGGCAACAGGTGCGCTCTTGGGGATGAATTTCAAAAACAATGACGTAAATTGCTAGCGCACGCTATCTTGTGACGCGGGGGGGGGACTGTGTGTGTGAGCACACGTATGTCAGGTAGCCAGGACATAGGATTCCGATTAACTCTCGTATTACCAACGAGAGCCATTATGAAGCTCCGATTACGTTTTGATGACTTACGTCAATGGCTACGTCCCGAGTTTTTGAGGCTTCAGACACAGAATCCAGAAATTGGATTCGGCGCAATTTGCAGTATTTCAGGGGTTTTGCATGCGTCACACAAATGTATGATGCAGCAGATTAGAGATATACGATATAACTGTCTCGTCGGTTTTGTTAATAGATCTATGCAAACATGCATTTTCCTGCACATGCATCATAAATGGATCCTAATTCCCCAAATTTAATGTGTACACATGCGATAATAGAGTGGTGAATTAAAGTTCTGTCAAACGTTAACAAAGACGTGTTTATAAGCTTACATTGTGAATCGGTAATCAGGTTATATTAAACAAGTAACATATCTACTTTGTATCGTTCTGTAAAAAATATTTTCAATTGTTCATGCCGAGAAAATTATATTAAAACTTTGACAGAGATAAGTGTTGGTAAAACATTTTTTCCGTTCTCTTTGGCAATTGATAACTTAATTTTAGAGCAGATATCTGCCTCTTAAAACTCTTCTGAATGTAAAACAACAGGGTAAGAGTAATCGTAGCTCGGAAAACGTATATGTACAGGTTCTTAAAGAAAAATGGGACATACTATTTTTTCGAATTCATTTATTTTAATTGCTGCCTCAAAACCTAAGCATTCTGAAATATTTTATTGTTTTTTCAAAAATGATTATTCAATAAAATGTTTAATTATTGTACTTATTTTAGATGTAATCTGTGCCGTTGGGATTACTTTTTGAGCACCGAACTTCCACATCTACCGCACAAAAATGGATTATTCTAACGTGGTTTGTCCTGGAAGCGTATGCGGTTGTAGAAGCTGTGCCAAATTAAAACGTCTGTAGCGGAAGCAAATTGACTGAAAGGAGACTATTTGGTCGTGTATTGAATGCAATGTTGGGTATGTGACTTCTTAAAAGCATCTTGAAGCCTAAAAGTTTCATGAATAAACAGAGTAAATTTAACTAAGATAGGTCAACTTTAATATGTCATGGTCTTATGTATCGAATATGGAGTTGGCGGTCAACTCAAACTACATTAATTTGATACTACATTTTGACGAAAGTGCAATATATCGCTTTAATGATTCTACAAAATATTCATTTTGGGCTGCACTTCCATTGTGTGGGTATACACCACTACGATATTGTTTGATCTTGGTACATATTTTGAATTAGCCATTACATATCCTGTAAAGAGCAATTGGCACCGGCACCGTTAGATCCCGGGGTTCCTAGCCAGTCACCCAAACAGGAATACGCGGTCTCAAATTCGATCGTGACTTGACGTACTTAACGAATTCGGCTAGCGAAGCCGGTTTCGCGGTCGTGACCTTTCAGTAGAACTATCCGAGCATTTCCTAGGATGACAGAGGGAAACCACGAAAACCCCGGTCAGGATGGCGGGCTCATTGTTGAACTCGGTCCTCCCAAATGCGAAGTCAGCGCGCTACGCCCTTAGCCACTAGCTGGGTGCTCTTACAACATATATTCATTGTACAAAACTGGTTGGCACTTGGTATTTGAGAGTCATATGATGAAGCCGACAGTGGTTTCCTAGTGACACGCAATAGCAGCACCTTTTCGAGGGACGTATACTTCTCTTGTCTCCAACTCGGAAGGAATTACTGAAGGGGGGATAGAGTGACGTGTCATCGGAGTGCGTCTGTCACACATTTATGACGCCCAATAAACAAATATAACATCATTAAAAGAATCTAGAAAGTATAGGTATTGAACTAAAAATATAAAAAATGTAGAACTGAAAGTTAGTATTTGCTTTATACTGTCCACTAAAGATCAAGCAGCGCCCACGCGGCCAGGAGAGTAAAGAGCGGCAACGCTGATTCTCTCGAAGCCCAATTGTCAAGCACCAACGAGAATGGAACAACGTAATATACGAGTATTAGACATTGCCAGTCACAGATTGGAGGCCTCCATATGAGATCCGATTTTCCGAATCTAGAAGAAATAGAAGGCGAAGAGAAATAGAAGTCGAATTTACAAGGAGGGTTCGTCTTTGCGTCGTTTTGAAGATCCCACCTTACCAAGCAGTCAGCTAAAGAAGAGGAACCTAATTACAACTATTAATTAAGGAAGATAAATGAAGTAGGATGGGAGATGAATGACAAGTCCATGGAAACATTACGCGATCAGAAATTTGTCATAAATTTTACATAGAGTGCCCCCGATTCATGTAAGGAACTGTAGAACCAATTATACATCGCGGCTCGATGCATAAGACTAATTAGTATAAGGGCACGAAGGTGCTGAACGGGCGGTGGAAGCGTGCATATTTTATCGCAGGACTACCTCTTGCGTCTTGAGAGAGCCCGTTGAGCGGCGAATTCCGTTGATTCCTCGCCAGGCTCGATCCCGCGCTCGGGCCTTCACGCTCCGCCGCGCGATTAGCCACACGATTAGCTCCCCTCCGCTACCGCATCCCCCATGCATTCCCTCCCACCGCTCCACGCGGGCGCCCGTCTCGCACCCAGCACACTCTGCTGCCGCTCCCCGCCTCCCCCCTTCTCGTGTCTTTCCGTACCACTCGCTCTTCCCCTCTTTCCCCATTCCTCCACGTACCTCCACTCCTCGTTCTACCCAGTCCCATACCGTTGCCCGGGTCCACCCCCGCCCACCCCCGTCCACCCCCGTCCACCTCCGCGCATCCCCGCCCACCCCGTCCACCCCCGCGGTCCACCCCGTCCACCACCGTTCACCTCCGTCCACCCGCGTCCACACCGTTTCACCCCCGTTTCACCCACGTTTCACCCCCGTTTCACCCCCGTTTCACCCCCGTTTCACCCCCGTTTCACCCCCGTTTCACCCCCGTTTCACCGCCGTTTCACCGCCGTTTCACCCCCGTTTCACCCCGTTTCACCCCCTTTCACCCCCCTGTCACCCCCGTTTCACCCCAGTTTCATGCCCGTTCAAGTCCGTTCAGCCCCGTTCACCCCAATCCGCTTGGCCCCGCCCCCACCCTGCTTGCCCAGTTGCCAGGACCCGGCCGCCCGTGAGTCTTGCCTCCCTTCGCCAGAACCATTAGAGGGGCCAGCCGCCGGGCATGCCTGCGGCGGAGTCTCTAAGTACCCCCCTTCCTCCGACTCTGCCCCTTCCCATTTCCGTTCCATTCTCCAACCCTCTCCTCATCTTCCTCGCCCCTGCTCTATCCTCCACTCTACGGTCCTTACCGCGCTAAAAGCCTGAAGCTGACGGAGGCCATCACATCGGTTAGCGCTCTCTACGTCGCCCCAATAAACGCCTTAGTGCGGCATCTCGGTAGCTAATACTGCTACTCATCTTGACGAACGTTTCTTCCTAAATTATGAACTATACATTGTAGAGCTCTTCATCAGCGAGTTACACGGCGGAGCAGGCGTAACCTGGGGCGGCGCATTCCGCAGTTTAAGTCGTTATCGCGAGTGAAAGCACCCCACCAGTGAAGGATTGTGTCTGACACCCATGGTTCAAGACAAATAATTCAATACGCCAGTTTTGCGGTAGATCATTTATGATCCTAACGTACCACATGTGAAAAGCGCAGAGTACTAATCTCTTGTATTTACTCTTTTCTCCTTCTACTATTCTTCTGTCGTTTACAAATTTCCAGTTAAGATCTTTTAGATCATTACAGAATATCACGTCATCATTTTTTGAATTTGAGAAATGTTTCCTGAGAAAATCATCCACGATTAATATTAGGGTTTACAAAATTATCTACCTTTCTTTCTTTCTTTCTTTCTTTGAGACACTCCGAATACTATCTATTCGCAATTTTGTTGAATGGTTATTTTACTTCTTATATGTTTTACTATGTGCAACACTATGTTTTTTCCTTTAAAACATCCGAACACATCCTTAAAGTTGTTTTCAGTAGTAACGCGCAGTATGAGGCAGTGGTAATGATCGCCTTCTGATTCTACAATTCGAAACACAAATGTTCAGTAGGTTTCATCTCCGAGGTATTTGGTGTCCATGGAATGAATGATAATTAACTGCCATTATCTTCAAACTAGTTCTTTACAATTCTGATGTCGCATGCTGCATTGTCCTGTTGGAAGTGAGGGTTTCGAACATGGTACACTTGATGTAAGCGCATGAACCTGGTACCCGGTAACGTCCAGATATTAGATAGCTGTCTGTGGCTTTTTTAACATGACTGAGTATTTGCCATGAAAACATTGCCTAAACACCGAGCCCGACTCTTCCGGCCTCTCCCCAGGTGTCCATCCAGGTGCCATAGCCTCCGAAACTAACTGGAGTTCACGCGTTCGGACGTCGATGGGACAAACGAGGACACGGGATTCATCGGTTCAGAACTTTCAAACTTATCCAATCATTCACAGCCCAGTGTTAATGATTCCGTGTCAACTCCATGCGCTACTGATGGCGTGAAATCAGTATGGAGGAGGGGCTTTGAATTCTTCCGTGTTTGATGGAGGGTGTGCTGTTAATTTTTATCCTGCGTCACACACTTGTCTCTGTGCGATTTTGTGCAAATTGTTGCCGTGCAGTGGTTCCGAACATTACGCGGCAGCCTCTGCTATCCTCTGCGATCTATTCGCCGTGTTTGTCACACAGATTGACCATGTGTATTGTTCCCCTAGCGCTTGACCACTTTGGAATGTGCGCTCTCAACAGGGGCACGAAAGAGTCCAACAAGAGCTGTTTCAGATGTCCAGGTACCAAGGTGCGGTGCTAGCAAATTCTGACCTCCGTCCAACACAGCTAGCCACTTTTCCGTTTTGCGCGCCGCGCCGTAGACACTTCTAACAGAGGTCGGAAAAGCTGTCTTATATGTCTTATTGGTAGCGCGTTACGTGTCGCCCTTCACGTTCCACCCTCAAACTGTATTCGGGAAGGAGTGGTCACAACGTAATGACTTATCGGTGTGTACTATATAGTATTTTTATATTTCTAGAAGAGTGCTGGAACTTATGTACTTGCAAAACCAATTAAAATGTTTTTATTGCTTTACTATATATTATCCTAAGAAAATTCTGAAATCATCAGAAGGTGAAGTTATATTTATGATTCCGGCAGAAGAGGGAATTCTTATAAGTAGTCTCTGAGTTTTATTTTTTTAATAATCAAAGGATATTTAGATATGACATTTGAAAATAATTTTAGGCATTTTAAAAATTGATATTTCAAATTCTAGTCATGTGGTTATAACCCAGTTATTAATGTATTATATATTTATCATAACTGCATTATCAAAAGGCCAGAATTGAAATGTGTTTCTATTAGTAATCGTTGATGTATCATTTACACGATACATAATTAATGATTTCATGAGAATTGTTTTATCAAGTGACATGCATTTGTTTTTAATACGCTACACCAAATGCATATTGCACGTTTTCCACATGTAATTGGGAATTAAAGGAACCAGAGCGAGAGAGTTATGAAGTGGTCGTAATGTTGAAATGTACTTTAATTTAATCGAGCACATTGTTGTATGTGTGTATTTCGTTTCGTCCAACAGTTACTTTTCGGACCTGGAAACGCGATAACAAGCACTGCTAATATCTGTTTCTATAAGAATTTCTTACATCTCACACCTGTGAAGTACTTGAGAGGAATCGAATCATTCAAGTCTATTCTGATTACCGTAGAGGGAAGCATTTTGCAACCACAACTGTATTAGCTGTGACGTATTTGAAAGCAGCAATTCTTTCTTGCTCTTTCTGAGAGCATGTCCTTAGAACGGGGAGTATGCTAGTATGAGCTGGCCGAGTGCATTTTTGTGGTATTGCTAATATTATTTTATTAGAAATATAAAATACCATTATACCGAAGTTGAAACGTCAATGGAATATCATCTCCAATTTACATACTGAATTTTTATTGACAAAGGAATAGTTCACACATCCCATCAAGGCATTTTGCGTCTTAAAATAATAATCTCATTGAATGAAAATTATTAAACGTGTTCGTTTTAATAACCTACTGTTTTCTTAAGAATACAAATAAGCATTTCGCAGTTTATAGTATTCATGTAAATTCTAAAATATTTCATTTTAATTTCATGTACTTTCGTTGCATGTGTAATACAGTTCGCATTGATACCGAAATATTTTTCAATTTTGAAGCTTTGAGAGAGAGAAGGCAGTTGCAACAAAAGTCAACATACACTAACGTTAGCAACTGTTAACGAACACTCAGCACGTTAGTAACTGTTTTTTACCCCTTCAAGACCCTAGTATTTTAGAGTATTTTGGTATCAATATTATACATGTGAGGTTGTGAAGTACATCGAAATTTGTATCGGCTGTATGACCAATAAGAAACTTAATAAGCCATAAAGTCCGTATGATCTGTTTTGTTACGCTCTTTATAATAATTCTTAAGAGAAAGATCCAAAACACGTCCCTCCCGAACATTTTCAATTCACACCCTCGCTAAGTGTGTTAGAATAATGACATGCAACATTAATCTAACATTAACGCAGTGTTTTAGCATCATAAATGAAGTCATGAAAGTGTACACTCAAGTTAAAACAGAATATGTAAGTGGGAAATCAAATGGAAGTACAAAGTAACAAATCGATATGAATTCAAATTATTAGTAGTGGTAGGGTATAGCCTACAATGATGGGCACTTTAAGAGCAACCAATAGGTTTTATGTAATGTATAATTGTTTATTTTAACAAATTAATTACTACATATACGCATATTTATGAGGCTAGTATGTTAAATAGTTGAACATTATACTTTATATTTTATAAATTCTGAAACTAAAATTAGGCAGAAAATATAGTGATGTGCGCTTTAAAGACTATTGTGAACTCGTTATAATATAGTGATGGGCACTCAGAAAAAATGGATTGTAAAAAGCGAATACGAAACGAACAACAAAGTCAAATAGCGTTGTTGAACACAATTGTCTTGTTACTGCTGATTTATTAAGCTTCAGTCATTTTACTCAAAAGAATATATTTTCGTCGTCTGTATTACTTTCCTGTACAGAAACTTCTGAGGAAAGGCATGATTTGAAAAACACTACCTTTTTTGTTTATGGTCTGCTTGTGCTGTTGCTGAGAAGATGAAAACACACATGAAAATGTAGATTATAAACCTCGATACAAATTGGATTGAAACTAAAAACAAACGCATTGTCTTAAATCCTTAATAACTAGACGCACTTCCGCTAACGAATTTACATCGTTTTGACGCACAAACGATACGAACGATACGTGTAGCACACCATTAACTATTGAAATGAACCTACGCTCATTGCGGCGCTACATTCAGTTCATATTCTGGAGTTACAAACGTAAAGACATACATGACAGAGATTACATGCAGAGGGCCTCTCGCTGTTTAAAAGTCTTATTATTGTCCCCCTTACAGTCGCTGTGACCATCATTGTACTGGTTACTCCACTACTATTTAAAAATTTATATTCGTCGAAAATAAATTGTGAATGTTCGTGGTATTTTGAATTTTGATATATTGATAAAAGATTACAGAATGTATCTTACGTTTGTTTGAGTCGAAACTCACTAATTCGACTTTCTACAATAAAAATGTCTCTTTAACTCAAGAAAATGTTTGTTTCGCTAGAAAAGTTCTCTTAAAGTCGAAAAAAGTAAGAAGTCATTTTTTGTGCAGAAATTTTCAACACTTGACTTGAAATATTACAAACAAAATATGTTTAATAATGTGATATTCATTCTATGACATCAAGACATTTTAACATATTCTAGCACCCGATCTAAGAATGTCAATTTTAAATAACTGCACACTGTATGTCTGATCATAAAGGCATCCTTAAAAAGTGTAATAATTGAATGTTGCTAATATAAGTGTGCTGTATATGTATGTTACTTGAAAAGCATTTTTCTTTTGCGTTAACTCACAAAAGGTGGTAATTCAAAACTTCGATGATATTTGATCTGTTCTTGGATTCGAAATAGCGAGGATTCACTATATCATGAATGCAATTTTGCCTTGGTTCCGAAAGAATGGTAAATTTTTGTATTTGAACTGTTAGGTAATGTTCAATGTTGTTTATATAAATTGTTTTTAACGACACAAACATGCAATCAAATTCATTATTTTATATTAAATGAACATGTATTTTTAACATGAACATCATTTGCTAATTTGGCATTTTTTAATTTTCTTCTCTTTCCGGTATCATATTGTAGTTACTATCGTCTTGTGTAAATGCGTTTTTTCTTTTGTTTGTCTTCTCTTCTCCTCTTTCACTCTGTCCCCTCTTGTACAGTGAAAATAAAATAATATCAATTATTCTGTGCGATGATAAAATGTGCTTTTGATATCCTATGAACACTTACACCATTTCGCATTTTTAACGCTTGAGAAATTAAATAACGCTCAGCGTATTGTGATAAACGTTGCCCATTAGTTTCGACTCATGCGGTCTTCTTTCTTGCCTTGTGTGATTTAATTGGCAGAAAACGAGGTGTGGCCTGAATGCGCACGTACCTGAGATTTTACTCCCGAAAAAAGCCGAGTGCCTGGACGCCTGGGTAATTTCCTAAAATCCAGATGCGTATGTCGAATCCACTTGGCGCGGCACCTCGCCTTGCTCGGCGTTGGCTCCCGCGGGTGGGGCGGCGTAGGTGTAGGCCAGGGTTGCCCAACTGGCGGCCGCAGTGCCATTGATTGTATCCCGCGAATGGTATTTAGTCAGAGGTTAGAGTCCCTTGCATCCATATCGAGCGAGAACATAGCGTGCCTAGCGCACGCACTCTGTCGGAGACAACATCCCCTTAATGTAAAAATAGGTTCCCGTGTAGATTTAAGAATTTTTTCGAGTAAATTCAGAAATACAGAATCATCTCAGTGTGTTTCACTACGTCATGTATGCAACGGCCTGATATCACGCATGGTTCCATTCCCCCTCGCTTTTTCAGAGAAGCCGCGCAATGTGCCGAGATCAACAATATGGGAAAGTCAGCTGTGGATGTAGCCTGAGTAATGAAAATATGGCCTGCAATCATATTAAAGGCTTTATTTGTGGCCCTTGAGGCCTTGCAAGTTGGACATCCCTGATATAGACATAAAGGACTACTGTCCGAGCGCCATTAATTTCTCGTAAGAAGAGATTCGCGGCAATAAAGCGTGGCGCGGGGCGTTGATTGATCGGCGCTTCCTTCCTTAATTTTGCGCGATACAGTGGGCGGACGCCCCGAAGCTCGTTAACGGCTCTCCGCCAGTCTTCCCGCTTTCACCCAGCGCTTCCCTCCTCAGCCCCAGCCCCGCCGGCGTCCGCATTGAGGATCCCTGAAGAGAGTGAGTGACGTCGGCCCGGAACAAAACGTCGGAAGTCTCTTGAGTCAGGGAATGACCAATGATTCGACAGCTAGGACAAAGTTTCGTGAATGCAGTGCACCCTGGTATCACTTCTTAAAAAAAGCTTCATTGATATACAATGTGTGCTCGTCAGTGACAACCGAATCGTCTTTTATTATTTCATGTTAAGACGTATTTCAACAAGATTTTCACAATTTCATGTCCTTTGTAACCTGAATGGCGGCAGTGTTCCAGTTCCTCACGTTCATTATCCATAAGATTTCTTCGCAAATTGTAGTATAGCTATAAAGGAGTACATCGTACATCATCGCCAGAGTTCATTCGTACACCTGCGTATGTGTCTTAGGTCATTTTTTATTATTTTCGTCTGGCCATTAGTACCTCTGTTTGTCTTTTCATATTCATGTAGCTAGAGGATTTAAGTACTACAGCTATAAGAATACAAAAATAGATTTGCTATGATATATATTTATAACTACAATCTTCGTAGAGTCTCATAAATCAGTGCTTGTAGAAACGTAACTTTCTATTCGCCAATCTATCTTTACTAAATGAGTAAACTTTTTCGGCTTCCTTGATCTGTATTGTCGTTTTACCAATTTATTTTCTCAAGTAGGTAATATATTTTAGATATCCTAGAAAAGTAACCAAAACTAACTTCTTTGATTATCTCTGATTAAAGAAATAAAGATTACCACAATGATTTAATTTAGTGGTAGCGTGAACTACCCATTTCGAGCGCTTGAAGCACTCAGAGGTGAAAACAATTAATAAAAGCTGCGTGGTGCTTGATTTTATCTTTTTTAACAAAATATTTTCTCAATTTTTTAATGATTGAAAAGGCCCATACGTGAATTCACATTGAAAATTAGATGAACTAATAACGATTCATAAAACATTTACAATGCAAATTATAACCTTTTTTATGGTAATAGTAATTTTAATTAATTTGAATTTAGTTAAATTCTAGATCCAAACAGCTAAAGAGCTAGTTATTAAAAGTAATTTAAAAACATGCTCCTAAACATAGGTATTTATCAATAGTGTCGTCCTCCTATCTATGAAAAGCGATGAATGATAAACATTAAACGTGTATGTGTGACATGTAGGTCTCGGGGCGTTTTCTGATTTCGTATTCCGCACAAAAAAACAAAGGAAAGCGCGTATGTAGGTCATTATGAGATATGCATCAAGTCTTCGTACGTTTACACTCAACAGCCTACTCTTAGTTCGAGGTTCGCGTGAGCATAAACAGAGTTCGTACGCTGACTCATAAACATCGAAAGCTGCCCAATGCGATCGCACCGCTCTGAACGTGAACGCGAAGTCATTGCTCTAATGTACAAAATTTCGATGCTCATTCTGAAAGTTTTAGTTACATTCTTTGAATGCGATCGTTTCTATTTATTTCATCTCCCTAGTATCAAACTCTAAGAAATAGTGTTCTTCTCTTCTCTTAAAGGCCCAATATTATACATTCATTGTGTTCTAATTGTTCTGTAATATCGTATGTGTTAAGCACAAGGTAACTATGATGACTAGATAGGAAACTGCGTGTACAGTGCGGGCGTGAGTGAATGGTATGGGAAAGGAGACAAATGATAAGCCAGCCGCAATCAGATGTATACTTAAGTAAAATATTTCCAAAGCAAGAGCGTGTTCGTGTGTAGATTGACACGACTATGGCTCATGAATAAGAACCAACTACACGATGCAAACATTGAAAGGGTGACAGCAAAAATATGAGATTTGTTTGGTTTTAACTGTGACATAAATTTAAGATCAGGCGAACCGTGCAAATTTTTACTGATAGCTGATACAAGAATATGTGAAACGAGTTTCCATACGCAATCGGTAATAAGATTGGGTACCGAATGAATTTGTTCAGGGCATCAACTGATATCACTGCAGTACCTCTGATGCAGGATTTTCGACCCTAGCTACGAAGCTAAGTCGAATTCAACCGATGTTTGGGGGAGAAAAGCCAGGCAAATGCCGGATAAGTACCTTAACAAACGGGCGAAAGACCGTAGGTGATCTTTCCATCTCTTCCTTGCCTGATCATCACACCTTACACGCACTACATTACTACACATGCCGGAAGACCAGTCGGGAGCCTAGACCTTGTCCTGATTGGTGCGAATCCTGAATGGTCCCTGAAGATGGGATATACCTAGATATGAAAAACCCCAAGGCTGTGTGTAGATCAGCGCCGGATCTTGCCATCCAATGGGAGAAAACACCTCCACCTTTCATGATAAAAGCATTCTCTACATTTACTAGACTAATGACCACAGCAATTGACGCGACAGGAAACACGAAATAATCAATCAAGAAGGCGTGATTTACAAAACCATGAATTATATTTGAATTAATTATCAGTGATAATTAATTTTCGTTTATTAGTTAGTTCTTTATGACACGTTTATTTTAATGAAGAGCCATTTAGAGAACTTTTTTCTTCATCATCCTATTGAATACGCGGGCTACATTTATCAGTATTGTTTTCAAAATTTTTATCTGAAATCTTAATAAATCGGTAAATGTTTTAATTTTTCCTGGTAGTGTATACATCGTGAAATCATTAATTTGCATGTATTATGAGAACGTGCTTCGTAATAATTGTATTATGTCCGAATTCACAGTTTTGTTCAACTACCTAGAATATGAACAAAAATATCGTTGCAGTCAGTTATAGTAGATTAACAGAGAAACTAGATTTTGTACACTGTGCTGTTTCATAACCAAGCTGTTCTTAAGTGGAATAAGTGCGCTACTGGAAGAGTAGTGCCAGTCATTGCGTACTTCTATCTGAACCTCAGTACTCACACACGTGTACGTAAGAATGGAAAAGCTTTTGTTTCTAATAAATACTACAATGGTACTAAGTTCTCTTAATTAGCCTAAGAGAAACAGAAAACTTCAATATTGTTTCTTGTACTAATTCTGAAAAATGTTCTTGATTGTGAGGATATGGACAGTAAACGTTTCCTCTCACTCCTGTCAATTAGGGAAGTATCACATTCCTTCGTTTTTGGTCGTGTAGGTCTCGGAGTTATAATGAAACTGATGTGAACGGTGTAATAGAACTTGAACATCTTATCTTTGATATCAACGTTATTTTCTGGAGCTTTGTATGTAGCGTTGGGCTGCAACGTTATTGTATGTAAGTTTTTAATAACGTATTTTCAGTGACAATATTTTTGTCGCAAAATTTTAGTACTTCGAAATACTTCCTAACTTCATCAACTTAAAATTTTTCTCGTCGTATTTTCATTTAAACCTTCACGAGAAAGTGAAGTCACGTCACATTTCATGTGTCACCACAATTAACTGAACAGATTTTTGTGATATTTGCATAACGTTTCAATGGTAAAGTGTTCAATCATATGAAAGTCAATGAAATAAGAACATTCACGGATGAATAGCTGTTAAAGCTATTCATCCATGAATGTAAAAAACGAAAACTGTAAAAGCAGGTTTGACTTTCTCCATTGCCTGCACCAACTATTATACAATGTAGCTATTTCTAGGCATGCAAGGTGAGGTGGCGTGTCTGCCCTGGAAATTAAATTTCAATAGAATATTAAAATATTAATGTAGGAAATTTCGATTCATAAATTATACATATTATTGCTATCAATATCCACGTATGATTTCAGATTTCTAATGTATTCAGTAATTAAATACGAACGAGTTTCCGGAAGATCTTCACTTACTTTGATGAGCTCCTTTCCCTTCAAGTGCACTTTTAGACTTTTCCCTAACGAGGCAATTGCCCATCACTCGTCCACGGGTGATGACCGAGCCCACGCAGCGTCAAGCCGCTCACCTCCTGCTCCACCCTAGTCTGCCCCCTCCCCACCCTATCACCGCCTACCCCATCACCGCCCCGCCCGTCTTGGCGCGCCGCAGCGTCCGGCGTCCGCCTCATTACAGTGCCGGTCGCCGCGAGCGGCGGCAATGGAATTACTTTCTAATCAGGCGACGGCGGAGGTGGCGTTGGCGGAGGCGGCGTCGCGCGTCGACCCCTCTATCACTTCCTGCGTGGCCACACCCTCGCCGCCGCCCCATTACGCCACCGCCATCGGCGCCGACCCGACCCGACCCGCCCGGCTCCGTGCCCCGTCACGCCCCATCCCGCCCCGCCCCGCCCCGCCCCGCCCCGCTCCGACTCGCCTCGTCCCGTCCCGGCGCTCTGCCCTCGAAGTGCCGCTGTGTAGGTTGCTTGTCGCCTCCACCCACGCCACGCCCTCATCCACCCTCCTCCGGGCTGACGCGCCTCTCCGCCCTGGCGACTCCACCTTTCTGGAATTCTCTTTGTAGTGCTTTGTTTCATGAACTGCATCATCTTGTTCGTATACTTATTTTTTGGTACCTTCATTCTTTTGGTGTCTCGTACGTTCTTATTTCTCTTACGTCCTTACGTCTCCACTGGTTTATCACTTGTTTCTATTCTCTGATTTGTCTCTTGTTACTGTTTATCACTTGTTTCTATCCCTGATTTGTCTCTTGTTACTGTTTATCACTCTAATGTTTTCTTTTCTGCTTTACTTTTCCCCAGAGTTTGCACATTTCGTTTCATTGACAATTCAATGCATTCTTTTTATTGTTCTCTTACAAATATTACAATATCTATTTTACCTCCTATCTTGAATATACCTACATACTTTATTATTCCAATAACTCTCTCAATTGTTTAAACGTGCTGCTTTCACGCCTCTGTCCTCTCTTGACGTGAGATCCTTTTCCTCTGCTCTTCTCCCTTCCCCAATCAGCTGCCTCGTGTGTCTGAGGCGCCAGTTCCATTGCCCCCTTTAGCGCCTCCGGAGCGGGCATCGCCGGCCGGCCGCCCGGCTGGGTGGTGCCGGCGGGGCGCTGGCGTTGGCGCCAAAGGGGGCATGGGACGGGGGGAGTGGCTCTCTCTGGGGCCGCGACAGGGCCGGCGCGGGGCCCTCCGGCGCCGCTCACCACGAGAAGCGCCGGCCCCGCCTCGCCGCCGCTGTTGTTCAAACCTTGTTAATAAAAGCTTGCCGGCGCAGGGCGAATTAATGTCTCGGGACGGCTAAGGCGACCTGGGAGGGGGCGGACGGAGGTGGCAGCGGCGCCGGGGAGAGAGCGAGCGAGCTCTCCCGGTCGATGGCTTGTGGAGCGCGCGCGACCTCTCCCCACTCCTCCTTCGTCTACCTCCCCTTCCCCCTCCCCCTCCACCGGGGCGTCCCCCGCCCCCACCACCCTCATTCCCGCCTCCGCCCCCGTATCCCCAGCGACTTCGCGTCCGGCGCGCCGCGCCGCGCGCGTCGCCTCGCTTCGTCGCAGCGAAAAACGTGCCGCTATCACCGACAAAAAGACGAGGCCCGAATGAGTGAGCGCGCACTGAACGCCGGGCCGGGCCTGAGCGCCGGGTGTCGGGCGCCTGCCGCCCCTCCCCCCGCCACCGCCACCGTGCCACACGCCGCCACGCCGAGCCCAGCGGAGCCGCGCCTGAAAAACTGAAGCGGCGACGCCTCTGAAAGCCAGCGCGCTATCCGCCCCCGCCTGCCGCCGCCCATACTCGCCCCTCGACGCCTCTGCCCGGTGCCGCGCGCGGGCTTTGGGACACGAACAAATTGTCGTTACAAGAATTTAAAAACGCTGACAGCGCGCGCCGCGGGGAAGGAAATGATGGCGATGTGTGACTTGTATAACAGTGGATGGTAATATTCTTTTATGATCGTAAATTGCGAGCGTGTTGCTAACATAACGTACGGTTCTTGTCGTTTTCGTTCAAATATTAAAGTGAATGGAAAGGGAGAAGATACTATGTATACACTGAGAAAACCATCATTTTGCTTTGACAAAATACGGTAATCGTTGTTTGCAAATTTTCGAATGTTTCCTTCGAAAAGCAATCACGTATAAAGAATGGAAATCACAACTTCTACCTGATGATAATACAAATACGATCCTGCGAGATAATATTGTAATGATTGGATAATATTTTGTCACAAAAGTTATGTGAGCCCACTTCGGATAAATAATGGCTCTACAACACCATGCACAATCTCAAATTAATTGTAAGCTTTACAATTAGTGAAAATTCAATACTGCAGATGGTGGATGACGCCTAAATAATTTTGAATTTTCGCGATTTTCGCACCTTCAGAGTGTTGAACGAAAATTTGTCCTGCGCAATTTCTTTTGGCGTCCTTTCATCTATCCAAGAAAAAATTAATCGGTATACGGACAGACAGACTGGGTGACTGACATTTTACCGTCAACCAATTCTTCAGTATCAAGGACCCAAACGTGGTAGAGGAGGGAACAAGATTTATCGACTTTCTCGATTTCAGGGCCCCTCAATAGTTTTCTTGAAAAATGCCTTTTTTCCGCAGCGTTGCAAAACTTTCTACATACTACATAAGTAGAATGCGACAAAGTAAACAACAGCACATACTTTCTAGTATTATTTCTTATTTTCGCAATTTTTGAAAATACTGAGTTAAACGAAAATACGACATGCGCTATTTTTTATTCTTTTGCTTTATTCGTGGAGAAATGTAGAGAAACAATTGGAATGGCTTTTGAGAAAAAATATGAAGTTGAGTTAATTTCATGTGTAAATTAACACTTCAAGAACAATTTATTTAAGAAAAATCTCTACCAATTATGTTCTTCTGCCATGTTAAATATTTTGTAATTTTCGAAAATAGAGTCCACTAAAAATGGGTCGTGCGCCATATTTTAATCATCTATAGCTCTATTCAAGATCGTTTAAAGAAAATTGTTTAAATCGTTTTTGAGTAATATTTGTTTAAAAAAATATTTCAGGCAAACTTGCGCGAAAATTATTCACATTTTTGAAAAATTGTACTTTACCTTATTTCAAGATCTTCCATCAACTCTCCGGCATTTATAGTTTTTACTTGGCTTCTTTTATTATAACAGCTCAATTTCTTCTATCTGCTGCTTTTCTTCGCCATCTTGTAATACCAAGGTTTCTCAAATCTTCCTCCACCTCTAAATCTCCCTCACCATCTTAATATAGGCCTACCTGTTCCTCTCTTACGGGCCACGCTCCCTACATATACCTTTCTAACGGCTCTCTCTTCATCCATTCCAGTCTTTTTGCCTTAATACATGCAAATATTTTGGGTTTTAAATAGTTCTTCCAATTCTGCATTGGTTCGACTTTTCCAGATTTCATTATCTTTGTTCGGGCCAAATATTCTTCGCAATATTTTTCTTTCCCATACAGTGAGTATATTTGTTGTTTTTTTTGTTAGAACCCATGTTTCACTACCATGCAATACCACTGGCTTCATGATGGTGTTATATCATTTTAGCTTAGCGTTTTTTGAGATTCTTCGGCTTTTAAACATATGGTAGATTAGGTATTTAGAGATCAGTTTTTGAATTACAGATTTCATTAAGGAATAAGTCTCTATCTTCAATATTGTAGTTGAAGGAAGAAAAGCTCGAACAAATTTTGAGCTCCTGCAATTTTCGAAAAATTAGAGATTTCAACAAAAAGTATATCTACGCAATTTTTTTAAACGTTCTTTTCGTTATATTCGTGCGGGGACAGAGTTCAACATTGAAAATTTTTGAGAAAATTGAAAAATACCAAGGCTGCATGTAAAGTACCCACAAAATCAAAATATTCCTTTCAAACTCCCAGGGTCTTGAGATTGTTCAGATCGATCGGGAAATATCAATATTGGAGAAAATCATCTGAACGTTCTAGGCTTGACCGTTGACGACGGAAGGACAGACGAACGTTATGCCGTCAATCCATTTTCTGGAGTTAAAAATCCCACAAAACATAACTGCATTTTGTGTTAGAGGAAGTAAATTACTCCATATAGGAATAAGGATTATCCACTTTTTCGTAACTAGGATCCGATAATAACAGTTTTTCTGTCAAAAAATTGTCAATTTAAGACACATGATTACAATATTTTCTCTTTACAACTTATATAGTTAGGCGAGAAATCAAAAACGTAACATTTAGGATGTGATCAATCATATAATCTGGCAATCATTGGTGCAGACGTATTTTACAATAATTAGATAAATATATACATCTAATGATAACACAGGAATACACAAAAAAAGTTGGCAGATCCAAAGAGTAGACACATGTTTCTCTATTTATTGCGACGTGCTGAATCCGAATCTGAAGCCAGAATTCCACAACCATCCGTTTTTTTTAATCGTGAAAAACCACCATGAAATTGGTTGTTTTTTTTTGTTGAAATTGTTGTCAAACCCAAAGACTTGGCACATGTTTTTTTTTTTGTGTACGTCGACGCGCAAAATGGGAATCTGAAGGTAGAATTGCACCACTACGTTCCATTTTTTGAAAATCACGTAAAACCGCCGTGAAATTGTAGATTGTAAATTTGAGAGTGGTTTTTTGCGATTTAAAAACAATGGACAAAACAATTGGAGGGTAGTATTGCAATTCTGGGTTCAGATTCTGATTTAGCGCGTCGATGTACCTAGGGAAACATGTATAAAGTCTTTGGGTCTGACAATAACCCCCGAAAACAAACAAAAAAAAAAAAACAAAAAACAATTTCACCATCGTATTTTGCGATTTAAAGAAAATGGGAGATGATGGCACGATTTTGGCTTCAGATTCGGATTCAACGCATCGACATTCATTGATAAACATGTATCAATCTTTGGGTCTGACAACCCCCCAAAAACAAGAAAATACAATTTCACAATGTTTTTTTGCGATTAAAAAATGGTGAGTGGTGGCGCAATTATGGCTTCAGATTCGGATTCAGTGCGTCGAAATACATAGAGAAACATGTGTCAAGTCGTTCGTTCTGATAGATTCGGATTCAGCAGACGAAGAAACATGTGCAAGTCTGACAACTTTTTTTGGGTGCCTTTGTAATTAATTATCATGGAGAGAAAATATATTAATCAACAACACAAGGTTTGTGAAAAAGTCTTCAATTACTATCAGTCATCTCATTTCCGTAGAGGAACACTTATCATTGTATAGAAGGAGGTCCTGTAAGCTTTGTGAAGATTTGTAATGTTTGGCACTGTGATGTAATCCAATGAATGCTCCAAGTGCTAGTGAAAGCTTTTTCGATTACCTGACTTACTCTTAGTAATACAAATCATTGTAATATGCAAAGTTTGGAACATTTTCCACTCAATTTTCTAACTACTATATATTTATATCTATCTCTCTCTCTCTCTCTCTCTCTCTCTCTCTCTCTCTCTCTATATATATATATATATATATATATATATATATATTGTGACATACCTGGTGGTGCCGGGTATTTTCACTGCAATACAACACTAAGAGAGGGTATCTTTTACGTGAATGGATCCCTGGATAAGTTGGTGCAACGTTGGGGTGGTTATTCATAAATTGAAATACAATTATAAACAAGATTTATTTTAAACCAAATTTGTTATTTACATCATTAGACAACGTTTTTACACTCTGCCTCGGTACCAAGATAAAGAGTGAAATGCATTTCTCATACCTGCGGGGCCCCGAAAGAATACCTATGATGTTCGTAGAACCGCTCGTGCCGACAGGATTGTCGACCTCTGCTACTACTGCGGGCCGTCAGCGTCGGATGGCGTGGTAATCGCCCACGGCTGATGCTCCAACAATTCTTCCCCGATCAGGATCTTGACACCTCGGCTTCGCACCTTCCTCGAATCACTGTCCGTCAGTGGGGTTAATTACACAACCCGCGCCTACTCTATATACTGGTCACAGTTCTGTACCGCGCAATTTCAGGAATGTTTCCACCGCGCCAACTAATAAGAACAACATCAATTATTCTACCAACACTAATCTTTCACTATACTGATACTTCTAATGTTCTATTTACACGTCAATTACTTTGCGGTTCCTAATAATACATAAAATACGTCGCAATGTTATATGCGTCCATACACCGGCGGAGAACTCTCGCCGCACGTCCGCACTCGTCGCCGCTCTGCTCACGTCTCTCTGGTCAGCGCTCTGCCAACGGCTCTCGTCCGCGATTCTCGTAACGAACTTTTGCACGTGCGCGTTGCCCAGTTCCAACCGAAATTCACACGCTAGCCTCCCGGCGGCGGTGGCACCGTCGGCGGAGGCAGCGGTTGCTCGCCGGCCCCGGCGCGCCGCACTCAGCGCGCGCACCGCGCAGTTCAAAATAGCAATTGGTTTCTTACACTAATGATTTAATTAGTGTAATGAAACACATATTCTGGGTTTCATCACCCCCCCTTTCTTTTTTTGAATTTTTTCACTTCTGGAAAAATTCACACTAGTAACATCGTCACTACCGATGGTTGCACTCGTTTGCATATTGCTCGACGCCCTATATACACTTATAACCTAAAATCGAATTAACATGTGATTACGTATATTAACACTAATCTTGCACTTATTTACACTTCACTATTTTCCATCCCTGTAGGACAGGGTCTTAAGTTATGGAAATTGTAGTGTCCCACCACTTCTCGTTTGTTATTAAGTAACTTGGCCACATTCTTGTCCGTAACTTTATCTATCACATACGGTCCCTCATATAATGGGAAAAATTTCGCATACAGTTTCAAATTTGGGTTTGATACCTTGGGAACACGTAGTAACACTAGTTGCCCTTCACTGAACTTGTGGATCTTCTTCTTTACTTTCGATTTCCTTTCCTTCCCAGACTTCACTAGTGCTTGGTATATTTGTTCTGATGTTTTAGCTGGTTCTTGCGATATCTCAGGTCTTTCCAACGCATATAAAATATGGGGCGGTTTGTTTTGGAAGTGTGCTTCCCATGGGGAAATTCCTGTGCTATCATGCGGGATGTGGTTCAGCCATCGGTTGATGTCCGGAATTAGTTTGTTCCATGCTGTATGGTCATGTTTACAGTATGTTCTAAATAGCCTCGATAGCTCTCTCATTATTCGTTCAGACGGGTTCGATTGAGGATGGCGCACCGACGAATGGATGGGAATTGCCCCCATTCCGCGTATACCTTCTTCCCACTTCTCACTTGTGAACATTGTTCCATGGTCCGATAATATCCTCTTATATGAACCAGCGATTTGAATAAACCTTTGCACCAATTTTAAGCAATTCCTGGAATTTACCTTGTTGATTGGATACACTTGGACAAATTTCGAAAAAACATCCATGATTACGAATATATATTTATTACCGTGCTCTGCACGGGGCAGTGGTCCATACACGTCCAGTGCAGCCAAATCATTTCTCTCTGTTGGTATAATGTTCTGCATTGGGCCGTCATACTTCCGATTGGTATGTTTTACCTTCAGACATGTCATACATGAATTTATCACCTGCCTAATTTGTTTCCGCATTCCTTTCCAATAGCATAGGGACTGTAAAACTTGACAGATTTTTTCTGCACCGAAATGTGCCAATGATGTATGCGCAAATTTGATTAATTCCTTAGTGCAAGCCTGAGGTATCCAGATTCTCCATATTTCTGGGTTGTCCTTTGTTTTAATTAGTACAGCTTCCTGTACCACCTTCCACCTATCCTCCTTTTGTTGCAACGTGGCGAATTCCGCCTCTTCTTCCGCCATCTGACCTTGCTTGAATCTTTTGATTTTGCAGATTTCGCCGTCACGTTCTTGTAACCTGATAAGGTCGTTCCAGTCGAATAAGGGTGATTTCGCAATTCCTAAATCGATCGCCATTACGTGGAACTCCCTGGCGTTAGCGTACTTATTGTCCCTGCCTGGTTCGTGTCTGCTTAGAAGATCCGGTAGATGGTTTTGGGTCCCGCGACAATGTTCTATGTCAAAGGAGAACTCCTGTAATGCGAGTACCCATCTATGTAGTCTATCGTTTTGCAAGTGGCATCGACTTAAAAACGTGAGCGCTTGATGATCCGTTCTTATTGTAAAGTGTCTCCCTTTCAAGTAAGGTTTAAATTTTGCTACAGCCCATATGATAGCGTTTGCCTCTTTTTCCGTGGCCGAAAATCGGAGTTCGGGTCCTTTTAACGTTCTACTGGCTATTGCTACTATTTTCTCCTGATTGTCAAATACCTGATATAGCATCGCACCCATGCCAAAATCGCTACTGTCTGTTTGTACCACGCACTTCTTTGAAAAGTCCGGATGTGCAATAAAACAACTATTATAAAACATTTCTTTAACTTTCTCGAATGCTTCTTGATATGTTTCATCCCACTTCCATTTTCTGTCCTTCTTTGTTAATTGGTAAAATGGATGCATCGCCTCCGCAAATTGCGGGCAAAATCTGGCGTAATAGTTACAAGTGCCAATGAATCTGCGTACCTGCTTGATTGTCTTCGGTGGTGGTATCTTCTTGATCTCCTCGATGGTTTCCGGCTTCATACTAATTCCATCTGTGTTTATCATGTAACCCAGGAATTCTATTTTCTTAGTAAACCAGCTTGATTTCTTCACGTTCAATACCAAATTGTTTTCTTTCAGTATGTGAAATAACTCTCTTAGATCTTCAAAATGCTGTTCTATTGATCTGGCCTGCAAAACTATGTCGTCCACATATGTTGTAATCCTATTTTGTAGCTTCCCTTGCAATATTTTGTCAACACATTGAATCAATGCAGCTCCGCTATTTCGTAGCCCGAATGGCACCCTGCAAAACACGTAACATATTCCTTCAAATGCAAATCCTGTATACTGCTGATCCTCTTCCGCCACTTGCATTTGCCAATAAGCTTTACTGAAATCGGTACTGGAGAAAACGATGTTCCCTCCGAACCTCTGCAATACTTCCTCCACCGGTAACGGAGCATCCCTATATGGTTTTGTTACCGCATTTAGTCTTCGAGCGTCTAGACATAATCGTATTCCTCCATCTTTCTTTTTGACGATCACGATTGGGTTGGTGTAGGATGTCTGTGCCTTTCTTATAATTCCATCATTCACCATTGCTGCCAATAATTCTGCGACATCTTGCTTCAGCGCAGCTGGTATCGGATAATTACGCTGTCGAAATGGCGTCGTATCCGTCAGTTGTATTCGAAATGTGAATCCCTTGATTGGGGCGCGATTCTTCTGGAAGACTTCTTTATTTTCCAACAACAACTGCAGTAGTTGCTCTTTGTAACGCGTATTTAATACCTCAATCTTCTCCGTTTGCTGCCTCAGCTGTTCTTCTAATGAATCTTCCGCCATTACGCCCGTACACGCTTCGTATTCTTCGTCCATCCCCAGGTCAAATCCTACCGCCTGGCTCCCCAGTTCTACCACCTGCCGTTCTAGATCTATAATTGCTCTGTGATCGACCAGAAAATCCGTCCCTATGATTACCGAATACAATAATTTTTTGACTACCAGGGCCACCATCTCATATACTTGGTTGCCAATCCTGGCTTGAAACATAATTTGTTTTGTGATGGGGCTTGACTTCTTCTGAGTTGCCCCAATCACATACGCCCTATTCATAGGCAAACACATTACTTCTTTTCCTGTTGCTTTTAACTCCTCATACATTTCTTCTGATACTACTGTAGTCGTGCACCCTGTATCCACTAAAGCTTCTTTAATTATACCTTCACATTCTATCGATATCGTGGGACATTTCCTGATTCTGACCGCTGAGTTCTTACATCTCCGCCACGGTTGGGTATCGTAGGTTACCGGCTGCATAGCGTTTATGGAGACCGCGTTTACGTCATCGATTTCCGCGTCCGCAATGGGGCCACCTATCACCGCGGACTCCATTAGTTTAAATAGTGTCCTTGATCACTACTTGTGCTAGGCTGTGCTAATCGGTCGGGTGCATTCCCGGCCCCGCCTCGCGTCTCCGTCCGGTTTGAATTAGATCTGTTCCAGTCCGGTCTCTGGTTCCCCGGCTCTGGTCTCCATCTGTCTCCCCCTCTTCCGCGTTGGTTTCTCTGGTAATCGTTGCTCCTATCATTCCCTTGCCCCTGGTTACGTTCCGATCTAACCATATTAACATTCCCTTCATTTCTGTTCTTTGGTACGCCTGCAAATGTCAAGTCGTACCCTCCTAACACATTCTGGAATCTTTCCAGGTCGGTGTGCTGCACACTACGTAAAAGATTCTGCACCGTAACTGGGAACTGTCTCGTCAGTACACATATTATTTCCTGATCGCTCATCGGTGGGGATAGCGTTTTGTATTCCATAATACGCCTTGTTGCGTATTCCCGCAAACTTCCCATTGACTGGTTGTAATGATTATTCATTAAGCTGATTTTAAAATTAATTTGAATTTCCTCATTCCAATACCGCTCAAGGAATCGATCTTTAAATGCCTTTACTGATTCGGGAAACTTATCAAATGTATCGGCCCATATCCTTGCGTTGCCTTCTAACATTAAATATAATAATTGTATTTTACACCTTTCCGAAGTATTGATAACATCTAGATGTCGTTCTGCTGCCTTCATAAATATACATGGATTTTCTTTCCCGTCTCCTGAAAATTTTAGTGATCTTGGAGGGGTAAATGGTACCGTCCCGCTCGCTGCGATTGGGGATGCCTTGCATTCTTTTATTTGTTCAATCTCTGTTCGTAATGACACAACCTTCTCCTCGCATTCCCTCTTATTCTCCAGCATTTCTTCCTTGACTACCAATTGTATCCTTTCAATTTTCTCGTCCTGCTTAGCGGTTCTATCATCTAATTGCTGGTATAGTTTATTCTCTAATTCTCCCCCCAAATTAAGTACTTGGGATTTTAACTCCTGTTTCTGTTTCCCTAATTCTTCGGCAGTCCATTGCTTGTGACTTTCTACCCGCTCCGCGATTTTGGCCATCTCATTCTTCGTTAACACAATTTGTTCTTCGGCGCGTCCTATTCGCCCCCCTATTGCATCTAATTTCCTATTCTGTTCTTCTGCCAGCTTCCCAATCTGTTCCTCTACTTTCCTATTCAGTTCTTCAGCTAATCTCCTGTTCTGCTCCTCTGTGAATATTTTCTGCTCCTCAGCTGACTTCCTAATCTGCTCCACTGTGAATATTTTCTGTTCATCCAGTTTCCCATTCAGTTGTTCGAACATCTTCCTATTCTGTTCGTCTGCCTTCCTATCCCGTTCTTCTGCTTTCCTACTCTGTTCTTCTATGAATATTTTCTGCTCCTCAGCCGACTTCCTACTCTGTTCCCACATCATCGTCATCATCTGCATAACGTCTGTATACGTATTTTCCCCACCCCCCAGATTTGGATTTCTTGTTGCCTGAATCATCGGTGTTGATGTCACTTCTACTTCTTTATTGAAGCTATCTCCTGACGTGTCGTCTAACCGACTTCCAATGCCACTATCCCTGCTTTCCGATGGTATGCTATTATCGATTCCTACATCTATCTCCCCTACTTCATCCGCCTTCTCTTCCCGGTCCAGCGCTATATTTTGCGCCTCCATTCTGTTGCTTTGAGCTGTCCGATCGATTCTCACTACACTAAAATACCGCACAAATTTTCCTCTTGCCTCACCTACCAACGATACCACAGTTATCCTATGAATTAACTATACCCGCCACAACACTATATATTCTTCGTGAATGGTTTAATTCACTCCTATTTCAATTGCTAATTAATGACGAACAACCCTTACTCACCACCAAAACACAATAACACTAATTTAATAGCCATATAAATTTCCACTCACCTACCAGTGCATAAACATAATCCTTACAATACATAATATTATTACCATTGAAACACATATACACTGCTAATAGACTCATTAATACTATTACACAAAAATGCTTTCAAATTATAATAAATCCCTTATTAATTGAAATTACTTTTCAACGCACTTATTGCTATATTATGTACATAATCATCATTCACATTTGCATGTCCTATCTCCTCCCTGAATTTTCCTCAATAGTATCATATAGATATTCACAACAAACATTCACACTGCTGGTATATATTTCCCAACCTGGTATCTTTTCTACTAAATTCCCCACACTTTACCATCACCAATAGATAATGCACTACTGAGTGAATGTTCCCAGCAAAAAAAAACAATTTTGTGCATAATTTGTACAACACTATTAACCACCTTTATATTCTCATAAGAATTATTACTACTTCCCCATTTCTTTGATTTCCATATTATAAAAATTTTGCCAAGCAGTTCAAATATTATTAATATGTCTTACAAAATTTGGAATTCTATTATATTATATTATTTGTAACATGTACATGTATAGCCTTCATAACCTCAGTAACTACAATATTAACTATATATTGGATGCTCACAAATAATTGCCTATGTCAGCCCACAATTAATTACACAACAACATTTTTGTAATTATCAACATTTCCTTATGCTTACTTGACTTGTGCATGTTTTTGCTAACACATGTGTTGTTATTTTTTTTTGTACTCTATAATAATACACTTTGCACTGCCTGCTTCTCATCTGTACCCTGCATTACTATACATCAATTACATGCACATTATTTTCCAACATTTCACCAACTTTCCTAAAGCCACATTTCTTAACTATACGTTTTCCACTTGTTCGGGCGCCAGCTGTGACATACCTGGTGGTGCCGGGTATTTTCACTGCAATACAACACTAAGAGAGGGTATCTTTTACGTGAATGGATCCCTGGATAAGTTGGTGCAACGTTGGGGTGGTTATTCATAAATTGAAATACAATTATAAACAAGATTTATTTTAAACCAAATTTGTTATTTACATCATTAGACAACGTTTTTACACTCTGCCTTGGTACCAAGATAAAGAGTGAAATGCATTTCTCATACCTGCGGGGCCCCGAAAGAATACCTATGATGTTCGTAGAACCGCTCGTGCCGACAGGATTGTCGACCTCTGCTACTACTGCGGGCCGTCAGCGTCGGATGGCGTGGTAATCGCCCACGGCTGATGCTCCAACAATTCTTCCCCGATCAGGATCTTGACACCTCGGCTTCGCACCTTCCTCGAATCACTGTCCGTCAGTGGGGTTAATTACACAACCCGCGCCTACTCTATATACTGGTCACAGTTCTGTACCGCGCAATTTCAGGAATGTTTCCACCGCGCCAACTAATAAGAACAACATCAATTATTCTACCAACACTAATCTTTCACTATACTGATACTTCTAATGTTCTATTTACACGTCAATTACTTTGCGGTTCCTAATAATACATAAAATACGTCGCAATGTTATATGCGTCCATACACCGGCGGAGAACTCTCGCCGCACGTCCGCACTCGTCGCCGCTCTGCTCACGTCTCTCTGGTCAGCGCTCTGCCAACGGCTCTCGTCCGCGATTCTCGTAACGAACTTTTGCACGTGCGCGTTGCCCAGTTCCAACCGAAATTCACACGCTAGCCTCCCGGCGGCGGTGGCACCGTCGGCGGAGGCAGCGGTTGCTCGCCGGCCCCGGCGCGCCGCACTCAGCGCGCGCACCGCGCAGTTCAAAATAGCAATTGGTTTCTTACACTAATGATTTAATTAGTGTAATGAAACACATATTCTGGGTTTCAATATATATATATATATATATATATATATATATATATATATATATATATATATATATAGCAAACGCTGAACTATCCTAGCGTTAACTATCCATTCCTTTAAAATACAATGTGCGACACAATATGGATTGCAAAAATTTGCGTATTTTCAAATAATCTTCCGATATCTGATATCTTTGGACTCTGCAAACGACTTGATCCACAATCCAGCGAAGGAGAGAAAATACTCTACATTTCTCTCTACTTGGCGATCGATATGAGCATTAAAAGAACAGTTATTGTGTTTACTGACACATGTGTACATTATTTTTCTAAAATATGTTTCTTGTAGAAAACTCACTTTTCTTTTGCTTCACAAAATAATGATGATGATAATAATAATAATAATAATAATAATAATAATAATAATAATAATAATTTATCTCCTTTTCTCGGCAGATTACAATATTGCTTTACCAATTTCTTGCACTGAATTATGGTTACGGTTATATGTAGTGGTATCTAAGGCTAACAGGGCGCAATCACGTGTGAAAGAAACCGCCTTCTGCGGAACTCGAATCTCCAGCCTTGGGCTCCCGTTCTTTGGACATTTCCTCAAGCTCCTGAGAAATAAATACAGACAGTTTCTCTTTATAAAATATTGTTTACTCATTTATTTTTTCTTAATATTTATTCCTCATCATATTACGTCATTTCTCTTTACTTCCAAATGACTAACCATTTTCTTCGCAATGACGATGAAATGACGTTTCCAAAGCATTGCAATTGGTGCAAGGAAGATTCGAACATGTTTGATGTTAAATTTATGGTTTTATTTTTTACTTACGTTTCATTGTTTCTTGCCCCACCTTTTTCCTGTCTTCTTCTTGCCCTCACTTCTCCTGCCAATCAGAGAAACCTGTTTTGCGCATAAAATTGTACTCAGGTAGCACCTACTAATCTTTGTTGAAATGAGGTAAGACTTGTTTGCATGTATTGTTTTGTATGAAAGAATGTATATAATCGAATTAAATAGTCCTGTGGCGGTAATAACTACAATGGTTACTTTATAGGAAATTTATTGAATCAACCCATATGTTTACATCAGAAGAATGGTAATAAATTTGTTATTTCGTTTTTGCAGTTTGGGACGTGATGTCAGGAATCAGGAATTCTGCCATTTCAATCGCTCTTTAAATAACGAAACGGGTCGTGCTATCAAATCCGATCACAGAGAGCGAGAGGGCCGCTTAAGAAGCGGGGCGAGGACGCGGACGGGTGGGGATGGGGCGTAATCGGGGCCTTTCCGGGCCGGCGGGCGGCGATCGCTGCTCGAGGAAGTAAAACGAGTATTAATGAGCCTTAACGGGTTCGAGAGGGTTCTCGACGCGCTGAAATGGCAACTTTCAAGTTGACAGTTCAGTGCTGAAGAGGGATATCGTGAATCAGCAAAAAGGAAAGGAGAAGTAGCGAAGATAAGTGATATGCGAAACGGAATAGGCACTAATCCTGGCATGCGAAAATAGAACAATACTCAAACGGGTGTAACAAAAGAAATGAAACAAACAGTAACGATCGGCCAAGATAAGTTGAGCACAAACCAACCATTCAATGTACTTGTAGGGGATTACGAGGTTAGAGAATGATTGCAGTCGATAAGCGAGACAGCTGTAGAGAACACGATGGAAATTATTCGGAACAGTTGGAAGAAGAGTGGGGCAAAGTGGTTTTAAAGCGGAGCGGGAATGCATGCTCTGGAGAGGGCTGAGCGGGTCGGAGCGGCAGGGATGGGAGTTGGGAGCGGAGTTGGGGGAAGCGAAGTGGGATGCATCTCTAAAATATTTACCCACGCCGTTATTATCGCGCTGCAGGGCAATTTGCTTGTTTACCAAGCCGCTGATTGGAACGCGAGTTGGCACGCACCGCCACTCCGGAGCTTAACTACCGCCGCCACCGCCACCACAACCAACAGCACAAGAGTCCCCACCGCCCCTTCTGCTAGCGCCCCCTCTGCCACCGCCGCCTTCACCACCGCCACCACCACCGCCACCGCCACCACAACCGCCACCACCAAACCGGGATAGGTGGCTCAGGCAATAACTGATGTTACTACAGTGCCTCTGACTAGAAGATCCTAGGTGCTAATCCCGACCGTGGCAAGATTTTCGACACAAGCAAGGTCGAGTTCTGTCGCTGCCGGGAGAAGAATTCTAGCGCCCGGCTCCTCTGATCGGTAGTTGTCCGTGGAATCTCCGATCAAGTCGAGGCGAATGCAAGAGCAGTACCCTAACGACACGGGACACAGACCGCGCGCGATCTTTCCTTCCGATTCCTTGTCCTGACATCACCCCTTACTTACACATTTACTCACATTCACTACACTACCACACATACTAAGAGACCGGTATGGAACTTAGATATTCGCCACATCTGGGGCGGTGCCGTTTTTAAAGCATTGCAATAGTTGCAAGGAAGATTCTAACATATTAGACGTGAGATTTATGGAATAGCTTCCACCAGGGGTCGGTGGCCCGCTGTTAGAAGACACCTGGTAGGGAAAAAACCCGCTAGCCGACGTTAGGTCGGCGCCGCATCTCACAATCTAGCGGGGAAAGATCACCGCCTCCATCCGAGGAAAAGATGAACTGCACTTACGGAACTAATAACCTTAACAGCTGACGCGTCCGAAATAATTAATCAATAACTCAAACAAACCACCACCATCAACAAACACCACTACCAACATTATAACTATCTTAACCGCCTCCGTTGCTCAACCGCCATAATCGCCCATAGCTCGAAAACAATACGTCCTAGACCTTTAAAATCAGATTTTTTGTTGCGCTGGGACCCACGTTTCGCAGAGGTAAAAGAGGGAACATGAGTAGAAACTAAGGAGAACTGATATGGGACACAAGGCTGTGCAGAAATCAGAAAATTAAATAAAGTGAGGTAGATTTAAATACGAGAAAAAGTACAAAAGTAATGTTTTACAATAAAAGTAAATAGAATATTTGATGTTTTTGTGCAATGTCAACGTTTAGCTATATTGCTATGTTTACTCTCACCGGTACCTGGTCTATTACCCGGTTCTAGAATTGGGGACTGCCATGTGTCTTCTGAAGCAAACTGTAAATTCGAACACCCTGTTGAGATACAATTTCTTTCCCTTGCTGCTAAGACTTTCAATAATGAATGGCTCTCTTTATATGATAATACTTCTTTTCTCTCGTTAGAATTTAACATCTCATACGTGAACTCAAGGTACATGAAATCAAAATATGACTAATTAATGTTTCGATTGAATAAACCAACGAGTATATTGTCCAAAGAAAAATATAACCTTCCACGTTATATCTTCAGAGGCTCCATTTATTTATTACATTTATAAATGCAGTCTTAACAATATTTAACATTTCTACTCTTAATAAAGGATATATCAAAGATAAAATATATATCGCCAAAAGTAGTGATGTTTTTAATAAATTTACATGTAGGCACTACTTCAAAGTGTACTAAATATGAGGCAAAACTTCAATAATACCACAATTTAAGTTATTAGATACATTATATTTCGTTGTTTACTGCATCTCAAAATTTTTAATTGTGCTTATAAAGTTTTAAAAGTAAATAATGTTTTAAAAGTAAGTAAAGTTTTTAAAAGTGAATAATTTTAATAAAATGAGTAATATATACCAGTTTGATGTATTAGTTCATTCTTACCTGGCATAGACTTCCCCCAATAATATTTCTGTTAACATAAATGTTGAATATGATATATTATAGGAAATCTTATAGTCTTTTGAAGTAATAAGAATTATTATAATTTTAACAAAATATTGCATTAATTGAAGCAGGTATAATTATCATCTACATAAAAAACATTAAATAAATCAAATTTTTTACCTTGTAATTTACAGGTCTTGTATAATGAAATACTACAATTAATTAAATAATGAGAATTTGAAATTGAATTTCTTTAATATATTTATCATTTTAAACTGCTGGAGATTTTTTACAAAAGTATCTTTAGCAAATGTGTCAATTCCAGTAACAGGGAACTTCTTGTGCAGTCTTTCGTAGGAGGGTTTTTTTTTTTTTTGTTTTGTGAATATGCTTGTGGTACTTTTAATTGAGTGCACACTCCCTTAAACATACCATAACTTTAGGTAGCATTATTATATGCACCACTATTTTATATTAATGATCATTGGCAACAATGGATCTCTTTTTAATTATTGAAAGTCCTCTTTTAAACAATAAAATTTAGAACTGAATAAAATATATTCACTCACTTGCAGTAATTTAGCCTCCTATGATATGACAAATGTGTGGGTGAAATGAGTCCTTCAATCCAGTACTTCCTTCCATAGCCCCCAATAAAAAATTTGTAGCGCCGTTTTGATGCGAACTTTGATGTTTTGTGACTTATACGTTACTTTTGAGTACAGGTCTAGATGTACTGAGAGTAGCTATTTGTAATTTTAAAATAAATCATTGCAATGAAATGGAATGAATAATATATTAATTCTATGAAATAAGAAATGATTTAATTGTACCTCAACTAAATATGAATTACTATGTGAATAACTGATCAATAAAATACTAACAAGTATGTGATAGAAATAACGTGAAACATATAAATGTCAATCGAAAGATGCACAATATATCAAATATG
Source organism: Gryllus longicercus (assembly GCA_038098605.1). Taxonomy (NCBI): domain Eukaryota; kingdom Metazoa; phylum Arthropoda; class Insecta; order Orthoptera; family Gryllidae; genus Gryllus; species Gryllus longicercus. Next base: position 1,758,037 of record JAZDUA010000234.1, on the reverse strand, counting down.
TAAAACAAACAACCTGAAGGAAAGTTATGTAATTAATGACTCAATGGACAACATTCACAACAAAATTGTATTAAATACACTCTCTACATCAGCTTAAAATATAAACATGCAATTATTGAATTAAAATGCTAAAGAACTCCAACGTTATTAAATCCATCAACAAAGAATATTAGGAAGAAGAGTATTGGCACAACAAAAATAAAATTAGTGCTGAACTAACGATCGAAATTGTAGCTAAAATAGCTTGACACACACTAAGCAACAAGAATAATCATCCAGCACGATAAGACGTAAAATAAAACATATAAAGGCAAATTTTTGGAAGCAACACCGCAAGTCACTCGATGCCATAGCAAACGATCATAATTCAGATGCAAAGTTTCATTGTTGGTGGAATCACCGACAGTCTTCATTTTGTACTTTCAAAGATAAGTCTACATGTCACTACTTGCATTATGAGATTTAGATTTATTCAGTAAAAAACAAAAACAAAAAACAAACAGTAAAAACTGTATGTGACGTAGGGGAGAGAAGATTAGAATATGCATTGCGTAATTCTAGAAAAGTTAGCAATAACAATTGCCAACGTAAAACTAAACGAAAATACCCTATGTCGCTTATGAATACATATCCCCCCCGCGGGAATTATATTATTCATAATTTGCAATTTAGTGCCCATTTTAAGGTGGCCAGAACAATGTAATGCTGTAACGCATAGTTCAGGGGTTGGCCGTTCGCAGTTGGGTTATGCTATACAGTAATTTTCAGTTTTGACAATGATTTACATTGTCACATTTCACACTAATTTGCTTTTCTGTATGTTTAAAGGCACTGTTACATTTACCTGTAGACGTCAGCAGTTTATGGACCATTTTATAATGAACGATGCATATCATTTACCTCACATTAATCTAAGTATTGCAGAATTCTGACATTCCGAACAGAATTAGTTTTAAAGACCTGTTGGATGACTTAAAGAGGTCAGATGGTTATTTCAAACATTAAATTATTAATGTCACAATTGATACTATTATAATATAATAACATTAAAAAAATGATAGTTTCCTTATTTTCTATAACTGCAAGAGGTTATTCCACTTAATGAGTTGAGGATTCAGAAGAACATTTTCTTTTCAAAGGAGTTCATTTCTTCAACAGAAACTTTAGTTGTTATAACAAGATGTGAAACATACCTACGTGAGTCACAATCGAAGCAATTATTAAATGTTCAATGAATTTTTGACCTCTCCAGAAAATAATGTTACCACGAATATGTTCATACATTGAATGTAAATGACTTACCTATGAAATACATTCCAAATTTAATAAAAATACAGGGTAACTAGCTTTCTTTGTTATTTTTGCAAATCCGTTTTGTTGCAGCAAAGGTTAAAAAGGGGAGTAGATATATCCTTTCTTATAATGCAAATACGCACAACAAAATCGTTACTTCTAGTGTGCAAAAGATTTCTCGTGCATTGAACACAACACACAACAATGTGTTCCAAGTGTCGGAATTTGCTGTCGCAATTTATTTCCTCTTACTGCAGGATCTTTCTGAAAATTGAAGAAAATTACCTTATAGCATAATTATCTCAATTACGTCTATCAGTAGGCTACATCTTTCACATAACATGCTCTTCTAAATTTTTTGAAATAAAATTGATCTTTCATACTAATATCAACACGCAACGAAGCCACTGTTTGTGGAGCTGGGTTTGAAAAACATGATCGCGGGGCGTACCAGTGGCGTCAGGGGAAGCCTCGAAGGGCGATTCGTAATTTACTCTTTGTTCTTATCTCACCTTTACCTACTTATACAACTCCGTTTCTACTTCCATCTCCACTCTCGTTCAAAGCATGTAGTCGATGCCGCCGTCTCTTCGACTTCAACCTTTTCACCTACCTCGTAGACTCTCTTTCACTTGAGTTCCCGCATCCATCGTCGCTCTCGCCCTTTCCGCCGAAACCTGTGCGTCCGGGGAGAAGCCTCCAGCCTCCTCAGCCGCGAAGCCCCAACGCACAGCTTTGTGGAAATTTCCCGCAATAAATGCAGCGAGGCGACCGCAGAGATAAAGGCGACGTGGCCCCGACAGAGTAGTCAGTCCCAAATGATGAGGGTTCTATCTCTCCGAAATGTCTGCAATATAAAGCGACAATGTACTCTGAGCTTAATTCGCTTGCTTAACTGAAATAAATAGAAATTGGTTACCAGTAACAAAATACTTTTAAATGGAGCACATGAAATGCGTGGTGCAAAAAATTGTTAGAGTAATAACGTGAGGCATGTGTCGCGCTGAAATATTCTGCAGTAATGATAATGTGGATTTAAACTTTATTCTGTACACCGTACCAATAGGAACACTATCGCTATAGCGTTCTTGTAAGAGTGAAGTTTCCGTTGTTACAGTTCGAGTTACAATTTCCTGTAATTGGCCAAATTCTCAACTTTTTATTTTCTCGCTACGGAGTAGAGAGAAAGTTATGTAATGCTCCGTGAAAAACGGCGAATTTTCGGCAGAAACAAGTCTTATTGTAAGCAGTACCATAAATTCAAATTTAATTAAAATAATTTCACCGTATTGTTACACAAGTAGAAAAGAAAGGGAATGGTAAATATATATTGTCAGATTTAAGAACTAGAAAAATCGCAGTCGGTATACGTCTGAAGTAAAATAAAGTGCTCAAACATACATCAACGCTTCTATTTCTTCGATTAAACTTCGGTTCATTATTTTCTGTTTTCGACTGTGTCAGCTGCTATGGCTATTAGACCCGTAAGACTAATTACATTAATCGGGAGGTGACATTGTTCTTCCCCCTAAATGTGAGATCCCGAACCACTAATATATATCTCCAAGGATTATCTCCTTGTAGGCTCCATTATCGGATCTGCTGGGAGAATCTCTGAGCTCCCGACATTGTCCCGACATGCGTGCTAGTGTTGTGGATGTAAGTGTGTGTGTGTGTAAAGGGAGAAGAGTGGAGAATAATGCGGAAGGATGGAGAAGGATGCGCGCGCTGTCTTGGACCGTTTGGTAAGTTACTGCTCCGGCATTCGCTTAGATTGAAAAATCTAAGAAAACCCATTCAGAGCAATGGCCGCCAGAATATTCCTTCAGACAGCGGCTGAAGTCCACCCAGAACACCTCACGATCCGAATCCTAAAACATCCAGGTCAGAGATGCTGTAGTGGTAAAAGTTGATACCCTACGCCATCTCAGCCGGTGTTAAACCGTGTCAATATTATTATAATATTGATTTGATGTTCTAAATATTAAAATGCAGCTTTGGTGACGATAATTTAAGATATATTAATTAATTGTAGAATTATTATAGCTTCTCGAAGCTAATTATTGCAAATCATAACATAATCATAATTCTTACAGAGGAGAGAAGTTGATATTTTATGTGATGTCGCAAAATTATTTCAACACAACCATCATAAGTAGGTCAACAGTGCGAATCATGTTGCGGAGCAAGCTCTAACGTGGCCAACGCTCAAAGCTCAGCCGCGGTTGAACCCAAGTAGCTGCAGCGGTTTCATCATAGACGGCGATCTTCCCCCGTTTCGCAAGAAAAAGACTGCAGCACGCAGCCTGTACAGCGGGCGCTCGCGAAACTCGTTAACGGACACGTTCGCGGAACGAACCAGCCGGAGAAAATCCGAGCAGTTTCCGCAGAAGGAAGTCGAGAAGTGAAGGGGGTCGCAAAGAAAAAGGAGCGGAGCTTGTGGCAGCGGTGGTGGCAGTTACTATGGTGACCACGGTAGGAGGAGCGGGGAAGGCGACAGGGGGCGTGGGCGGGTGTGGAGGCAGAGACTGTGGTGACCACGGCGGGCGGCAGGGGTGGGGGCGGCATAGACGGCGATGTCGACGGCGGTGCGGCCCCGCATGCAAAGTGGCAGCGCAGTTGACGATGCGGGTGCACAAGTGAGGGAAAGCGGGCGAGAGAGGAAACGCAAGCCGAGGGTGGAGCGGGGATGGAGCCTCTTTCAGCGTCGCTCCCGCAGTGGCCCATTAATACCCCCTAATTCGCGGATGCGCCGTTGGCCAGCCTTGAATGGACTTCATTGGACTGCGCAGCCGCCGCCACCGCTACCACTGACGCCCCCAGTGTCGCAGCGTGGATTCGAATGCGCACTTCGCTGTAAGGCAACTTCCTTAGTGGGATTTTCGTGAAGGGAATTAACGTCGAAAATTATTCGTAACTGTAAACGCTCATTGTTATTGCTGACACTCTGAAAATAGAAGTCTTCCGTTTCAAGGATGTGTTGACATTCAAGTTAGGTTATAATTGTACTTGGATTAGAAGTTTCGAGGTGATTTTTCTTCATCCTTTCCATTCGTTGGAAATTAAGACTTCTGAGGTAAAAATGAATAATGATTTTACTTGAAAATTATTAATGAAAAGCTCTATAAATGAAAAGCTCTTTATCTTTAATAAAGAAACTGATCATAAGTCAACTACAACACGGGCTTAATAAAACTCAAGAATGCATTTTTGCAGTCAAGACTGCAAATACGCACGTGTATGCCTTTACAATGGACAATAGTACAAATGTACCATTCTTTAATTTATATTACTAATTTCCAATCCGCGCAAAACTTGAAAGATCGACACGCAGCCTCCGATCATGTGAGATGTGACTGTGATTTCGTTAGAAACCAAGGATGTCAGAAAATGTCAAAGAACAATGACGGATTCGTTTTAGACTGAGAAATGACAATATTTGATTGTTATCCCGCCTATTCTGATACTGCGGGTACCGACTGATTTGTCATGCTCAGTGCGTCACTGCTTAAGATACAGTTGACATCATACGCCAGCACGGCTCTAGGGAAGGGCACGGCTCTCTGTGACGACTGTTTCTGTTCAATTATTTATTTTTTACATGGTTATGCATTTCTATTATGTTCTTGAATTTCTAAAATAATTCCGTAGTTGTGTTAGCGACAGTTTTCCTTTAGAGAGGATAGTAGATTGTGATCGTGTTTCGCAAAACTTGAAATTTCACAGTATGAAGATTCTTTTTTAAATGCGAGGAAACTACCGAATCCAATTAATAAATATACTCTAGCCTAATATGAAACAGTTGGTGTAATCAGTTTATTGATGTGATCTCATGATTGTATCAAAGAGAATGATCACATTCTACCACTCAAATAGCATTTTTGTTATCAATCTGTTCTCAATTTTTGAGTATGTTCACATTCGCAGACCATACAAACATCGATGATGAGTGATTGACGAGCATCAACTAAAGTAGTGACACATGTATTAAATCCGCAGTCGCGGGACTTGTAACCTTTGTTAATTCCATGGTATCAAAATTAATACATATAAAAGCTCGCCTACATTGTGAGTTCTGCGTGAGCATCACTCTTCCGAAACGAAATTCGTAAATTTCGCGAATCCGAGACAGCTGCGCCCCCAACCTCGCCAAATCAATCGGTTTTCTCGCAGATTCGTTCACACAATTTAACTGTGCCGAACCCGTTCTACCGCTCCACATGGGTAGGCTTTTTCCATCGGCATCTGTCTCGAGCTGCTCGGCGGTTCGAAGCGCCTATGGACACGGAGCGGCGCTTGGCGGCGGACGCTGTGTGGCAGGGACTGCGGGGTGCGGGGTGGCAAGACAGAAGAGAACCGCCATTGTCCGTTCCCTTGCACCACCGCGGCCTCTCTCACTCCCGGAACTACTTCGTTACCTGAAGCCACTGGCCGGTCGCAGCTCTTTCTTTCCGAGAGAGCTGTCACCAGCTTCCTCTTCTCCGTCGCCCCTCTACCCCTGTACTGCGTCGCTTTTATAGCCGCGATCTCGCAGCAGCCTCTGGCATTTCGTTGCCATAATTACTATCATCACCTGCCGTTTGCATTTCCATGTCCGCCACAGTAGCTGTTTTTACAGTAAACGCGCTGCCACTGACGCCTGCACAATCACTGTCGCTCCTTCAATCTCCCTTCCCATTGCTGCATTCATCCTGCTAATGGTATCGCCTTGTCTTCGCAACTCTCTCCTTTCCCCCTCCACCTGCTGTCACCGCCACCTTCGCGACCGTCACGACTAGGAGGCGGTAGCTGTAAATCCCGCGCTTGGAAAGAAAGAACAATTGTTTCCCCTGGAAATCAATAACAGCTTTGTTTCCTGCACCGGGCGACCGCCTCGCGCGAGCCTAATCGATGCACACGTCGAGTGGCGGGGCGGGGGCGTGGGCGGGGGCGTGGGCGGGGGCGGGGGCGGGGGCGGGGGCGGGAGCGGGAGCGGGAGCGGGAGCGGGGGCGGGAGCGGGAGCGGGAGCGGGAGCGGGAGCGGGAGCGGGAGCGGGAGCGGGAGCGGGAGCGGGAGCGGGAGCGGGACCGGGACCGGGACCGGGAGGGTGCCAAGGTGAAGCGGGGCGGCCGCCGCTACTGCGGACGGTGACCTTGAGCGGATAGGGGTGGGGGCGCAGAAGGTGGGTGCCCATGGGCGACCAGCTGCCTGGCGCGTTTCAGACTTTTTCGCAACTGGAGAATTCCACCGTTTTGTATTAAATGACTGAACACCGAAACTTCTTACAGATGTATCGGCATTGAATCAAATAAGGAAGCTATTGGCGTTTTCGTGTTGATTTACATTGATTACGAAGTTCACATTTATGTGAATAGGGTGAAATGGATCACATACGAAGTAGGGACAAATTATTGTGGTATTTTTGTAGAAGGATGGAAAGGCTTAGTAGGATAGAAGGATTGAAGCTGCGTTCGTATAATATTCATTTCAGGGCATTATTAAGAGGATAAAGCTGTGGTACATGACTTTTATATCTTATCAAAGGGTTTTCATTATTTGTCTTCTTTGTCCAATTGTGCGAGTAATACTGATATTGAAAGTACACTTTGCCCATATCTAAAATAATAATGGATATAAAATTGCTTCCACCGTTGAAATGCTAAATTAACTGATACTAAGGGATACATTATTCGCTGAAAATAAATAAAATTATCGGTTTTACCGTTATTTAATTAATTTTAACCTTTCGGTAGTTTTAACTCAGCGTATATCCGATTGCCTGGTAATATTAGCATTGTTAGAACTTCCTATTTATTTCAAATATTTGCTAAACCCATTCCGCTATTCCTGTACCAATTTTATCGTAGTCAATGTAGATTGTCGCAATAAAGTACCACTTTTGCCATCAATGTAGATTACGTGGATAATGCTGATAATGCAAGAATCAATAAATCGAGAAAAGCAAGAGAAATATTAGAAGGAAGGAAGACCGATGCATACAACACTTCGATATTTCAGAAACATTACGAGTGCTTGATCTTGAAATAAGAATTTCCGAAATTGAGATGTACTCTTTTGTGTTAATATATATTACTAAAAACAATTTTCAGTTTAGTTGGTATGTAAGAATAACTTATGATTAATTAACAAGTTAATTGCTATACCAAAATATAATACGTTAAACCCTATATGCTGTAGTATTTCTTCTCATACTTTTCTGAAATTCTGAAATTAAGTGAATGTGAATTATATAAGAATGATAAACTTTGTCTTTTTTGCCCTTTGACCCTAAGGGATATATGTGTACAGAGTAGCTCTGACGGCACGTTAAGTCACGTTGCTCAAAGAAAAATGCACAATTTGTGGTACAAAAATGTGCCACAGCTTTTATTTTATTTTGGAAAAGCTTACAATATGATCATTACGTTTTCTTGAACACCTTTTATCCGTACATATTCTGTTCAAAAGTTAGTTTAGAATCAAAAATTGAGATTCAAAACTGCTCTATGCACGGAAAAATGTAGTTACCGTCTTTTGAGTTCACACGAGTGTACTTCCATTTCAATTCCTTACCAGAAGAATCAGTAAATACTGCCATTTTTAGTCACTACTAAAACACTTGCGAAACGCCATTCACAGAAAGCGAATTGGGATTCTTGGGAATATTGTTGCTATAGGACAATGTTTGTCCGTACAGAACCAACGTGGCGGATGATTTTTCCCTGGCTTTGGTGGGATGTTCTCGCCCATACTCCTTACAACCTTGAACTCTCTTCCAGTGATTTACATTTTTCGTGTCGCTGAAGAGGAACTTTATTAGTCTGTGAAGATTGGTAGTCTACATGTGGATAAATACTTGGTGAAGAAGAGTCATTATGTAGAAAAATAAGTTCTAGTGCGTTCCTAATGTGTATTAGAGTATGAGGCTGCGAAATAAATTGTGTTTGTTAGAGCTCTTGTTACGTTAGAGATTTAGCAGCGACGGAATTGGAGTATCATTTTCTAGTGGCAATTTTCAGTCAAACCTAAGTAGGTAAACCTTTTTAAATGATTTTCGGAGACATTCTCTAAAGAATATCGCGAAGATATATTATCATTTCATGTAAAGTACAGAATTCGTCTGCCAAATGGACGTTTCACAACCGAATAACTTTGTAATAGAAATTTATGCTTTCTCAGCACGAAATGGTATCGGTTAATATCTTCATTGTTCGTTATACTCGAAACTTATCTGACATATTGCGAAGTTAAGTTAATAAATAATTTTATTTAAAAACTTAAACATTTATACGAATGAATAACATACTTTTTAAATTGTCAATTTTATACTCATTTTCTTTTAAATAAGACAGATTAAAAGGGAATATACCATTATGGAATACTCTTTCTTTTGCGGAATAGTTATTCATGTAATTTCTAAAAGTCTTCATTCATTTTTATCTTTGTTATTAAAGCATCATTAATTGATTAATAAATTTAAAGATCAAATATGTTAGCATCTATTGTAAACAGTACAATAAATAGAGTAATACAGCAATAAAATCAACCAGCTTAATCCATTTTGCACACGTTTCCAATAACGGCGCACAATTGCTTTACCACATTTTATCTATATAAAAATAGAGTACGAAATTATTAGCATAATAACACAGGATTACCTTATTATATTAGATTAACGTTAGCATATTACTATTAAGAACTTTTTTCTCTTCCGTTCTTCACTTTCACGCTCTATTTACATGAGATTAGCTCTAATGCACATCATTCGTGTGCTTTAAATTAATGCACAACTTATTTGCATATTATTATGTAATTTGAATAGGTTATGGTGTGAGGAGTCTTAAATTATTATTATTATTATTATTATTATTATTATTATTATTATTATTATTATTACACGTAGGAACACGTAGGAAAATGAAATATCCACTGCTACTTTTCATGATCTTCCGTTTTTTTATAGAAAAAATATCTTTTATCTATGCATGTACATTGAACAAGGTAACGTAATACAACTGTTTCGTAATTACTGGAAGGTGAATATAACTGCTTGAATGTCCAGTCGTATTTATATACGAAACATTTAACTACACAAAACATCTATTAACAAACAAGTTATCATTTGCGTGATACTTCAAAATCTGCTACCAACATTACTTCCGTCTTGTCTACCATGAATAAACAGGATGATAAGATTGTTTTACAATAATCGATTGTATGTTTCGTGCTGCGGGTGCAATCAGATGCCAAGATTTTGTGAAGAAAATGAATAATAGGTTTTGCGTAATTAAATTAGTGTAATTTTCCTAGAGGCGAGTGGAATCTCGTGGGGTGTGTTTCCGAGCCGTGAACGTTGGGAATGCGCTTATTTTGACCCTCCTTATTTTTCTCCTTTTGTTCGAATTATTTTCCCTGAGCCCATTTCATACATTTATTTGAGAGGTGTGATGTCATTTATCTTTGCAGTAATCGGCGAATGTGATAAAGTATAAAATTACTAAATGCTTTAAATACATTTTGTACCAGTATTTATTGATAAGATTCTAACGAAGTGTATTGAGGATGATATTTGATCACTATATAAAACTCAAGGTTTCAAGTAGATAATGCATTCGGTTGATCCTGAAGTTCAAGTCCTGATGGTGGCAAAGTTTCCTCATTATAAGTATGTGCATGTGTCATTACACGCTATAAGTCTGTACGTTCGTATCCCACGAAAAACACGAATGTTTTCACCATGTTCTTGTTGCTTGAAGGCTTTCTCACAGGACCAAGTAACTCATTCCCAACATTCATTTCTTTATCTGTAACCCCAGAAATGGACAAAATATTACTTAGAAAGGTATTTCTTCTGAGAAGAATGATTCTGGGGTAGAAGGTTGCAACATTCTTTCATTTATCTCAATAACTCTCTCTTCCCGTCTTATAAGTGTTACCAGGTCAAATGCACCTGTGCCTGGAGGAGATACTAGGTCAAATTGTCGCTGTCTGGAGGAGAATTCTATCGGTCGACCGATCTGATCAGTAGTTTTCCGTGGACTCTCCGATCAATACCAGGAGAATAGCAGACCAGTAACTTAACAAACCGGATACGGGCCACGTTCCATCTTTCGTTTCTGGTGGGGGCACTCCCGCAAGCCTACGGGTACGTCGGCTTCTGATCTCACGTTCTTGCGTTGGAGAAACTTAACCCTACCTGACTACTTACGCGAGTATTGACCATAGTAGTTGATGCGCCCGGAATCACAAAATAATCAGTCACGGTTCGCCTGGTGGCGTAGGACTGAAATCCAATTAAGTGTGTGCGTTCAAATACTGCTTATAACATGGATGTTTTCGCCATGTTCTCGTGGTTTGAACGTTTTCTCACAGTACAACCATGCATTCCCAACATTCATTTCATTCATTCATTTATCTGTAACCACAGCATTGTGAAAGATTGTTAAGAAGATATCTTAGCTGAAAGGGAGATGCTGGGTTAGGAACCACAGGATTCTTTCATTTATCTCAATCCCTTTCCCTTCCCGGCTCGTAAGAGTTTAGATGGGCCTACGGGGTACCTCATTGCGTAGCATACAGGACGAGACGAGCCTACGTTCTTTTTCAGGCAGCCAGGTCGACATGAAACATGTGAAGATTCTGAATCTGTAATTGAGGGGCTAAACGTGAAAAATCAAATGCGACATATTTATTGGGTTTGTCACAAGGTAATTCATCATCACGTGGGCCGATGAACTTAACACAATATGCAAAATTTATACTGTGTTTCAATTTCCAATAGATTTGGGTACTTAAACAACGAAAACTTGATCAATCAAAGTTTAGAAAATTGCTCCGATTTATATGTACACTGATGAAAAATCCACATTCAGTGACGTAGTAATAATCCTTAATAACAAAATGTAATTTTTCTACTGAATTAAAATCAAATTGAAAATTCAGATGACTGCGATTGAAAACTACCGTTTGCGTGGTCAAAAACTCTTTTAAAAATTAAACCAATTCCATACTTATGCTGATCCCAGTAACAAACAATTATCTGAAGTTATAAAAAAGTACATACTGTAATCTTGAAGAACAAATTCTTTCGTAACTAAAATCAAATTCCACCCAGTGAAAAAGTCACAAGACTTCTAAAAATTGTTCGCAAATTTCTGTAGTTGCTATAAAATTCTTTGGTCCCCATCTTTTTGAAATTATATCTCCACATAGATACTTTATTACATTTAAAAGTCAGGGTAGAAAAAAGGAAAACGACACAAAAGAACCGTACAGTGTGTGCGTTGTCTAGACTTCGGTCATAATAGAAATTTCCAACAGGAAAGTACCTTGTGGCCAGTGTCTGGCAACCAAATTGGACAAGCTGCAAAAGCACAATTTCTGTACCATTATGAGTTAGATGTAAAAGGAACCACCGAGCTCGCGTCACATCATCACTTCGTACGTTTTGCACAAGTCCTGGAATGTAAAACACAAAATTAGAACAGATATAATGAGAGATCAAATAAAAATAATTGATTGAAAGCTTTATTTAATAACGCAAACATTTTTTGTTCCTTACCAAATGCCAACAAAATCCCCCATTTTTGTCCTCGCATTCACCTTCAAACTCTTATGCATCTTGGAAACAACTATTTCACCCATCCCGAGCATTCATCCCTGATCCTACTAATCAATTTATTAACATTATTCAAGCAGTGAAAACCCATAACAATAGTTTTCTGTACTCACATGTTCTACAGTCTTAAGTAAAATTCAGAATTTTATAGATTCTCTTCTTGCAAATTTTAACAATACTACTCTTTAAATCAATAGACACTTTCAATTGGAATAGCTATGGAATCTACAAAAAGCGCCTCAAATTCATTGATGTTATAACTGTTCAAATAGATATAGCGTGCATCACCTAAACACATTTGACATCAGAAGATTTTTGTTCAAGGCTACAACTGTATACGTGACGACTGCCTGAGCCAAATATAGGCTGTGATGTCTAAATTCTCATCAAAAAATCATTTTGAAATAAACCTACCCGTTCTCCCAACCTAGATACGGTTGGTATACGTATTTATTTTCTTCATCACAATAATATCTCTATCATCAATAAAACAACACCACTAAAAATATCGGTATTCCACATTGAATCACTTTTTATCGCTACTTCCCTAACAATCGTAATGCGCAAACGCTTAACATATATCTTGGGGTGTCCGAATCAGTTATTCCGCAGCTTCGGTTTTCTAAAATACGAGTATCATAAACCATCTCAAAATTCACTCTCTCACTGAACCAAGTTATTACTCATTTATGCTAATAATATTCCCTGGAATATATTAGATATCGCTATCTCAATCTTCCCATTTTCGTTATTCTCGTACGATTTCCACGAACTCGATTCCGTCCACAAATTCAATATTACTGATCTATCAAGTTCTCCAGCCCCTCCTTCTCCCCCAACATTCTCAATCTCCTCCATAAACTGTGCTTCCTTCCAATCCAAACTGGAAAATATTTTACCTTTTATGATTCTCCATTTCACAGGCGAAATTTAACATTTCAGTTTCATGTATTACACACTCCATTACTACATCGTTCGCGTTATATGTTCAGGATTGGTTATTTCTTCAATTTATGGAAACAATAATAATTCCAATTCACAAACCCGACAAAAGCATAACTTACCTTCCAACTACCATGTCTTCTCCCTATCCTTGCTAAATGGTAAGAAAATGTCTACCTAAAAAGATTTAGCTCATTCTTAAGAAAATCCAGAATACGTTCTTACTATCAATTTCATGTTTTTCGAAACGTTCATCTTGTCACCAACTACTCCCAATACCAGAATTTGTATTTCTGGTTTTAAAAAGGACATCACAATTCAGAGGCCTTTCTTGATGTGAGTCAAGCATTCGACCGAATTCGGCAAAATTTCTGCTACGAAATCTCAGTATTTCACTCTCTCCTTTCAACAATCCAAAATTTCTTATCAGATCTTTAATTCTCAGTAAACATTCAGACACACATTTCTTACTATCGTTCCATCTTCGTGGGCGTTCTCCAAGCCTTCTTTCTCCCACTCTCTTTAACATTTTAACCGCTGACTTACCTACATCTCAATTTATAAGCAGAGCGCAATTTGCAAACGATACTCCACTATTTTTTTGGTTCCAAAATACATATACTAGTTGACCGTGGTCAGAGACATTAACACCAAATCGAATAATGGACTACCAATGACCAGTCATGGTCAATCTCTCAAAATCAGTTACATTTTCACTATCTGACATTCTTCCCATCCACATCCACTACTGCTAAACAATTCTCCGAGTGCTTTGTCTTCATTCACATTCAGATACCTAGGCTTTCTTTTAGATACAAAACTTACCTGGAAAATCCACATAGAAACCAAAATGAAGCAAACCAATCAGAAATTCCAACTTCGTCCCATTATAAACTGTAAATGTCGCCTGCGCCTCGAAATTACAGTGTTTCTACATAAATTCATTCTCTGTCCACTTCTCCTTTATGCAAGCTCGATCTGATGTCATTCAGCTACATCTGACATAAACAAGCTCTACATTTTTCAGAACAGCGTCCTCCGCTTTACAACCAAAGCCCCATGGTTTGTTAGGTACGCAAATCTTTACTTTGGTTTCGGGCTAAAAACAACAAAAGATCAAATCATTCCCACCTTCAACAATTTCTTCTTCCACTTATCAAACATAACTGGAACATGTTTCTTCAACCTCGGTGTAGATAAACCGCCCTTCCTGAGAAAAAACAGACAGAGAACGAAATCAATCATGTGCAGAGACGAAAGGCTGAGAAATGTATTTCTGATAACAAATAAAGAAGGAAACAAGAAGTCAGACATGTATGTTTTTCCACACAAGTATGTCGAGATGAGAACGAAGGTGGTGGGAAGGAGACAGAAATGAACCATATCATCCTACAAAGCCCAAGATAAGGTATTGCATACAATCGTAAAAGGAAGGTAGACGCTGCATTCTGATATTACCTCAGAAAAGCGTAATATGTTAGTATGGGTAGTTGACTCCACTTCAAAGCGCAAGCAATAAGTTTTGTAGGAGCACATAATTCCTTTTTCATTCCGTACTTCGAGATTTCTTAGTTTATAACCGGAGAAAAAGGGTGTCTTAAATTTTTTGAAACTCATCTCAGAAGGAGCTAAATGCCTCAAGATCAGACAGATCGCCATGTAGTGCCAAAACAGAAAAGGTTTAAATTCCTACAAAGATAGAAATATGTCAACTATCGATTCCCATACTACGTATGTTATTATTTATGACATAGTAAAACCACGCAGGTAAAACATTTGTAAAAGTAACAATCATATATGAGTATCTTGTTTTAAAAATCCAGATACTTTTATACATTTTTGAGGAAACAGGAAATTAATAAAATGTGTTGCTGTGGTGAAGTTGTTTTAATTTCTTTATAAATTAAAACGAAGTCTCACGAAATTTATCTATGTCTATTACACATTTCAGCGATATAGTAGAATTAAATTGAAGCAAAAACTTTTTTTTTGAAACCTAATTGATATTGCTTGAAATATTTCCTATTTTGTAAAAACACCATATGATGTCTGTGGTTGCATCAAACGCGTGTAATGGATTTTAAAAGGCGCAGTAGAAAACGCACATCATGATCTCTTTACTTTTAACACTGATTCAAGTTTGTATCTGATTTTGTTACCAACCCTCAACTTTTGCTTTGAAAAAAAACTCTCTCGAATTGAGTATTATATCTTACACCAGCGGTCAGCGAGCTTTTAGATATTCCGGACCCACAAATTCTCAAAATTCAAATTTCGAGAATTACTAACGTAGTTCTTTGAATAATGGATTAAATTAATAGCCTCTAATTTTCCTTATATTATATAAGATGATCCAAATTTATGATGTGAATCGAAATGTTTTTTCACAATGTCAGTAATTAACATTATGTCAAATTAAAACGTATACAAACTTCGAATGTTTTACCTCTGGAAACAAGCAATTGTGACTGAACCTTCATTTTAAGTTTCATAATCGCAGAGAGAACCCTTATTTCGACTTTCTGCACCGGGGTCTCCACGAACGCACCTACGACACATCTTAGAATGGTTAGAAGACTAAAATTATAACTACGTTTTTAGATTACTCAATCGCCCAAGAAACAATTCTTCGCAATACGTATTAGGGAAAATTGTTCATTTGATTTCATTTATTAGTCAAATAAGAGTAAAAACTCTGTGATGTGTGGAAGAAAAGTAACATTTGCGCAGGTTTTCTTGATAAGAATAACAAATTATATATAGGCCTGATCTCAAAATCACGTTCAATATTTTGTGGCCATTTTGTAAGGAAAATTAGTAACTCAGCTACTAAAACAAAGAAACGGTCAATTATTGAAAATAGAGATATTTGCAAAGACATTGGTGTACGAAGTAGTTAACTTTAAAACATTTATATGCAGTTCCTTGTTATGATTACATTGTAGAGAAAATTTATGGTGTCTCGTTGAAGCAAACAATTATTAATATTAATATAACTAAGCAAACAATGCTTACCATAATTATCGTAAGTTATCTTTTTTTCGGAGCAAAGACAATCCTTTAATTTTATCCAGTTTTGTACCTTGTGTCTAGATAAAGAACTACGCTATGTCTCAGACATATTTTTCTATTTCCCTCACAAGTCATTCACGGAATAGAAACAACTAACTACAATTAAACCAGAGTTACTCATTGTCAAAACCATTTTCAGGAGACTCTTTATCTAAGCCTGCCAATGTAACAGGCGATCAATGCAGCCACAACAACCCTGAATAAACTACAAATAATACAAAATCAATATATGACAATCAATACAAACACACCTTAGTTCATAAAAATAAACAATACAAACCAATTCAATATTCAAACCCTTATGCCATTGGATCTTACAATTTCCATTAAAACATTCCCCCTCAAATCACCCACTTCTGAAAATTCGAACTTGACAATAATGCGAGAATAACATTATTCTTATATTCATTCCTAAAAAATTCTTTGATTTAAATACAAATTAAGAGTTTAAGTGTTTTTCACTCATGTCGTTAAATCATATGCTTAACTAAAAATAAAATGTAACCCCCCAACTATTCGTATGTATTACAGTTTGTTCTGTCTGTAAGAGACAAATCACAATAAAATAAAGAGAAACGAATACATGCATATACGTCGACTATATAAATCAATGGAGCTTATGCGTCATTTTGTTGCTAGAAACTTTGGGTGTTGGCAGACTTTGCATTTCGCATCACGTTTAAATTATTTATTGCTCTATGTAAACAAATGTTTATTGAAGAGTATTTGAAGTGAGTATTGGAGAGTTTTGTGAAAGGAACGTAAACGTCTTTTGTAAAAATCTATGAGAAAATACTGTGTTTTGAAAGACGAGTAGTGAAAAGAAGAAGAAAAATTAAAATCATTTCGGGAATCAAAGATAATCGCGTTGTATACCGCTTATCGAGTGTTTCTTAATACCTGAATGTGCTTTTCGTGGTCTCCTGTGAGGAATCGTTCTCGTTGCGACTGAGCTGCTGTGGAGGAGAGGCGCTTTAAGTTCCGAAGGTTCCTGGCGCCTCGTTAGCGCCCCGTAGAGTAGACAGCACCGGGGGATAGGAATGTTGATCCAGCCTGCTGGAGAGCTGGGCTCCTTCACTTCTACCTCCGCAATGTTAATGGTGACATCTATCCGCAACCTATTTGCAGCTAAAAGGGCGAACAAGAATTAAGTAAACACAGTTGCGATGGGAAAAACAAAATTGGCAAGTGATCGTTCGGAACAAACGCATTTCTTGTATGCGAAATGTCAATCGTATTTCTCTTTTGTGTCGTGTCGTTTAAATAACTTCTGAAGAAAAACGCGTTTTTATCCAATTATTTAAGCTGTTGTGAAGTAAAATACAAAGCAGTATATGGTTAGGACTATAGTTCAATTTTCCATTATAATTATACTGAATATATTTTAATGAGTATGCGCACTTTTCATTTGAAGGCTGTCGCTACCTTTCCCATTGGTCGAGTTATTTTAAGATGAAATGTGTCATACTGTCTCTTTATTATTACAAAAAACATAGAGATGTGAATCGACTTGAGCGGATTAAATATTTTGAGTTGAAACTATAATTGTTTTGTTTTGTTATTGACAACGCGCTAAAGGTGGCATAAAGAACAATGAAGGCCAGTATTATAGGTCAATACGTTTCAAGTTTTTTTCTAGAAGTCGAACAATAGTAAGAGAGTTCGTTATGATCCATGAATATGTATTTAAAGTTGTTAAACACTGTATTTGTGTGAGTTATTCATAATCCGAGTCCATTTAAATAACAGTGCATTTAAAATTTACAATGTTAAGACTGAATTTTAATAATCCTTCATTTGGGTAGTGAAGATGTGCATTTTGTAGTGTAATATACTTGGTATATAAAAAATTTCCCATTTAAAGCCGGAATTATAATTTAAATACAGTTTTTAAAACTATTACGATATTCATTCTTATGAAGATCAACGTATTTTTTATTGTGTGGAACACAATATAGAAGCACAAGATGTGGTCCAAACAATTTTCGAACGCACTGTATACACATATATTATGCAAGCACATACATCACATACTTTCTTGAATACGCACACATACATACATGCAGGAACATTTTTTCCTTCAGCAAAAATATGTCATATTAAACAGCTACAAACAATATTCTGAGATAAACACGTCTCCAACTCATTATTTACTGTAAGATAATATTTTGAATATTTTCCTTCCTGTCATGTTGCAAATTATCTAATTACTCGACTGATTCCAGGTATCAATGTTTAGAGAGCAGCTGTTAACGCCAGTTTTGTCTTTAATTAGGAAAGTATCCTTCATTTAGGTATTCTTGGAAAGGAAGTAAATGGTGGTTACAGTGTTCAGTAATTACGAACAAGTTGTTTACCTTTTCCTTGAAACATTATTTCTGACTTAGTTCAATATCTCCATTAAATACTTTTATTTGTTTCTTTGATATCGTATGACCACGATACAATTCCTCGCTTCGCCAGTCGACTCAATTTTGTACAATTCTTTCTTGTGAAATTTAACTTTTCACTTAAGACTTATAGGAAGTTTATTTTGAAACTCCGCTTCTGGTTACGCTGCAATAAATATATTCCCTTCAATCCGTCTTTCAATGAAGACATATCGTGTCGCTGTAATTTTCCTTCAGTTTATACAAGTACAAAAAGAAACCTTCTACTAGGACTTTAGTGCACTAGCAGTTGCATGGCAGGACGTTCGATTATGAAGGGAGGGAACTTAGCAGATATGGAAATTTGCTTTCCGTGCCGTCTTTTGACAACCGACCGCTTGCATTTCCTCAAAACCAGCCCGCCGAAATCGCTTTCATGGCAGCGCTAGTGCAAAGCGGTCGGAGAAAAAATTCTAACGAGATTCTGGCACAAGGCCTTCTACTATCGCGATCGCGGTCCCCTCGTGCCCAGGAGTCCTTTAACCTTAATTCCGTCGACGTTGGCACAGCCCTCGGAACTTCAATTCCGCTTTCTTCAGAAGAAAGAAAGAAATCATATGCTCTCTCATTCAATTCGAACGTTTATTCAAAGGTTTCTCGAGAATCGTCTCGAGGTTCACGTAGGTGCTCAGTTCCATGAAGGCTTCATGTTAATACGAAATTTCTTGGTTTTATTAAGCCGAGATGTATATGAATTGGTAGAATTTTGGAAATGAAAAAAAAAAACTAACTTATGTCTGTATTTGTATGGCATATTCACAGTCAATAATAAATAATACTTGAATTCTGGAGACAATTTAATGTTTAAGCTTGTTCGAGGGTCAATTTGCAGTTAAAAGGTTTGTGTTGATATTTTTTTACAAGGGAAATAAACATTATGTAGTAATATTTATCTAATGAAAGTAACCTTTTGTCATTAAAGTATAATAGTTTTTTATAGATGGCTGAACACATTATTCGGGCATTGAATATCCCAGAATACGATTTCTCTGGGTCAATTTTATCATTAAAAATAAAACACCCCAAAAATACAATTTTGTTTGTGGAATGAAACTGTGCTGGTTAGCAAATTTATAACAATTTCTTAAAATGTTCAACGCAGTAGCACTGTAAATTGTAGGTCTATATTTTTTTCACTTTACTTCTTACAAGTATTTTTTATAAAAATATTACATTTCAACCGATAAATAAACTATTTAATTCATTCCGGATTGTTTAATTTCCATGGCCTCCTTGCATTAATTAATTTGAAAAATGAGGGATTCTATATTAAGAAAAATGTTTTAATCACATACCCTCCCAGATAATTTTCGACGGTAGCACATGTCTGTAAGGAAACCGTACGTTTCATTCAGCAAAAATTATACGAAGTTCTATCCACTCCTCTAAACAATTTTCGAAGTAATCCAAGAACTCCGCATGTACCTGGTTCCCAAGTAATATTCATTCTAACTCTGTAATTATTCGTTGAGAAACAGCAATTGCTAAGGTGAGCGAAGCATTTGGAGATAGGCAGTGGAAGCGGTATGCCTGCCGCTTTCGACTTAATGAACAGTTCCCAAGTTGCTAACAAGCTCATCCTTTGTGGTAGGAGAAGAACGCGATATCTGGCTGAATGTTTGTCAGCGCACGTTAAGTTACCCCAAGGTAACGGCAATTGTTGTGTAGGAGATGAGAGTGTGGAAGATATGGTAGCACAGTTCAGGAAAGTTAGTAAGTAGAGAAGGAAAAGCAAAAAAGGAAAGGTATGCATTCATGCGAAGATAAAAAATTATAAAGAATTCATTTTCAAATAACGACAGTTGCGATTACAATGGAGAGGTTTCTCCGCCCCCCCCGTCACCCTTCGTGGCACACCTTGTAAATACGTGCAACGTAATTGTATATATTTAAAAAATTCAAATAATATTAAGTAATAGGGAAGAGTCACCCAGGAGTGTCCAGAAGACAAAAACGGCGAGATTGTAATGAGTAAATCTTTTTTTAGGTTTATTGTTTATTAGGTTATTAAGTCTTTACACCTGATGGTTTTAGGTATTACATAAATAAATAGCATTTTAAGAACACTTTTACAAATAAGGTTAACACAATCGGTCTCCTGTCATTTTTACATTTGAAACAATTAGGAATATTTTGGCAGGCGGTGGTGGATTGTGGTTACGTGTGAAAGAAATCAGTCTTTAACATCGTGGGGACAAGGCTTCTTAATTTCTGAGACGCTTAATGATTTTTTTGCCAAGTGGATTTTTTTGCCAAATTGCGATAACATTTAGAGACGAAGGAATAAGTTGCAATTTAATCGTATTATGAATAATGCTAGAAATTAAATGTCAAAATTGCGGTGAAGTTGGACACCTTGGCTAGATGTGACGGTGTTTGAAATTTATCGGGTTAACTTATTTTTGAATGTTCGAAGATGGTTAATATTTTTACTCTGAATCAAATGAACACAAAAGCATAATCTCGTGCGGAATCTGGGAAATACTTGTACCGGCAAGGGCGTTCAAGTAAACGATATAGTGGAACTAGTGCGGAAAAATTGAAGTATCAAAGTATTAATTGTCCGGGAGTCGAGAGTGACGTAGTGGTTAAAATGGTTAACATGGTATAAAGTGTTTCAAAAAGTAGAGAAAACTTAGTGGACAGCGGATAATAGTCGGAATAATATTTTACTGAAAGGGGAAATCGATGTAATCAATATTAAGAATGGAAAGGTCTAGGTGTGACAGAAGAGAAAGAACAATTGCTAATTGGTGAAGATAGAGGGCGGAGTCAAGAAATCAGATAACAGAAGCAACGCCAGTGGAGGTACAGGATCTGCTCGGGCCGCTGTAGTGGTGGCTGAAGGTGGTTGTGGTAACGGCGAACGAGACGATGTTGGCTCGATGTACGAGTGTTAATTATACGAAGTTTGCGCGGAACGGTTGAGGCCGGTGCACGGGCTGTAGCTGGAAGAGCGGCAGGGTGCGTGGGCAGCAGGGAGCGGTGGAAAGGGAGCAAGGAGGGCAGGCGCCGACGCAGCCGCAGAACTTCTGGAAAGTCGAATGCTCCGCGCCCGCCAGCGCCCGCCAGCGCCCGCTCCTCATTCCTGTTCGTGTCGCCTGTACGTGGTGCGTCGGTCTTCTCTCCGCCGGCAAATTGCGGGAAACGAACTGTTAGCGCAGGCGACGTCGCGTTAGACGAAGTGGAGCAGCCCTCGCCCTTGTCTTCACCCTCGCCCTTGCCCCTGCTCACTCCTAGGCCTATCACTCACGCCCTTGCCTTCGCATTCACCCTCGCTGTTGTCGTCCCTTTCACGCTTGCTGTCACCGTCTCCCTCTCTTTTATCCAATCATGCTGCGAGCTGCCAATGCTTATTCTGTCAGCTCCTTCATTACAACGTTTTCTTCACCTTCGCAATTGCTACCTGCGCAATAGTCTCCTTCCTAAATCCTTATCTTACCCTCCATCCCTTAGCCCTTGCCATTTAGTGTAGTAGAGCAAATTCCTACCTCTCATCACGCGTTTTGTCTTCCACCTGCACATTCGTAAGGACTACTATCTCTTGCCACGTCGCTATTTCTTTGCACATCCACTGCCGCGGCCATTGCCTCCAGGGGCGGCGCCGGCGCGCCGTCCTAAGCGAGCGTGTTCAAACATTCCACGACCTCTGCTAGCGCCGCCGCCACCGTCTTCTCAGCCACGCGAGCTCCTGCCAGCCTGACGGCACGAACCCTAATAGGTTTTCTGTGGTAAACCTCACTTCGCTCGAAAGCTTTTCCCTCCGAATGCCATGGTGCAAGAGGAGTTGATGCCAGTGAGGGACAAGGGGTTGGAATGTGGCGTTCCCGACTACTCGTCAATTATCTTTGCTGATTGATGTTCTCTGCATTAATTGAAGCGTTAGCTTTGAATGGTGGGAAATAATGTAGCGAGAATCGTCTCGCATAATGAAAACTACAAATTTTGATTTCTTAAGTATTGTTCATTTATTTATTTTTTATTTTTTTATTTTTTTTATGCATACTTATGTTGTAGAGTAAATAAATGAACAAAAAAATTGTTCATTTATTTACTCTACAACATAAGTATGCATAAACAATACTCTATAATTTGAGTACGTTTCTCCTGTATTATAATGTAAAAATATTTCATATCGTTGGAGGGGGTAGACTACAATATCAAAATGTTACCAGCTTACTTCAGAAAATAATACCGAAATGTTTAGTAATTGATTTACATTAATTACCCAAAAATAATTTTACAGTACCTGTAATAAAAAACACGAGACATGCAACGGGCATAATTTTTTATCTGATGTTTACTTTTAGAATTTAAAATGTTCTCTATTATGTTAGCAAATACTATTAATACATATGTATTAATGTATAATTACAGCCGCAGTGGAGGTGTGTGTGGGAAAGGAAATTTCAGTGACGGGGCTTCAAAAGTCGATAGCACATCTTCAAAAATATAGTTTAAATTATTATCTTCAGTAAAGAATGTAATTCAATTTATCAATTAAATACTTCACAAAACATCAAATACAAATAAATTATATATTCAATGTAAATGAAAATGTCTTTGTATGTAAACTTCAACTAGGCTGAACTCTACATCTGTAGCTCCCTCCAATAAAACAATCCTGATAGCGCCACTGTGAATGTACCTGAAACCGACTTTACAAAATTTGTTAATCTCTATGTGAAGTTTGATTCTTAATATACTTGTTTTTCTCATGTCAGTATTGGGAACCATGATCTTCGGTAATTATAGAACACTATTTTTTTAAGGACATCTCTGTATTGTGCTAGGTGATTCAGGAGTAATTATAAATGTCTGAAGATATTTCAACAATGAACACGGCACAAATGAAATTAAAACACTGTTAAAACAAATTATGTTTAAAGGTTCATACTTATAACTAATTAAAGAAATTCCAAAATCACACCACTGACTTAAATTCCCATTTAAGGTCTCCTGGTAGTTGAAAAGTGTAACGTCATACTGTTCGTAAATCAGTCACATATTTGCAAACACTTACTGGAAGGAATATTCCACTCTACCATCTCCCAAAATTTTCACCATTCGTCATAAAATACACCCTGTGGTAAACTCTAGAACTATTGAGCAAGTATTCCCATTATTTACATTTCTATAAAATTTGTTATTGGAAAATCTTCAGTTAGTGCGCAAAAATTTTCATTTATGGGTTTCTCTTGTATCTAACAGGATAAAGAAAATCTAAATGACATAATTCGGAAGTATATGAAAAAGTGTGTTGACAGTCGAAAGCATTTCGACGACACAATCTCCCTTTTTATAATAATTTAAAATGTTTTTAGCTTTGAATCTCACAGTCTTTGTACCTGCAAGTCTACAATTCAGGCACGTCATCTTTTAATGATTACATGAGACCTTAGCAAATCGTTCACTGATCAGCTCTCAAATACCTCTGACATACTGTTGTATTCATGAACATTACGTCTTTATTTTCTTTTACTGATGGGTTCATTTCGTTTCCGTTCTGTCTCTTAGTATCTAAAAACACAGCTACGTTTTCTTCTTGGGCAACATAGCGCTCGCAAATCACACGAGGCGTGCCGTTTACGAGGACAAAATCCGATTTATGACATAGTTCAGACGCCGGGACTCTTAGGAGTGGTAAAAACCTTGAAATCTTTCAGATTCTGCGGCGAATAGATATCGCGCTTGTTCTTTGTCGAGATACGTGCTCTCCAATACTTCGAACTTGTGCCAGCGATTCTACCGGAGAGATCTTGCAGGGGCGAAGAGTAAACAAAACCGACGGATCGAGAGAGGGTGCAAAAGTAATCATAAATCAAGTGCTTTGAGAGCAATCGGTACAAGTGCGCTTCGAAATCCGAAGAACACTTAAGAAGCAAGGAGCGGAACGAAATCGCTTCTTTCTCTCCGAAAGCACTCGAACCACGCCACGAAACAGTTTTCTGCATTCAAGAAAATCAAAACGAGCTCTACTGCTACGGCCTGCTATTTGCGACGACCTGGGCATAGGCCCGCACTTACCCATATCTTAGTTTCAACACCTTCGCTACCGTATCGCTTCTATGCTTTCGGTACTTTCGATGGTGCTTAAGTTTCCTTAGGGATTGCTAATCAATAGTCAATACATTCGAGGGAAATTTGCATGATAAGCACATCCATTAATTCCAACGACATTACGCTTATCGGAAAGTCTTCAAAAAGTTTTAATAGTTGTGGCTAGCAGCTCACCCTTTCGGTTGAAGGCCGGAGATGTCTTTATAACTTTCCCATATTGGATGGGCGTGCACCTGATCCCTGCTGGAGTATTGGATAATTATTTGATTGAGTCACTAATAGGTGAGGATAAGACACATTCATGGTGATTGATGGCTCATATTTCTACTAGATTTTTGAAAAAAATTACTATGTTTTACTGCTTATTATGAAATCGCAGTTATAATATAAATGCCTAAATTTACTTCTCTTCCATCAATATACCGCTGGTCTACTTGTTGCTTTTCATAGCTTCTACAAGCATTAAATAATCACTTAGTCGCGTCTTGAACGAAAAAAAACGAGTTGTTTATTGTCTTTGAAAGAGTACATAATTAGGATTTGTCATTAAAATTTCATGAAAAACATATTCAGTGTATTAAAGTCTACTAGTACAGGAAAAAATCAAAGCAAGAAAATTGATTCGTTAGGAGACTTGAATTTGTACTTTCAAACATTTTTTCTCATTGCGTCGCCCAGTCACGTGTGAGCACGTGTGAGTTGAATCCTCCTCAGTGTGTGAATGAATCGCAGTTCAACGAAGACACATGCGTAGCACAATGTGCAATGGACCTATAAAAATCGAGATGCTTTAATACTTAACACATATCTACGACTTTCTCGTGAGAATCTCTGTTTCGCCTTCTCGTTTCACAGACGTTTTTTTCCTATCTCATAACCTGCATTTTTTTTACCCCACGCGCCGGATGCTCCGCGCCGATATCACAGGTATCGCGTTCGATTATCGATTGGCTCGCGCTCGCGTATTTATGGGACACGAGCGGTCGCAAATATCGGGTGCAGGGTGGCGGAGTCGGCGCCCTGAGCGCGACCCGAGGCGCTGAGCCCTTGCCACCCTCCCCCCACCCACACACCTACACACCAGCTCTGCCATGGCACATCCCAACCCGGTCCACTGCGAAACTTTCCCTCACCCTCGCCCTGTGCGTTCTGGGCCCGAGTGTTGCCCGCATCTCGTCCCAGCCTCTCTGTCTTCCCTCACGTCTCACCCAAGCTGGGTCCGCGCTTTGTTCACTTGTCACTCGCGCTGCGTACACACTTTTTTGCGCGTCATCCACACTTCGCCCACTAATCGTTCAAAAATCGCCTTCGCGTGTCGCAAAGTTTGCAAACGTTTTGCTCACGCCGCGCCTGAGCTTCACATCTCATGCACGAGTGTTCCGCACTTTATCCTTGACTCATTACCTCCCAGTGCCACCCAGCCTTCACCGGCCTATTGCTCGCGCTTCACCCACTACTCGTTAATATTTCATTGACTTTCTCATTACCTTCCGCAGTTCACCCGCCGCACGCTTCCCCTTGGTTCATGATGACGTCCCGTTCTCATTTCTGAATCCCCTTGCACTAGCCTGACCACTCCCAGTCTTTGTGCCTCCGGCTGTCATCTAAACTTTCCCATATCGACACATTCATTGCATCCACGTCCCTTGTTTCGCGCTGCCAACCAACCGGAGGTTTGCGATCGTCGGCGACATCCTAATATCTCCCGGTGTTATCCTTTCCCGATATCTGGCTTCGAAATATTCATCACCCGATGAATAGATTATCTCGAAAAATCCATTGCTTAAAACTTTCTGGAAGTTGTTCCTGCGTCCGCTTTGATTAACTCTGAGCCGCCGGCTTAAAAATTTGTAGAAAGGATTTCAGAACGGGGAAAGAAAATTAATTTCGCCATTTTGTTCGCGGTGTGCAAATATGAGTTAAGACGCAAAATACCTGCTGAAAAATTCTAAAGAATATCCAAAGAAGATATCACGTAAAATTATCACTGAATTAGCTGTTGGAACATTAGTTTGCTAAGTCGTAATTTTTTTTAGTAGTAAGACTTAGTAATCTGACTTACTAGCTGTAATCATCGAGGCATTCTGACGGGCTGTTTTCCATGTCAGGTCCTCTTGAAAATATTCCATTCAAATGTGCTTATTAATTATACGTACTTGCTGTCGGAACCCCGCTGAACCGTGGATTCATAACCGAAAAATAAGTAGAATGTGCAGAATACGCGATTCATTAGTGAATACAGAGCACACAGGTATATTGCAAAGGCCTTTTGATTTCTCCGTCTCCTTCTCCCCTTTCTACATCGTCATTTTTACCGTTTTTAATCTTTATTTATCTTTCTTCTTTTAGTTTTTTGTTTTCTAATTTTTATTTTTCCTCTTACCCTTTCTCTTTCCTTTTCTACACTTCTTTCACTCTTTCTCTTCCTTCTATTCTTTCTCCTCCTCTTTTTTGCTTCATTTTCTCCTTCTTCCATTTTTCTCCTTCTTTGTATACTCTTGCTCCTTCTCGGTGTCCTAGCTAATAACAATGTGATGTGAAACAGCAACACGAAATTTAAATTGCATTAATTCAAGCGGGTTGCGTATTTGAACAATTGAGATACGACAGTGATTCACGGTGCTGATATACAACTATTAAGTTTTTGTTAATGAGACGATAAATTAAGAAGACACTATTTTAGTGAAACATAAATTAACATTCCACTTATATCCACAAATGTTTTTGAAGGTGATTATTTATATATTAAAAAACTATTACAGGGTAAAAATGTTTTGATTTTAAAATAAACATCCTGTGCTAGTAATTTTGATCCACTTAATAATAGAATATTCGTTTGTCATAAACCGTCATGAACCGATCCAAATTGATTTCTGAAGCCGATTTCTAAATTCTATTTGAATTCTAAAACTACTTCTTTCCCGTAGTTCACATACAGTTTTCACTGTTCTTTTTATGACAATCCAATAAAAATTAATAAAAAGTAAAAATTATTCAGTATTGAAATGTGCTTTTTATGGCGCATGCAATTGTGGAACAAATATAACATAACAATGAAATTATTCACTCGGCTTTGTTTTTAATGACTTTGATGACATTATTTGACAATAATTACACATGGCATGTTATCAAATTAATGTTTGAAAATTTCATTCTATGGATAGATTCGTTTCAAGTAATATAAAATCATATCTTTACGTACCATATATTATATCAATTGTATTTCCCTGGTTTATTATTTGATACACTGACTAGAAAATAAATGTGAAAATGACAAATGACGTTTAATACAAACACAAATGACATGGCACTAAAAAATTCGAAAGTATGGAGAGTTATAATGATATGGATATGAAACTCCGTTTTGCATCCCGGTCGAATTAGACAAATGGAGTAAAATAAATCCAGGAATTTTGAAATGTGTCGTTGGTACCTACTGTATAACATACTAAAAATATTGGATGGAGGATGAGCCGGGGTGCGGAAGCTGTAAAATGCCAACTTTTCTACTTTTGTTTTCCATTTACTCGTATATCCATATGTATCAATACTACAGAAAATTACACTCTACAAAATAAAAGTAGATAAAAATTGCCAACAAATTGATCCTACTAATTTTTGGGACACGATAAATAGATATGGGTAGTAACGGATAAGAAAGAACGGTATTATACTATATTAATTTCTTGAAGATTCATCATAAATTTTGTAAAGAAAATTATGTACATTTATGAAAAAATTATGTACAATTTATGTAAATAAGCGACATGGTCATTGTTCTTGTTCTTCGAGCATACCCTTATTTAGTTTCACATCCTATAGTGACTAGCCATTCGTGCGAGTTCCCTGACAATTGTCACAGCCTGAAGTGCATCTTATACGAACCTAGGACATCCGCCATCCAGCAGTAGGTACATTTGCAAAACTTGTTTTCGAAATTTTGCCTGAGTTCGGTGGGTCTTTTGACATTACGGGTTATAGTGTTCCATATCCAGTTCTAATCCACACGTGAGAGCTGGTTGCCCAACCAGATTTGAACTTATAAATAAACCCCATAAGCGTGCTGTCGGCAGGTTTTTGGTTTTCAAGATGGAAGCTTGTTTTCATTGAGTTTGCTGTGTTCAAGAACGCGGAAAACCAATGCCTGTTTAAGTGCCTGTTTTTTTTTTTTGATGAACTTGATATATTACTAAAATATCTTCTCGCCAATATGTGACACTGCCTATGATGTTGATAAGGGGTCATAAAATATATCTGCAATGTCTTTGAGATTTTAATATTTTTCAAAACAAATTCTCGATCTGTGATTTATTTCACTTCATGTCTCATCCACTGATGTTAGGCCGAGGTAAAATTAATGTTATTTACAAGTAAATCGTTTCGTATGAATATCGTCACATTTTGTGACGATAATATTATCACTATTGTGATTATATATTAGAGGCTTTGTTAATTCCGCATCGCACTATGATTTGCTAAACTTGTATGCCTCACGTACATCCTTCTCACGTACAACATACATGTCACTATCAACATATTCATCAGAAAGCAGCCTCTCCGTTATTCTATTATCTGGCCACGGTAGAATTACACTCAGCTTCGTACTATATTTCACGAACAAAAAATAAGTGTAACATGCGGGAGCAATGATGTTTTTGGGAAATCCGTTAATCTCTCCAGAATCGCGGTATAAATTATCGCGAGCTATCGATTTTTAGCGTATGTAAGAAAGCAATATAATAACTGAAAATCTAAAATTTTCATATTACAGAAGACCAGCGATTATACTAGTCAGAGTTAACTGAGCCAGTCCTAAGAAAAAGCAGCAAAATAATTCATTGGAAAACGGTCGATGCGATTCTAGGAATGTGGGAACCTTCCCCAATTGTATAGTAATACTTTTTCTCAAAAAATAATGAGTGTTTCTTTCGTCTTCACGAATCTCAGTTTTATTTGTCTCTCTCTGACTGCGGTAAATGTATGTATGTCAATCATTTTGTTTTATGTAATTTGTATTTTACAGTGTACATTATTCTTTCGAAAAAATGTGAACACCAAATAAAATATGGATCGTCGAAGCTTTTAGTATCGGAGGTTAACTTGTTTTTAATGAATACTCATTCGCAAGTGTACTGTAAAAAATAATATTCAATTGAAGTGAATATTTTTTCTTGTATAATAATAATTGATACATGAATAGGAAATCTTATTTATGAACTTAATAGTTGAGTTAGTGATTCTCTTGCATTAGGATAAAAGCAAGAAGTGAAGTTGCATTTAGTCTTATCTGTGTACACTGAAGCCGGTAAGTCTTCAAAGCGGTTGAATCACGTGTAATGCACGAGATATGTATAATTGCAAAAAATGCCGGTGCTCATGAAATTTTCTAAACAACCATTCCAATACTGCCTCTCACATCATATATTACGAGTAAAAATAAGAGTTTTTATTCGCCGTACTTTCTTTTTTTCTTTTATATACTTCATGTTACACTAGAAATTTAAAACCACCAATTTAATAGTTTATGAAATATGCTTCAGATTCGTCATACTCTTGGTAACCATTAAGTCGCATAATATTGCCACTTTTATCCTACGAACAATTCTGCCATACCTTAAAATAATCATAACCAAACGAAACTGGAACAGACTTAGGTGGCTCAGGGCATCAGCTGAGTCATTGAAGTGCCTCTGAACAGAAGGTCATCGAGTTCAAGGCCCGATCGTTGCGGAAATTTCGACATTAGCTAGATAGCTTTGTAGATTTCACCCGCTGTTCGGAGGAGAATTCTAACGGCCGGGTGCACTGATCAATAGTTGTCCGAGTTTCTCCAATTAACGGTTCCAGGTGAATGCCGCAGCAGCACCCTATCAAACGGGTCACGGACCGCATGCGATCTTGCCTTCCTCTTTTTTGTCCTAGCTCACGCCTTACATACATACATGCGCTACAGACCACACGTCGGGAAAAAAGTCTGGAGCTTAGAGCTTGTCCCAGCTGGGGCAATGCCCTGTTGGTGGGAGATACCTGGTTGGGGAAAGCTGATAGCCGACGTGTAGATCGATGGTAGATCTCACCATCGAGAGAAAGAAGATCACTACCACCTCCCGACGGAAATTATGAACTACGCTTACGAGATTAACACTTCAGCAGTTGATACGCTCGGAAACACGAAATGATTAATTAATCAATCAACGAAACGCGAAAGGCGATATAATACATAAGAAAAAACATT
Source organism: Gryllus longicercus (assembly GCA_038098605.1). Taxonomy (NCBI): domain Eukaryota; kingdom Metazoa; phylum Arthropoda; class Insecta; order Orthoptera; family Gryllidae; genus Gryllus; species Gryllus longicercus. The sequence continues at coordinate 1,727,408 of JAZDUA010000234.1, read as the reverse complement.
AGCCTCAGTGAGGAATTGAACTCGAGTGCTAATCTGAATCTGAATCGAGAATATTTTTTCTGTGCTACCTGACTCTACGTGCCTGTGAACGCAAATCAATATTTAATGTTCTGTGTTTATAACGCATCAGATACAAAACTCAATTTTGTATCAGATGCAAAATGCAGAATTGTACGTAACTTACTCTCATACATTATCGGGAGTGAAATTCATATAAAATTAATTCAGCTACGAAACCCTATTTAAATTAACAGTTTTAATTCGTACGCTTCCAAATTCCTCTAACTTCCCCTTTACAAATGGAATTCTTGCAAATTGCTAACCCCACCGGCCGTATCATTTGACCTTCGCCTCTGTACGAGCTATCACTAATGATGTGGGAATCCGAGAGCAAGCGAAGGGGAGCATTGCTGGGGAGAGCTGTTAATGAGCTGCTGACAGCCAACGATAACGCGAGGTTTCCTGAAGCAAATTGGACTGCGGACATGCCGGCTTCCAGAGTGGCTTAGAATAATGTAACCGGTTCTGCTGGCCTGTTTCAGAAGTCGTGGTGCGAGAAAACGCGAGACTTTTGTATTGGTATAGAGCATTATAAAATGTAAACCGTTTTTTGAACAATATTTATAATTTATGTCTGAGACAGTCTTATTATTATTACGTAATGGACAATACATATAAAGTGCACGTCACTAAAATTAGTAATGATTCGAGAATATGTCTAGAGTGAACCACTCCTGTATTGCTTTTATAAATTTATTTTAATTGATCGGTCGTCTGTAAGTTTTTTCAGATGGTGGTTTCAGAATTATATACATTTCTTTCAAAACATTATAATCCAGTTTAACCTTATTAAGCTCCACAATTTGTTACAGTGAGGTATCGTCTTATGGTTGGACGATGTGATCTATTCCTTCGTGAAATTCCTCGCTTTTCTGTTATGCTTTTTCTTATCTCCTCTTAGTCACAGAACAAGCGTAATGCAAGATAATGAATGATAATTGGTATTATAATATTTGTTTTGCTGCAAAGTCTATTTCCTCATTAGTAGATGAGTTTAGTTTCTTTGCAGAAAACCAACTATTATATAGGTAAACAGAACAATCATACCATAGTCGAAACACAGTAACTTGGACGGTTGTAAATTGTATATTTATTTATAAATATAATCATTAATATAACACAAATATTAACATAATAGTATCAACTTGCAGTTACGCTACTCATTTATCGATAATATCAAAATCACGCCTGTTATCTGAGTTTCATGATATTATAATGTCATTATTGTACTTTACAGGTGAGATTTCACTACCATGATTGGCAATCGATATCAGTAATTGCCAATGCGTGTAGAAATGGAAAGAAAACTAGGCAGCATTCGGCCATTTTGGATCTGTATGTGTGTTTTGCAGGATACTCAAGAACACAAAAAAAATACGGAAACAATGAAATGGTTTCTCTTTTTGACTGAAAATGCACATACAATTGCATTATTACCACACACTCGATACTAGTATTTTTTTTTTGCAAGCCACTAGTTCTTGCCCCATTTCTGCATTGTCTTTATTATGAAACGTGTATAACATGAATTAAATAAATCAAGAGGTGCTCTTGGGTGTGTTCATCATGTGATTACGTTGTCGATGTTTGAGAAGTCAGAAAATATCTGTGTAAGAGACAGTTGGGGGAAGTGAACAAGACAAAATGCCCAGATTGTCTCAATTAACTTACGTCAGAGAAAGTTTTTGCTGTTGTTTGAAGATAAAAAACCAAAAACATTAAAAATTGAAAGTTGCACTTTATTAATATTCCATTTTCAATCTTCCTGAGAATGTTTTCTTTCCACTAAACATAATTTGAAATTTAATTATGAATACATTTGGTTCTGCTTATGAATCCGCGTTGCGTTGGCTTTGTACACCTAATTGTTACTGCGGGAGACTATGCATTGACAACTTTGACTGCATAAATTCATTTTTTTAAAATTCATTCACTTAATATGATAGTGAAATGATAGGCTCGATCATAAATTATTAAATCTCGACTTTGTAGTTTTCTACGTACCTGATTTCATTTCTATACAAAATTGTATATAGTAGCTAGTGTCAGTTATGGAGTTGTAAAGATATGTGATTAACTTTTCGCCTCGCGCTATCACATTGAGCCCACGAACATTGCGTCTATTGTCGACTTCTTTCGCTAGTTAAACACATCTCGCGTGTTTGCCAGTGGTGCCGCGCCAGCCGCGCCGCGAGTGAACGCTGCGCGATAACCACGTGGCGGCTCATTTTACGTTCAGGTACGGCGCGCTTCTCGCCGATATCGCAGGTATCGCGTTCGATTATCGATGCACCGGCGGCCGCGCGTATTTATGGAAGCCCGGTCTCACGCGCGCGCGGTCGCTCGCAAATATCTGGGGAGCGCTGGGTGGCGCGGCTCTGTGAAGCGCCGTATAGTGAAGAGAGAGCAGACCGGTGGACGGTGCCCCACCGGGGGGGAAGCGCGTGCGTGGATTTTACTGAAACACGCTCGCGGATAGTGCGGTCGCAAAATGCTGCTAATGCGCATGTCCGGAAAAGTGAACGCGAAAACGTTTGGTCCACTTCACTAAATAGTTCATCTGACATTTGTCAGTGACATAAAGAGCGTTGTATTTTGTATTGAATTGTGTTGTGTTAATTTATTTGAGAATGTCTGCGAATTTCCGAGAACTATTAAAGCAACACAGCTTCACATATCACGAAATTTATCACACTTTCTATAGTAACACATAAAACGCACAGCCACACTTATTGTGCAAAACATTATTATTTCTAAATCAAGAGATAAAAGAGGTTCATATTTGATGAAGTATTTAAGAATGGAATTGCCCTTCATAAAATTTGGTCTTTAGGGTTATACATTTTTACTCATTAAATGTCTCAGATATTATTCATACTGAGAATAGCGATCATTACGTGTGTTTGTGTGTATATATCAAAAACATATATTACATCCAGATCCAATGTGGCAATGTATGACACAATTTGCATATCTCGACATGCTCTTCTCTCGACTACTGGGCCAAAAGCCTGTTACACGTAGAGTTGCGCCTATAGGAGCTCGGGCGGGCTCGACGTGAATCCGACGTTTTTTCCGCGCACGTTTTATTTTAATTTCTCTAAAAACTGAGATATTAATTAAAAAGCGTCGCCTGCTTTTTGGAGGACCTTGATTTACGCGCCGTGAAATTGCGAGCCGGAGGTCGCCTCGACAAATTCCCCGTGCGCCGCCCGCCCGCCGCCCGCCGCCCGCCCGCCCGCCCGCCCGCCCTCCCTACCTTCCTCCCACCCACCCGCCTACCTCCCAATCACCCGCCCTCTCGCCCCTCCGCCTTCTCGCCCTTCCACCCTCTCGCCCACCCGCTCTCTCGCCCGCCCGCCCTCGCACCCGCCGCCCTCGCACCCGCTCGCCTTCTTCCCCGCCCGCCCTCTCGCCCGCCTGCCCTCTCGTGCTCCAGCCATCGTGCGTCTGCCTGTGACGCGCGGACCAGCGCCGCGCCGCCCCACGTCCTTCCCGGCTCACAAAGCTGTGTGCGTCCCAGGGTTCCTCCACACTCCCCCGCCCCCTAACTCCTACCCCCTTTTCCCTTCCCGGCACGAGCTCGCGGGTTCGCGGGCTCACCGGCTCAGTCAGGCGCACGAGGTCACACACCGCGCTGGGCTCCCCCCGCATTCCCATCTCTCCCCAACCTCTCTCCTCTCTTACACTCCTACCCTTCCCCCTTTTCCTTTCTTTTCCCTTTACGCGCAACCATACCGCTCTCTCGCTCTGACTCCGAGCTACACCCTACCCCCGTCGCGCTACATAGTGACACGTCGCGTTCTGCCTCCCGATACAGTTTAATTCCGCAATAATTCGATAAAAATCGGGATTTAATAATCGTCTAATAATTTTTCCAATATTAAGTTTGTTGTTGGTCGGATGGCGAAACGTAAAATGTCAAATCCTGGGTAATTTTCACTCCTGTAATGTGAACCCCGCGATAGTTATTGGCTGGAATTCGTTTTAGAATTCACCGGTTACTGGGTCGAGGACATTTACCCAAGTCCCATTTGTGCACCTATGTTGGCACGTGACATATTAACCGAAAGAACGGAAAATGCTGTACAGGGAAAAAATAAACCTCCTCTGCAGGCTACTGTTTTTATATACCGAGCGATATTTTGGGTGCGCTAGTCCGCTCACCTACATAGAGAACATAACCGTTGCCGAAAACTTCTTCGTAATAATCTTTTATCTCATTTTTTATCCTGAATCACTCGAAAATACCCCAAAATATTTGTGAACAAATTAATACACGCTATCCAGTGAACAATTATCGCATATATTAGCAACAGAATGTAATAATAAATGAAAATTTAATTTTCTGTCATGTGTAATTACGTTTGTAGTATTCTCAGAGAGTTTTTTGGAGTGTATAATTACTAAACTGCTTCTAAGAATAGGTGTGAGCATGTAACGCGAATATAATATGATTATTACACAGTCGTCGCCTCGTAAAGTAGAACAGCTAAATAACAATATTGCTAAATAATCGACACAGTAAATGCAAACCTTTTAAACAATGGCCTACTAATTAATTTAAATGTTACACTAGCCAACGAATTTAAACATTTTGCTTGTTGCCAAAAGTAAAAGATGTGATTTTGTATTATGTAGATGTGCTGAATCCGAATTTTCAATCCGTTTACTTTTATCACGTAACGTTTTCTTGCGAAATCACTTTACATGTATTGTATTACTACTCGAATTTCATCACTAACGTTTTAATAATACTTTTTTTATTTTAAAGAAAAAAACAATATTTAATATACACAACTTGTTGAAATTAATGTCTGGTTGTTAATACATGTCACTAGAGTGTTTTGCTTTATTTTGTCTTGCTTACTTCACTATTGGTTAGTTTCATACAAATTTTAACACCCTTGGATTCTTACTTGAGAAAGTCCTTAAGTTCCTTGTTCTTTTATGTTTGTCTTCAGATATTTCACGCTTTAACATCCAACAATAGTCTGCAAGCATACTGATGATCCTACCGTCCCTGATACCTCCTTTAAAACACTATCATATCTTATGAAATCGTTTCCATTGTTCTTCTGAAAAATCTAAAAATCCAAGAATTTCAGGTACATTTCGGTGAGAAAACAATAAATTAATTTTCATATTCATGGTACATGCAAGTTCTTTGTATTCTTCAAGCGTGGTAGCCACAATGTTTTGGTAATTGTTATTCTTGTTATTACCAAGACATTTTGATACAAAATCAGGAAAATCTCCATGCTGTTTCTTCCTTTTCATTTTGTTGTTAAATGCTGCATCTGACGTCAATTTTCTTATATTAGGACCATTAAATACATCTTCTTTTACTTTTACTTTAGATATATTTAGATCTGTTTAAGATTTTGAGGTCGCTCAGAGTACATTAGGCCCTTTGGGGACATGTAAAATGGCTAACCAATCAACTGAATACACACTTTGCTTTTTATTTGTAGAATTTTACCCTTACTCATCACACTAACAGATGTAGCAGTCATTACTATGGTTTGACTGTTCTCTCCAAACTATAAGTATTCCAAAAGATGGCGACGGTCTTTTGCCCATGACCCAATGACGAAGATCTTCAATCCATACCTACATACGTTGTGATGTGCCCAAGATTTACTTTAGTCTCCAAGTTTGATTCCAAAATAGGCAAGATATGATTTTTTACAAAATGTGTAATATTACTCATCTGCAAAGGCGGTGTGACTTTCCTATATATATTACAAAAGTGCCCTGGATCGCCAATGAGTGGCTATCTACATAGGGTAAAGGCAAAGGTGCACGTTATCTCGCTCTAACGACCTGAGGCGTTCGCACTCCGTATCCGATAAGAAACTTTTGATGTCCTCTGTGTTTTCAATAAACACATTAAAAGTATTCTAAATACGTTTGGTTTTCAAATACTGACATCATAAAACTAAGTTTATATAATTACTTTTGGGGCATACAAAAATTCAGCTAGAAATAAAAAAAAATTACAAAAATAGTTTGCGATAGGAACTTTTTGGCTTTGAATTTTCTTTCAGCATGCTAAAAATACCCCCAAAACATTCAAACTTCGGAGGCAGCAATTTCATCATAGGTTAGTGTTATTTATTCAGCCGTTTAAGTTTATTATAATTCGCTCCATACTATTCGATAATAAAATTTAAAACAATATCAAAATAAATTTCCTACCACTTAAACCTGCACGTGGTGCTGATCATATGTCAACCACAGTCTAAGCAGCGGAGTGATATTTATCCTATTACCACTGGCGGCTCAACTCACCGGCGATATTTCGTTTGCCGTTGTTCAATGCAATGCATCCTGTTACCATGACCCGCTTTTCACACCTATACCCTGCGCCTACCGAGACTGCTCGTTGCCCTTTAAACAGTGATACTGGGCGGGTTGCATGCGCTGACGTCATCTCCCGGCGCAAGCGTTGATGCTTCGTTCCGCGCAGAGGCCAGGGGGCAGCGAAGCGGGGTGGCGCGGAACAAAGCGGGATATGGGTAGAGAAGGGGAGAGCGAGTGAGGTGCGACGGGGAGGGGCGTGGTGAGGCACGTTGAGGCTTGTTGAAGCGCGTTGTGGGTCAAAGCGTTGAGTCTACCGCGCCACCCTGCGAAACCACGCCTAGAGCGAGCTCCGCCACAAGGCACGCACGGCCCTGCCGGCACTCAGCCCCAGGCACCTTGCTGGTAAGGGTCGCCGCTTGGTTATGCAGCGCGTGGACGCCAGGTCTGTGAATTAAACTCGAGCTCCTTTCGCCAAAGAACGGCTGCGTGAAATTCGCTTCTGATGTTTTATTATTTAATGGCTGAATGGTAGCTAGAGAAACTGTTGGATAAAACTCTTGTAATGTCGCGGGAGCATAATACAACTTGACTAGAGTTTACGTCGAAGAGGAAATGTTGTTTTGAATTATTTAGCTTTTCAGCCGTCATGTACACGGGTCTGGTATTACTCTTAGCTATTTTAGAAATTATTTACTTATCGCAATACAAACAAAGCCTCAGAAAATCTCTACAGAATTAATGCTAATTTTGCGGTATTAAAGTTGGTGCATCAAATTTCCAACAGAAATTCTATAACACCTATTTTAGGTTCAAAATCGTATCTCTTTTGATAATAAGGCGTTCAACAAGAAAGGCGATTCTGTGTCTTCTCAAATAAATAGAACATTGACATATGACCAGAGAAATTTTATTATAATGCAAATTATAGTAGAGATTCATCTACTTAACCTATCATGTTGACAATCTTACTTCTCATAACACCGTCATTAATGCATATTAAATAGTTCTACCAAAACGTTGATATTAAAATTTGAATGATATTAAGAGTTGAATTTAAATTTTATGCACCATACAAGTCTTACAAAGACGTAAAATGCACGTTACCGTCTGTATTACAATTTCTTAGCATGAGCCTGATGCAAGAGCCCTTTAGTGACCTTCGTCCAAATCAGGGAGAGGGATGGTGTAGAGATCCAGGGGCGTCAAAGAGCGCGCGTGTTCGGGGCTATCTGTCTTAGCGGAGCCGTCGCGGGCATTCGTAAGGAAGCAGGGATTGGAGAACGCGGCTCTGCACGTCCTTGTTGATGTCTCGTCTCGTCTTCTCTCCTGCCCTCTCCCCCCTGACGTCGGCGCGGGCGGCGCGGCTCAGGTGGCGCGTCGGCGAAGCGGAAAAAGGGGCTGTCGCGGCTAAGCGCCCGGCCGGGCGGCGCGGCCTTGGCATCGCGCCCGCTCGCGGCTCCGCCGCGGCATGGCGAGCCGGAGGGCTGAGCGGGGTGGGCGAGGGGTGAGGCAGGGTGGAGAGAAGAGGGTAGATGCGACGAAACGCGCTAGGGGTGCTGGGTGTAGCCTGCGCCCGCAGGGGAACGGGATGCTGGAGGCGAGAGAGCTACATGCACAGTATCACCGGAGCAGATCACGTGCGATGTCAACGTTGGGATATTCACGTGGGGACGGGCACGTGCAGGTGTTCAGGAGGGGGGATTCTCGTAATCGAGCACACGACAGGGAAAAGAAGGGGGGGTGTTCGCGAGGGGATGTTAACTAGAGAATATTCACGAGGGTGGGTTTACGGGAGCATGTGCATAAAGGGAACACGTTCACAGTGGAATTTGCAAGAGAATGTTCCCGGAGTTAAAGGACAGTCTGCATTCAATGTTCACCACACATCACTTTGATAATATATTTTATTGGATAAGGTATTGTTACACTTCCTCGCGTATGATGTTTTTAAATTAACAAACGCGAACCAAAATGAATACTGATGTGATATATAGTTTCAAACTAATACTGAGGTCAGTTTGAAAACAAGGAGTTTGTACAGATGAGAGAAAAGTTGCAGTGAGACGTCTCTCAACGCAACTTTCCGCTCTCCGCAACCAGGGTCGAAATTCAAATTGATACTGGCAAGCCAGCGAAGGGAAAAATGGCCACATGGAAACCATTTTTGAACAAAAGTTGACATAAGTAGGTTCAGAAGAAGTTTTGAAATCCTAAAAAACGTTGCACATAAAAGGCGGCGACGACGACTTATACTGCTGGAGAAAAATGTTATTCGTGCCTCGAAGTTCGCGAAACGAACTTTTTGTAACAGTCTTGAAGATAATGGAACTACGGTAATTCTATTTTGAGTCTTTAAAAGCGACCTAGCCGGCATTCAACATTTGTTTGAGAAGAAATACACTGGATATTCGGTTTCCACTTGCTACAGATTTGCGCATTCCACCATTATTTGTAAACATAATTGAAAAAAATTGACATCACTCTGTGACGACTTAGTGTTTGAAATGTCCGTACGGGTCTCATTCAAATCACTAACTTGGTTGATATATTCCGAATCACATCACAATCATCTCTTTTTAGAACACAGTTTCTGAAAATGTAAATAACTATGTTTCATCAATTGTGCTATTTTCACAAAGTTCACCAATGTTCGTTACTGTACTTCGGCATCGCCAAAGCAATCAACATGTAAAGTTACCACTTATGTAAAGTTACCAACATGTAAAGTTACGTCGCGTCGCATCGCATCGCATCGCGTGGAGGAGACACGCAGCTGTGCAGCTTGCAGGCGGCGGGCGGCGTCCTCAGGGTGCACAAGGCGCGGCGCGTGAGCGCTTGGCGATGAGCGTCCGCGGAACGCTGCTGTTGATTAAAACCAGCACTCCAATTCCTTCGGTTCGTTTTGTCATAAAGCTCTTGGGATCGTTGCCGCGCCGCCGTCTGCGCCATCTCCCTTGGAAATGAATTGGCTGGCAAACGTCGAGCAATATCTCTCCGCTTGTGGTGTTTAACGCACTGTATATCCCGCTAGGTGAAGTTATTCGTTTTTTGGCTGGCGTATAAATAGGCACATTATATGATGATAAATTGGATTGAAAATTTTTAATGATTCTATTGTAAATCGAATAAAATAAGATATTAAAATCTATTAAAATCGAATAAGATAAGATATATCGGTCATTGATGAATGTCTAAAATATGTATGTTCATATATGGTGAAATATGTACATACTAGTTTAATGTGGCGTCACCGACGCTGTGAACTGTTTTATGAATATTTTCATGTGTCGGAAATTGCTTTCATATTTCATTTGTTTCACGCATAGTTTCGTTCAAATATGTTGTAACAGAGGTTTCTCAACATGCCCTTATAGCGCATGTGGATTGCGGCGTGACAAAGTTCTTACAGTATATGGAGTTGGACTTACCAATGAATTGTAGTAACTTAATGTTATACTCCCCTCAAAAATTCTGAACATCCAATGGGTTTGTGTGTTACCTCCATGCGGGATATGAACAGGTAATATTGCAGTTTCAAAATTATAATCGCCGCAAAAAATACTTGAAGATAATGGTGATGCGAGTTTAGTACAGCAACAGTTTTGCATAATAATGCACAAAGATAACCTATAAGATGTTCTTCCTGACTATTCTCTTATCTTAATATAAAAATTATTTTCAATATGATTCGAAAATTCTACCGCAAAATCTTGTACTACATTTGATCTTTTACTGGATTTGCTTAACTCTTCCATATTTTTCTCCCATAATTTCTTAAGATTAAAAATCCTCAGACTCAGTCTAATTTTTGTTCACTTCTACTTCTGCTATTGCTCTATTACTCGTCTTGTATGCAAATGTATATAAACATTAAAAGGTGACTGTATTGTATGTTTGTGTGAATAAGGTATTAGTTATGTTTAATAAGAATGAGTCGTGGGTCACTTTCATTTGAAAATCCGTATTTGTACCCTTAGGAACGTAAAAGTGAGAAGTTGAACATTATATTGATTCATTCTCTAACATTACTCACAGTTTGGTTTCTCCGTATTCATTTGAAATTCTTCTAATTTAATGAGTTCCAAGGCCATACTGTTCGTAGGTTTTTGCAAATTTATTTTAAAAAATATGGTTTTAGGCCTTCGAATAAAAATTAAAATGAAATACGCTGTGCAATTCACTTGTTCAAATTAACTTCACGTGTTCACTTTAAGATGCCAACATCAGTGTTGCTAACGTTGTGAAAAAATTGTGGCGTACAGAGCAGAAAATGCCTTTGAGTTCTAGAGTTTAATCAACGTCTTTTGCATAGATCTCTTTAGGTGGTGTTGGTTTAATTCCCGTCATACACACGAAGATGGCAGCGCAAAACATGAAAAAATTCAATGTCAAACGATGTGAAAACAAATTATTGTTTCCCCATCAGGAGACCGAGATGCGTCTCTCGTGACACCTCAGATGTCTCGATTGATACACGGGAAGTGGTCTAGCCGTGAGTGTCAGAATCGCACATCCGGACATCCATTTATTCGAGGAGATACTCAAATACTGTATAGGGATGCAACGCAGATCCTACCTGCCAGTAGTTCGAGAAATGTGTCTCAGCAGGCCTACTGGATAAGTCAGCTAATTGTTCTTAATGGACATTATTATAAATTAAAATCGTTAATAACTTGGGTAATATGTATACAATTGCGTAATTTTTTGGGAAAATAAGGCTGTCGAATCATTACTTCCCACGCACGTATTATGGACGTACTTCTTACCATATCTTATTGAACGAAATCCAAAGACATTGTCGCATGGTAATAATAGACAAGTCAGAAAGTAGGCTAAAACTCTCCGACGTTATCTTACAAATGTAGCAAGAATAAAGGACAACAAAGGTTAAGGTTTAAGGAAGAGCGTGATTTTCTGAAGATCTCAATATTACCCAAGCAATGCCAGAGAAGTAACGTAACAAGAACAAAACGCATCGCTAATACAAAAATCAGTCGCATGTAATATCCAGAAGTGATATGTAATATCCAGATACAAAATATTATGTTTGGCTGTTAAATACGAGAAATTAAATTGAAGAATTAGGCCAGAAAGTGAAAATGCAATGTACGCCCCACTCTAAAATTCTACGTAAGAGTTATATGGTTTTGTCCGAAATTAAAACGAAACAACAACATTGTAAATATTTCCAGATTTTTATGTTTGCAATCGCATGAGAAACAGACCTGCCTTGCGAAAGCTAATACTTGCACTGCCTTGAATGCAGCGAGGTAATAAAAAAGCACCCCTATGTGTTTTTGCCGCAACCGGGAGAAGCGTACTTCTGCAGGTGCTGCCTGCAGCGCTCCTTAAGAGGCCTGGAAAATTCCCCCAAGGGATCGTCCATTTTTAAAGAAGGAGTCGGTGTTTCCGGAAGCTTCGCTGGCTTACGATGCAGGGGTCAGGGCCGAGGTGGCGCCCTCACGCTCGTGAGCTACCGTCGCCGCCCTCTCCTCCCCCTCCATTCCCGAGCGTTTACCTTCCGTCGCAACCGCCCTTATCTGCCGGCCCCCTTTTATCTTTCTATTTATTTCGTCGTTCGTCCTGTGTCTTACAATTAGAATATCGTGGACAATTAATACACTTACGAGGTTCACTTTGCATACGGCATGCACTGCATTCATTCCAAACTCGGCTGTGAAATTATATTCAAAATGTAATTAAGAATCTTTCTAATATTTATTACGATATAATATAACGATAATAAAGTGCCTAATATATTTCACATCTAAATTGTAGATATTTTACTCTTTGTAAAATGTCTTTTAAATAAACGCAAATATGTAGAGGTCCCATCGGTATGGTACATAACGCAAATACGAAGAGGATATTAGCTCTGGGACAAATATTCAGGTACTTATGGTATTACACTTTTCTGCAGCGTATGTAATATGTAAGTAAACAATTACTTAAAGATGTTATAAATGTTACATTAGTTATAATGAGTAAACAATTATTGGTATCAACACAGAAAATAGTATTTTTCACACTTAGGAAGCTTTGGATGGCATATACATTTTTTCGCATAAATTCTAATTTTCAACCTTTTATCATTAATAATGTGAAAATCCAGAATGAAGTTTATTTAACATTTCACAGATAATACTAGAGACTTTAATAGACATTTTTGGTTATATATAACTTGCATAATTACGAAATATATGGATTGGATAACAAAAATATCATGCCAGGACGTTCCCGTAGATGAGATTTAGTGCCATTTCTTGCACTTCATACTCTATGTTTAAGGCATTCTGTCCTTGCTATATGATCTCCCACCGAAATAAAACTTTCCGGTCAACGATGATGAAGGGGCAAGGTTGTTACCGCTGAGACATTGCAGCTGGTATGAGATTCGAAAATCGTATGTATTCATAATGTGGAACTATTCACGTTTTGCAGAATCTCGGCTTCAATGAGATACTTTGAAAGGAATATGGCTTGAAAATGTACACTACACCTTGATCTGCAAGAGATATCACGCATTTGTGCTCCACTGCGGTTCGCCACCTCAAGTATTAAGCCCTCAATTCTTCGTGACGCCCTCGCTACCATGCGCCCTCGGCTTAACATTCGAGTCATGCACCTTGCAGCACGCAATTGGCCGGCCGCCCTTCGCCACGCATGCCTCGCGAGAAGCATGTCTCCCCGCTTCCGACAGCACGAACACGCGCCCGTTTCACACCCTGAGCATAGACTTTTTGTACTTTGGGCTGGACTGAGGAATTTTTCTTTGTTTGGGTATTTTTTGTCAACCTGTAAGAGTTAGGCTCTGTAATTGTCTGAAAGTATTCTAAATAACGTGTTGTCGAGCTTAATATTTTTACGCAAAACAACAAATCTCTTCCACTACTGGTTAAAGTGTTACACTGAAAATAATTAGCCAATTTTACCGCAAAAACTCATTCAAATTTCCTTTAGTGTTTGTTGAGAACTAATGTTTACAAAATAGCATCGCCATAAAAATTCTGAGTCAAAAATATCGAATACGATCTAGCAAGAAACAGGTAAATGATAGCTTTTCTTTAACAAACAAGTCGTAATATGTACATATTTATCAGAAAACTATAATGCTAGTAAACGCAAATTGATTCCACTGGTGTTGGAAAAAATAAATTATCATTAGCAATAAAATGCTTAACTTTCTAGTTATGTGACCGCAATCACATGTATTGCTTTGCCTTATACCTTAATCATTTGTGATATAAGTTTTCCTTTACGATGAGTAATAATATGTGTGTACATTCCTTTACACATTGTGCGTTATTTTAATGGTTACTGTACTATTTTAACACATTCGTTGAACGCAAATCATCTTCAGTTTCCGTCGCCGCTGGGTTATGAAACCTTATGCTCGTGTTTTCCTCAACGTCTATGTGCGACTACAATAATACCAGTGTTGTTGACGTAGAAACCAAATCTTCTCTCGCAGCGTCGTTCTCTGTCGTTCACGCGTTCGAAATCCAGGTCAGCAGTCGCAAACACCGTCACCAGGCCGCCCCGCCAGAGAGGCGTACGGCCCATTCTGGCTCCGCCCCAGACGCCCCGCCCGCTCTCGACCGCCCCCTCGCTTTGGCGCGAGAGCAGGTGGGGGTGGGCGGGGCAGATGAGGTCCCATGGCGGCGGCGACGGCGACGGCCTCTTTTGCGACGCCGCCTCGTCTTCCAATACTTTAATTACATCTCTCTTCTCTGGCGGTGGCGGTAGCGGCGGCGGTGGCGAGAACAGCGGCCTGAAAGCCAGTCCCCGTCCCGCCTTAACGAATTGCGTCGCCCGAAAAGATACGCCTGCTAGCACACCGCTCGGAGGCAGCGAGTGCTCATTTCCGCGAACAGATAGCGCAGCCGGCCGCCGGGAATCGGGTAATGGGCGGCCGGGCCACCCCCGCTGCGCCTCGCTCCGCCCCTCCCCCCCAACAGCTCACACCCCTTCCTTCGCCTCTGCGCCGCTTGTCGCCGTGCGTTTCGTTGTCGTGCCCCGCCCAGGCGCCGGTGTGTTCTCATCGCCTCTCTCGTGCCTCTCTCCGGCACTCCCGTTTTCTACCACTTCTCGCCTCTCACATTTCCCTTTTCGTCCTCATCAATTTCTCCTTCCCGTCACTTCCTGGACCAGATTATGTTTCTCTTCACTTTCCCTTGTGTGTATTGATCTCTCCCGCCACTCCCCACTTTCATCGTCCTTCGTCTCTCCTACTCCGTGTCCTTTGCCTCGCGTGATCTAGCCGCATCCTGCTTTTGTCGCAGCTGCGTCTTAACCCCTATCACTCCTCATTCCGCCCACAGAGGGCATTCATCCTGTCGCCCGGCGTTCTTCGCTCACGCCTCCATTACGATCCACCGGCTCCTCGCCGAGCGCCAGCTGGGCCCAGTCTCCCGCTGCCGCCCGCCACGAGCGGCCCACCAGGGTAACACGCGCGCGTCGTGGGAAACGGCGCGAGCGTCGCCGCGCGTCGCGGCTCCCGCCGACGGCCGACAACGTCAGCCACTTTCGCTCTTAACTCGCGCGCCGACGGGGAGTGTCTCTGGGGGAGGACGCTGGTCGCGTCGCGTCGCGGCGTCGGCGGGGGCGGCGGGGGTAGTGGCGGCGGCGAAGCCCGAGCAGAGACCCGAGCCCACGCCGGCCCAGCGGCGTTGGACGCCGGCGGCCGCATGGCCGTCGGGGACGGGGATGTGGCCGAGAGCGGGATAGGAAGGGGGTAGAGGCGGGGGCGGGGCGCTCACCGCCCACCGTGGCCCGGGAAGGCAGCACAGAGCCCAGGCGGGAATCGATACGCGTCGGTCGGCAGAGGAACACCTGCGGCGGTGGGCCGGCGGCGCGAGCCCTCCCGGGCGCCCGCCCCGCAGACGCCCCGGTGGCGCGGCCGCGTCGTCGCGTCCCACGTCGCTGGGCCCCTCGCTGCCGCCCACGCGGCGCACGCCCTTCAGTGCCCCGAGGGTGTCGACCGCCAGGCGAGGCGAGGCGCGACGAGACGGAACGGGGCGGAGCAGAGCGCGACGGGTCAGAACTAGAGGCCACGCCACGGCCGCTCACTCCACTGACCCAGAGGCGCCGCCCTGACCTCCTCTGCCAACAAGTAGGGGTAGCCTGACCCACGCTGACCGTACATCTGGTCCATCGTGCCTTTCAGAGGCCAACCTTCGAGTACCGTACGTTCATTTTTAAACTTGCCAAGTTTTGTTGTTAGGAAATAGTAGAGATAAGTTCTAAAACTTTACCGACCACTTAAATCTTGAAATAAGCCTTTACATGAATAACCGTACGATTAATATATGACAAATATGCGCTTCTTGAACCAGTGCAATTAAGTAATTCATACCGTTCCTGATGTCGTTTTGAATGTAACCACTTTTTCTGACATATATTTATTTCTTCTTCCTGGTAACACTGGTAAAAATTAGACGATTAAACGAGTAAATGGTCGACGTGATTCGACCAACTATTCGAGTCGACTAATTGCACGAGTTTATTTCTCGTAAGTCCTGCACTTAATTGCACTGAATGGAAATATATTGGACGTATCACGCGGGTAAAAGGCGTATAATTGCGTTCATGGAAAATAGCCAAACTCTCGCTATCGCTTTGATTCATTTGATCGTATGACTCGTGCAGATTTACGTTTCTTTACTAGATACGTTAATAACTCTAAGAGCAGCAGATGGTATATTTCCGGATTATGAAGATGCTTATTAGAGTAAAGGGCTTTAATATTTTTTTCTTCACATTAATAATATGTAAAATTCAATTTCGTTCCCAACGCTTTTCCTGATGTTTTTTTTTTTTTGACAATCCATGTCATTTCGAATGTAAGATTTCATGTACAATTTCGACACAGGGTTATAACAAAGAAATGAATTAGATGATTTAATTAAACTCTTTCACCGAAACCTATGACATTATAATTAAAGAATTACAAGAGAATCAAAATATAAAAAAAACAGGTTTCATAATAAAATTGTAGAGAGTTGCCAGTTGAGGTAGAACCCTGTCCTTCGTTCTTGACTTCTTCTTGGTTTCACCTTCCCCTGGACCAGCCACAGATCGAAAACACTTTCACTCTAGCCTCTCTTCCCGAACATAATACTTCTATAAAATAGTCTGTGAGCTATCAAGATGTCTGTTCCAAATAACCGGTGAGCACTACATTCTTATATTGGTAGGGAACGAATGAATATTTACTAAAAATAGCCTTCTCAATTTTAGAAACATTAAAAAGAATATTTTAAATATTTTAGGTAAATTTAAAAAGAGCTAAACTTCCCCAAATGAAGGTCGACAAAGCACTGAATCATCGTAGAGAGGAATATCGTCTGTTAAAATTTCTTATTTAAAATAATTGTATTTGCATGCTAATAATTTAATAATTGAAAACTCTACATAAATTATTGTTATATGTTTAGTAATTAAAATGATGTTTATTGTAGCAAAATAGACCTGAAGGTGGGAGTGCAGTAACTCCCGAAACGTCGTTTGAAAACTGTCAAAATATGTTTACTGTTCATTTTTACTTAATATCCAATAAATTAATTAGAAAACTTCTTTTGACAAACATTTTAAA
Source organism: Gryllus longicercus (assembly GCA_038098605.1). Classification (NCBI taxonomy): domain Eukaryota; kingdom Metazoa; phylum Arthropoda; class Insecta; order Orthoptera; family Gryllidae; genus Gryllus; species Gryllus longicercus. The sequence goes on along the minus strand of JAZDUA010000234.1, from coordinate 1,710,448 downwards.
GGGACCTGTTCTTTAGAGAAAAGACAACATAAAAAATAAAGGTTCGAAGAAGTAATTTCACTTCTTACGTCTAATGGAAAGCTTCATCTTGTCGTTCAACATATTTCAAATATCTCACGTAGATCCTTTATATACTTGATATCGCTGTTACCTTTTCGAGGTTTAACGTGCAATATGTGAAACGAGAGAACTATTCCACCTACTGTTGTCTCTTGTTGTTAGAGTTCGGTAAATACTCTTCTCCATCTGACTTTCGCAGGCACACAAAAACATTTCCGTTCACATCGGCCGAAATCAACCATTGCAGTTGTTCTGTAGTCAGGACACAGCGAAGAGAAACACTCGAACTCAGTTCACTCAGCCTGACTGTGACTGTATTGAAATCTCTACGCTATTACCCGAAAGTACACCGTACGAAAGTACACCGTATGAGATGTGCTTATTTCCGTCTATTCGTGCATCACTGTCGCTTAAATCCGTACAAACAATAGGGCGATAAAAATACGCCTACTTGTGAACTGTGAGAAAAATGTCACGGCATTATCCAGATTCTAACAAGTGGTAATAAATCGATGCTTCAGCGATGAAACTTGTTTTCATACGAAATTCATACTTGTGTAAAAGAACGAAGAATGACAAACCTGTTTTCATACGAAATTCATACTTGTGTAAAAGAACAAAGAATGACATGCCACATACATTTGTCGCTAGGAAACAAATTTATTGTGAATACGGTCAGGCGCAATCAGGAAGGAAGGAAGGAAGGAAAGAAGTCCACATTATCGATTCAATGCTTCAAGGAAAGTGAGCAAGAAGTGATATTTCGCTTTCATCATTGTTGACAAGCCGGCCGTTTATTGGTGAATTAATTATCTGTAGACTTCTTTAATGGCAACATACATATTATTAAATCTAATAATTCAATAATATTAATACAGTATAAAAAATAACTTCGTTTCATCTCGATTGCTCTACGACATGAATGCTTCAGAAACTCGTGACTCTACGATGACGACTAAATCTAATAGGTTTGTGGACGAAGGACAAAGAACGATCAACTGTTCATTGCTCGTATTAACAAGGTTTTTCTCTGACACACAGAAGACATTGCACAATCGAAATTTAAGACAATACCGATAATTAATGGCATTCACTCATTAGCTCCGATACTCGGACTTCATTCTTGCGACCGGAAGTTGCTGAATGCACAGTTCTGAGCTGAATAGAAAAGTAGTGGTTATGCCATCGATAGGCAATGTCTTGAGTTCGCGATGGTGAGCAGCCCGCCCAAGCACAAGCACGCGGCGGCGGCGGCGACTGTGGCGGCGCCGGAAGGGTGGCATCGATCCGGCGGGCGGCTTTTTCAATCGCGGCGGCGGCGGTGGCAGGGTCTGCGGGGTCGGCAGCGGCGGCAGCGGCGGAGGGGCAGGGAGCGGGGGCAGAGCGGAAGCGGCGGGGGCGGCGCCAGGCGCTCGTTAGGCGGCCGCCGGCGATGCAGGACGCGATGACAAATGCCCGCAGCATCGACCGCAGCGCAGCCGGTGCTATCGATACATAGATAGGTACGGCGGCGGCGGTGCGAGCGGCGCGGCCGGCGCGCGCTTCTGCTCGGCCGACGGAGTGGCGTGGGCGGGGAAGGGGAAAGGCACGGCCGGGGTAGGGGTGGAAGGATGAACGAGGGCGGCGCCCTGCGCGGTGCCACCGTGAGGTGGTGGTGGAAGAAGGGGGAGCTGCGCTGAGGCGCGGGTGCGGGCGGGGGCGAGGCGAGGCGCCATCTGCGGCGAGGCAGGTGCATGCCTCCCTGCCCCCTCCCGCTCCGCGTGGCGTGGCGTGGCGCGGCTTGGCGCAGCGCTGCGCAGCGCTGCGCGGCGCGGTGGCCTGCTCCACCACAGGCGCCGGCTTTCCGCGCCGTGCCCGCGCGCGCGCCAACCCGCTCCTCTTTGCGGAGGAGCCACCGGTTGTTTTCCTGCCTGATTGTTTGCCTGTATGTGTCTGTGTTCCCGCCTGTCTGCCTGACGCGGCCTTGCCCGCCCGGCCGTGTGCCTGCGATCGTCTGTCTGTTTGTCTGCATGCCTGTTTGCCTGTCCGTGTGTTTGACCGCCAATCGATCTGTCCGTGAGTGGTACAGATGTTGTTGCTGTTTGTAAATATATGTGTGTTTATTGTGCTGAGATTTTTGTTGTAAATATTCGTTTTCCTGTACAGTAGCTTGGAGGTCTCCGGCACACGGCTCCAAGCAACCAGGTGTCCGTTGTCGGAGTCTCTCACGACAGATACGTGACTCTGTCGTTCCTATCAAAACCATCCCTCATATTGTTCGTATCTTCTTTTCAGCTTTCCTTGTCAGTTGATAGGTATTAAATGTCATCAACAAGCAATATATTAAATTATATTACTAGGAGTAAGTATGCTACTGATTGCGAGATGCTTGGGTTCGCCGAAAAATCAACAACCAGGTTTCGAATTTTTTCATCTAAGATATTAAATATTCAACGCGATCATTTTCCCTGGCTTTGCTTTAACACATTACACAATATCACTAAGCAGTGTATTAGTAGTATAAGAATATTCCATGCTGTATTTCCTGCTATTTAACACCAAATATTAGCTCCAATTTATCACAAATTATGAAAGTTAATCATACTCATTTTCACAATTGTTCCGGTTGCAATTTTGAAATATATCAACAGCAAAGATTTCATGTATAAAGAACTTAAATGGTTTTAAACGTAAGAATTTCTTTTATTTAAGCATTTGTTCATTCAATTTTAACCATCTTGCGTTTCCTTTGAATGCTTGAAAACAAGCACCTCTAGAACGAGTGTGCTGCGCTGTCGAAATAACTCCCCCCCGGCATTGTTTTCCTGCGTTTGTAAAGGGGGCGAAAACACGAGTTCTCGCAGTGCGCGCAGCTCCACTCACAACCATCACGGCTGAATCCGGCGCAGCGCGGAGTTGGAGAGGGTGGCACCGGCGGAGAGCGGGCGGGGGCGGCGTGTCCATAAAGCGAGCGACGCGTGTCGGCCCGGCCGCGCTGTTTGTCGTGGCGCTTTCCGGAGCCGCGCGCGCAGCCGACAGTCACGCCTCGTCCCCGGCGCGGCCCAGCGCGGCGCGCGGTGTCCCGGCGGCGTCAGCGGCGAGGGGGATGGAGGTGGAGGCGTCAGTGGAGAGGGGCACGAAGAGAAAGGTGGTGGAGGCGGTGAGGGGGATGGAAATGAAGGTGACGGAGGCGGTGATGGCGGCGAGGAAAGTTCGGATGCGGGTGACAGGGCGGTGGGCGAGATTAGTGGCGATTGTAGCAGCGGTGATGGGAAAAGAGGATGGCGCGGGATGCGGCAAGCGGTGTGGAAGTGCGGCTGCCGCATTGGCTACAGCTTAGCGACGAGGGTAGTGAGATAATGATGATAGTGGTGGTGGTGGTGGCGGGGGCGGCGGCAGTGGGTGCGAGAGGTGAGTACTTACGGATGTCGGAGACGAGGCTCGGGACGGGGGTAGTAATGATAATGTGGTTATAGTGGAGCCGACGTTGCCGGGGGTGGGGGATGAAGATGGCAATCGCCACCTCATCGCTGTCGGGCGTAGGTGTCAGTAAGGGTGGAATTAGTGTCGGTGCTGACCAGGGTGATGGAGACGTCGGTCGCAAGTTTGATCCCTGGAGAGGGTGAGGGCAGTGGTCGTGGTCGTAATGGCGGCGGCGACGTCATTGGCAATAGCGTGGAAAATGGCGTGGGCGGCAACGAAGTGTTGACGAGGGTGGAGTTATCATCAAGGAAAATGATGGTAAGGATGACGATCGAGGGGGCGAGGACGAGGCTTATTGGAGGAGAGGTGGTACGAGGGTTGTGGGGAGAGGTGACGAAGGGGGTGCTACCGAATATCGAGAAGTCCCGCCCCCTGGTGGTAGACCTCCCGTTTCTCATAATGTTACACGACTTCCTGACTTCCTTGACGTCTTCACAACACTTGTTTGTTCATTCTTTTGGTGGATCATTATTTCTCATTTCACACTCTAATTTCTGGATTTTTTTATGTTCTATATCCTCAATACATTGTAATTTGTTGATTTTCCTACCTTCTTTCCTTCATCGTTCAATTTATTCTTAATGAATTAAATAATGAATTTGATCTCGTAATAATATAGATTTTCATTTGCTACGAAGACAAATCTGTGTGTTTTTCATTTCTCCCGCCATTTAATGTTTTTCACTTTTTAAAATCGTTTTTGTTTCCTTGGAATCTTTAAAAAGTTCAGTCTTTCGTCACGTTTCTCTTGTCATTCTAGAATTCAACGTCTGGTAATCTATCTATCTATCTATCTATCTATCTATGTATCTATCTATATTTCCCTCTCTCTCTCTCTCTCTCTCTATATATATATATATATATATATATATATATATATATATATATATATATATATATATATATACACACATATATACCCCACTACTGATGTTCTTCTATTTTCATTTACCTGTCTCCATGCTAATAATCATGTCTTATAATACCAGCCTCTTCCCGTTTAGCCCTAGACTGATCATTGATGTCTTTGCCGATCGACCAATTCCTCGCCCGCCCTCGTCGTGTCCCTCCTCATTCTGCATTGTCCCGTGCAAAGCCCGTACCTCGAGACAGTGCGGTGGGCGGGTCCCTTGTTCTCGTCCCCGCCGCTGCCGTCCCCTCCTGCTTTCGGCCTCCTCCGCCGTGTTCCGTTGTGCTCCGCGTGGGCCAAGTCCGAGCGCGGGGGGGCGGGACTGAGGCCGGCCGTCAGCGACACCGTCCTCTTGGCCGTTGACCGTTGGCCGCTCGCCGCGCTGCACGCCCCTTCTCTTTGTCTGACCGCAATGGAGATCCGCTCCCATCCCGCCAACCCCGCCTCCCCGCCACCCTACTTCCCGCTCCTCACCCCGCGCGCAGACACCCTCCGTCGACTGCAGCCGCCGCGCCGCTGCCACCACCGCGCGCCTGCACGCAAAACCGATCGGAATATAGATGGTCCTTTAACCCGGTGTATAAAAGATTTCCAGGGAATAGAACAGAGCGGCGGGGAGCGGCTGAGAGCGTGTCTGATCAAACGGCCACCGCACAGACCGGCCGCCTATTATCGGCCTGCCGCGGCGAGGTCGCCCCCAGACGACTGCTGGAAACGAATGATGTGCTCTCGCTGTCAGGGAGATTCTGCGTACCCTTCAGGAGCCGTAGCCAATTCGGTCGAAGCAATTTTCTTGTTCAAATGTACGAATCGACTTGACATTTTTGCAAGTTGATCACCGAAGATTGCATCTGAACAAAATTTTTGCATGTTAAAAAAATTGAATATGCAATTTGCGGGATTGGTTTACAAATGAAAACAATAGCTGACAAAAATACTACAGAACTACCAACCAGCACTCACACAAGTTTATTTTGTCTGTGGTGTTAAATATCACAATTAGAATAATTTTAATATGATATTAATCACAGCATACTTGTTCTCATAGTACGTCACACAGTTTATATGTTTTAGACGTTAAATAAATGCTATTTAGTTTGTCCATTCGTGAGTGCACTCAAAATCTATCGTGTTTTACATACTGTCTGCGGATTTATATTTACTGATTATATTACGACCCCTGCATTTTCTGAAATGTAGTGCACATAATTGATAATAATTAATATTTGGTACACGCTAAATACTCAATTGATCAAAAACCTTGAAGTCAAATTCGCAGCTTTTGAATATTTCATGTTCATGTTCATGTTCATCAATTGAGTTTCAAATATAACCTGCGTGCATTCAAACCTACTTAATTAATATGGTGATGGATGTGGATGAAACTGGCTGTCATGGAAGTTTCTCGTTGAAGCGAATCGAGGCGCAGTTCGACTGAACTGCGGGCCGTCGCTCTCCCAGCGGTCCGTCGAACCCAAGCATGTCGTATCAGAAGCATCTTTTTCAACGCGCAGAACCTGAGGGCGCTTTCGTGAATGCATCCATCGTAAAGCGGCTCTTTACGAGAGGCATGAACTCCGCCGAGTCCGGTCTCGGCACGTCGAGTCGAGCCGAGCGGGAAGGCACTTTTTTCTTTTAGCTCCTTTCTTGTTTTTATTGTTTTCATTCCTGTTCCGCCGTCTCTAAATAAGATCGTTGCTGCATCGAGTGTGGAGCGCCGAGCATCGAGCGGCGAACGGCAGGCAGTTGGCGACAGACTGCAGGCGGCAGGCAACAGGCGAAAGTGCGCGCACCCACAGGGCCACAGCGAAGGCGCCGGGGGAGTCGACGGCGTCAGCAAGTCGACGTCCCGACGCCCCAGACGCCCCGCTCCGCCCTGCCCCGCTTCGCCAAGCCCAGCCCCGCCCCGCCGCCCCTGCAGCTCAGTGGGGGCAGAGCGACGGGCCTGTAACATACCATGCCTGTTGTTGCTTTTAGCGGTGTTGGGGCAGAAGTAAACCTTTAGTTCAGCCGCAGCACCGCCGTCCCCTCGTGGGGCGCGTGCTGCTCCTCTACGAGTCCGGGCAGCGTTGGCTTCAGTTCCATCAAGATAACCACCTGGTAACGCATGCTGCGCCCGCCAGGGCTAGATCTAGCCCCTTCTTCAGGTTCTTCCGCCTGCCACCGCCTGCACTCTTTTTTTGTCTTCTTTGCTGGTAGATGCGCGCGGCCGCGCAAGCCCGCGCCCCCGCCCGCGCTCCCCCCGCTCTGCGCCGCCCAGCCCCGCCACTCCCACCCCCTCCCCGCTCCACTCCCATGTCACCCTGCATCACCTCGCACCGTCCCAGGAAACGCCTCTGCGTCTTTTATCTGTCGAAGCACATAAAGCCCAGCTCTCGACTACATTTTCACACAGTATACACCTTTTTGCGAATTTACACGAGAGATTAAATTTAAAAGGGTATTTTTGCTTATCATTACTCTAACCAGAGAGTAATCTTATAAAGGTTGGTACCACATGAGTTTTTTGCTTTACTTTATGCATTTACACCGCATTCATTTTACTAACGATATAATTGCATGGAGAAAGTCACTAATATATCCTATTTATGCAAACGCTTACAAACCAATTCAGCAATACAAAATACGCTTAACTCTCACAATTCAATGAAAGAAATTAAATATGTATTAATTATTCTCTTAAGCAGTTCTAGTGACAGTACTGTGCTTACAAATTCACTTAGAACCCCACTGTAATATCAAAGAACATTTTGATATTCATTCTCTATTTTGACTCATTAGTTGTGTAGATACAATATGCATCTACACTTCCTTCATGTATACGAACATCTGTACTATGTATCTTTACACAATATGAGTAGTACTAGAAGCATTGTGAAAATATATAATTTTTTTCTTGTAAATGAGACGAAATTTTTAAAGACGTTGAGTGATAATATTACATCGTTTTTAATTTATTACATTGTTCTCAAAATAAGTCGAATTAAAAACGTCTCGTCACAATATTTAATTCTTTAATGAAAAGTTCCATTCAAATTAATGGTCATGTCAAAAGTAATGTGTGAGGCCAATTTATAATCATTGAAAAACGAATAATATAATCAATTTCGCAGACAAGATGTAATAGCATCTTGTTCTTTTTTCTGTAACTGTCACTAGGAAGCGCTTTGAAAAGAGAGTTCTACACAATTAATTTATCTCTGCACATATGCTTACTGAATGGAAAACAAATATAGCCTCGTCTTTACGACACTACTTTAATAGCAGTGATTTGCAGGCACGTGTCTCCGCTTCAGTTTTTTCGAATTGGAGCATTTGATCTCACTGATTGTAGTCGGTAACGCGGAATGTGTTCTTAGTTGTTATGAGAGTGAAATTGGGGAAATAATTATGAAATAATAGAGGGAACGAACTATTTGAAGATGAAACAAAAAAAAAGTCTTATTTCAGGGGAGATTATCGAAAATAAATTAAGAATTGAGTAGATTTTCGTAGAATAGGAAGATCTAGGTTAGGAAAGACGTTCCTGTAAATCCAATGCATGATGAATTCAATTTTGAGATAATATTGTCACAACAACTTTGCTTTGCCATTGGATTAAGAATTGAGTAATTAAGAATTGAGTAGATTTTCGTAGAATAGGAAGATCTAGGTCAGGAAAGTCGTTCCTGTAAATTCAATGCATGATGAAATCAATTTTGAGATAATATTGTCACAACAACTTTGCTTTGCCATTGGATATATTTTTATTAGCCTAATATCTTTATAGTTTTCATTTGTTCTCATAATGTGATTAAAATTAGTCGAAATTAAAAACTACCAATACTTAACCGTTATTAACCGATTGCTTTTAAAAAAAATGTTTATTTAAAATTGTGTCAATTAAATACGACAAATCTAAATATAATTTATTTGGCTAATAAAAATGTGTATGCATAATGGTACGCGAGTAATAGGGGTGTTCAATGATAGTGCTTAGAGAAGGAGTGAATATTTTCCTTTATTGATATATTCATCGGGGATATTCCGATCATCGATACCGCACGGGCAAAAATTCAATAAACGATTGTACGTTCACTGACGGATATGGTAGAAAACAAACATAACATGTTCCTTTCGTCGACATACGGTAAGCTGGTCGCGAGGGAATGAAACATTTTCCTGGAGAACGCTGCCTGCAAACGAAGCCTGCTCTTCATAATCGCGGTCCGGGAAAATCGAGGCGTCTCATGCGCTCCCTCCCCATCCGACTCATCTTTGCCTCTCCCTTTAGCTGGGATTGCGGAAGGCGGAGTGGGGACAGCGACGGTGGGGGCGGGGTAGGGGTAGGTGTAGGGGTAGGGTGGGCGGTGCGGCCTCGCGCCCACGCAGGCACTCACTCTCAGAATTCACTAGGGTTTTTTTTCTTCTTGAGTCTGGCTCTCTTGCTCTGCGCCCCGCCTCTTAGACGTCCACCCTCACATTCTCTTTTTTCTCTCTCCCTTTTCTTCTCACTTTCAGTATGGTATTGTAATTTCGTAGAATTGAAGTCTTCTAATCTTTCCTCAGGACTGCTGGCAGAGTAGTTAGGTACATATACGCCTCCCTTTTCACTTCTCGTAATGTAAACCTAGAGTGTTGAATACCTACAGTTGTAACTTATTTGCTGTTCTTATTCGTAGAAGTAATTTCTCGTAGTTGGGCGGGCGCGGAGCGAGCGGGGTCGGGTTGACCCGCTGACGTCAGCGGACCTCCGAGGCGGGTCAGACCCACCCCGCGTCGCCCCACAGGCTCCAGGACTGCCGACCGCGCCTCTCCGCTTTCCCCCGTAAACACGAAATTTCTGGAACGCCGTCCGGAATTTTCGTGTGGGCAGCCGCACCTGTTGCACGCTTCCCGGCTCAGATTTGAACTTATTAAGTTAGAATCAGCCGATTTGCGAGTTTGCCAGTCGCGGAGCGGCTGTCAGCATGCCCCTCTCCGTCACGCCCACGTCTCCCGCCACCTCTCGCCCGTTGGAGCGGCTGAGTGCGCTGCCCCCGCGGCCACTGCCGCCGCCTCCGACATCGACACCCGTTGGTCAATACTGCAGCGATTACAAATGGATGGGGTTTGTGCCCGTGCACGGGACTCGTGCATTCGTAATGCTGACCGATTTCCAATACGTTGGCCGATTATTTCGGAGCCGCGTCGAGGCGGCGGTCGCAGCGGCGAACCACACGTGGACATTGAGATCGCCGCCGCCATCGCCTCCCCTCTCCCCCTCAAAGCCGCCCCTTAGCGCTCATCGATTGGCCGCAACCTTGGCGTGTCTCCGGCCGCCGACGCGCCTGACATGGACGCTTCCCCCGCCGCATCCTCCCACCCCGCTCGGCCGTCCCCGTCTCTCTGACTCCCCCGTCTCTGACCGAACCCCCCTGTGATACCCTCGGTTGCCCCTGCGGAGCTCTCGGGCTCGAGCCTGCGTCTATTCCCCGGCGAGCAATCCGACACCGCCAGCGCTCCTCCTGTTGACCGACTCTGGAATCGAGTCGCGTAGCCCTCGCTTCAATTTCGCCATCTCCGGCCTTTCCCTTCGAGTCATCCGAGGCGAGGATACGACCAATAATCTGCGTCCTTAGCGCTTCCTACCAAGTTACCGTAATTTCATGCCGAATTACTGCATAAGACAACAAACAAACATCAAGATATTTGTGTCTTAGTTAAACATTTTGGTATTTCACTTCGCATGTTACCGAGAACTATCATTTTTAATGTTGAGGCTGATAAAATCTTCGTACTCCAACACGATTATCAAAGTTAATGTTTTGTTGATAATAAGTTTCTTCCTGAACATTGAATTTTGTCATCTTGCGGAAGTTATGGTCTTCAAAGACCAAGATAACTTAAAACTTTGCGATCAGATTAACGGTAGGAAAGCTCCAATAATTCTTTGAATACCGCGAAGACTTAAGGCGAAGTAGATTAAAGGCCAACCGCCAAAGGTCGCGCTGAACATGATATGCGCAAACGGACCACGTCCCACCATACTCGTCTCTTTTTTTCACCTTTCCTGTCCCAACGTCGTTCTCGCAAATAATGATCTCTTTCCTTCTCGTGACTCTTATTTTACAACTCGTTATAACTTCTATCTTGTAATGAAGGGAGAACCAATTAATTTCATTCGAATATCAAATGAACCTCAAAGTTCAAAAGCAAACTTCTCCCCAGCTGGGTTTGCTCGGGGGCAGGTGCGCCGGGGCGGAAGGAGCTGTGGGCGGAGAGGGCCAAGTAGTGGTGTGTTGCCGACTGTCTCCTTCCGAAGTCGGCTTAGGATGGCCACAGTGGTAAGCGGAGTGAAGGTGAGGATACAAGGACAGAGAAGAAAAATGCATTTAGTGATTTCGGAAAACTCTTTCCTCTTGCCACCTTTTCCTTTTTTTGGACCTAACGAGGATGTCAAAGACATGCCGACTCTCTGCATGTAATTGTTGTAAATTTGAAATCATTACTCTGTTCCGCGATCATTTCTTCCTATTTGTCCTTAATCGTTCTGTCACAAACCCTGATGTTTCATGGTGATCTCGTCCTTATGTAAACCTCCTTGACTTTTGGTAACTGGGTCTGTCAATTTCACTGAATTCGAATTATCTTTCTAAGTCTCGCACTTAAGTATTGCTAATTTGTTCCCGACAGTCCCACATGTGGACAACTTAAAATACCACTCTAAAATATTTAACCTTCTTCAAACTTAATTTTTCTATAATTCTTCATATTATTTATTCTTAATTATTGTCAAATAACTTCTAAAGGAAATCTGCAGTTATTTTCTGTTGATTTCAAAGACCTTTAAAATAATTTTGAAGTTGTGTTTGTAAAGTAATAATAATAATAACAATAATAATAATAATAAATATATTGTAGTAATATATAATACAAATTAAGTGATTATAATATTTATATTTTTATTATTGATTATTATTCCTCTTTTTAAATAATCAATTTTTTCCTCGTCCTACCATCTATTTTGCATTCTCGTGTCTTGACGAAACCCAACCGAACTCATCACTCAGTCAAAACTAGGAGATGCAGGTTTCTCTTTCCTGCTCACCTAATTTGTATTTTAACACCCTTTGACGCACTTCTCTTGTCGACTCTGTCTAGTTACCTTTACCATCATTGATCGCTGCTTTCACAGTTCTGACTACCAGTTCCACCAAACAATCCAGCATGAATAATCCCTCATACCTTTCTTTTATTTTCTCGCACACGACCTCCGATTTTCACTCCTGCTTTCCTTTAATTGACCGTTCTCCAATACACCTTTTCATAAAATCACATCTGTTCTCACATTCCCGTTAACTCTTTCGGTCAACTAATTTTCTTCACCGGCGCCCCGTCCGATCAGCTGCCTTCCCTTCGCCCATTATAAGTTTCCCGCCCCTCGACAGTCATGTTATTAAAACACTTAAAAAATACGAGGCTGTTCGGCCACACACGGCCGCCGACGGAAGTCACGCGGCCGCTGGTTTCGAAACGTCATTTGCATTGAGGAGAGGCGCGCCTTCGTCGGAAGAGCGGCTTCCAGGCGTCTCGGCGGGCCGCCCCTGAATGAAGAGACGTGGAGCCCGCGGAGGCCGGCCCCGGCCCCGGCCCCGCCCCCCGCCCCCCGCCCCCCGCCCCCCGCTCCCCGCCCCCCGCCCCCCGCTCCCCGCCCCCCGCCCCCCGCTCCCCGTCCCCCGCCCCCCCCGCCACCGCACGGTCCCTCGCCCCGATATTGGAGACCGGGCCGGGGCGGCCCGTCGACCACCGCGCGAAGGGCTTACTTCCCGGCATTAACACCAGCGGCAGCGCGCGCATCCGCCAGGTTCAACAGTTGGGAACTGGGTTGGTTTTATCACGTGGTGGAGGACAACGGGATGTATTGGATAGATTTTCAGAGGTCATGCAAACATCTTTTAGCGTTAAACAACGATTAGAAAGGAAAGTAAATAATACTATTGATACGCTTTTATACGTTTAAAAAATTACTGTAAATGTGCATTCGTGAAATAATTTCACTACGATTACAGGCGTGTTCATGGAATAATTGAGCACTGCATGTAAGGGAGACGAGATCTAAGTACACAAATTTTTCGATCCCTAATATTAAAAATAAAGATATTTTATGAAGTTATACTAATCTTTAGAATTATTCCTTGTTGATATTATGTAATTGAATAATGAATAAACGAATTATGTGACATTAAGTGTAAGAAAACCCAGAGGCAAAAATCGACATCACAAATATCCTCGGGCATGCCTTGAAAACTTCTGAAATGAAAGAATTAAAAATAATACGATTTAATAATATTTGTTTAGGGGATTATGACTGGGTTTTCTGTTTTCGGATCAATGAAAATGGTAGAATTACATATAAATTTTCAACCTGTAAAAATATTTATTTTTGTTAGTCTTTTAAAACGTTTATTTTTTTTCAACTTGCTTTTTCGTTTTACTTTCTCGCCTACTACGAACTTACGTAGTATGAACGAGAGATTCTAATAAGATAGATAAGCAGAAAGTGGCAAATGTTGGACGAAAAACTCGTATTATGGACCTATGGTACCGAAAAGTGGATAAATCTTACTTTTGTATATAGTAATTTACTTTTTGTATTCAGAAGTTACCGTTTTGGGTTTTTGATACCGGAATAAAAAATGGTATGCGGCAAAACGTTTGTCAGTTTATAAGAAATCTACACTAGCTTTGTAACCGTTCAGACGATTTTCTCCAAATTAACATTCCCCGATCGTTCTGGCAGAACTGCAGGTGCTGGGAATTTGAAGCGAATATTTTTATTTTGGGGCTATTTTACACAAAGCATATAAAAATCTTCAAAACGTTATAAAAATAGGTAAAAATTTCTATAATTTATTTTTTCTCGGATAGAGCAAAGAACGCTTATAAAATGGCGCGTGCCCCATTTTCGTTAAGCACTCTGAATTTTTGAAAAGTGATAGAGTTAATTTTTTTTCGCCGTCTTTTTAGAACCACAAGATAGAAAGTAGAGATTTTCTCTTAATGAAATCATTTCATCAAAATTGTATCTTGAGGTAAGGACATATCAAATTTTCAATTTTCGAAAAATGCAAATGCAAATGTTCCACTTATTTTTTAAGGCAACAAAACGTTGGTTTAATCTTCTAGGGTCGATGTCCTAGAGGTAACGCGAATGTACAAAACGTAAGAACCTAAGTTCGAATACCAACGTGGAAAAAATTTGCTCGTTCGAAATGCTAATGCTGGTTCAAGTGGTATTATACGAACTCGTAACATTGCGTAGTCCTTACAAATAATTCTAGAAAGAATGTGCTGCTATTGTACCATTAGAGTTTTGCGTTATCTTTATAAATTCTTTCCGGTTTCTACGCTTATAAAAAATGTCTCATCTATTATCTAAAGAAATCAGTAAAATCCATGGACTACCCAGTATAATTTTGAATTTTGTGGAAATTAATTCATTTCAATATTCGAAGCAGATAAATTCATGGTTCTCGTTTTAACTATTAATATTATTTTACTCAAAGAGCCAATCCCATAAAAAATGACTAATTTTTATCAATCGTCCATTTCATGTTTGATTGTTCATAAATTAAAAATGAAATTACAACGAATTAAGAGTTTGGTACGTTCTCGTTCAATCTTTGTTTCATTCACATATCTGAAATGTTTGATAGCAGAGAACCCTAGAGAATAAAACAGCTTTTCGATAACAGTTGATTTTTATATGTCGCGCTCGCAAATATGTTTATAGTTATAAATAGCACAAATTGGGCTTTGTGTGAACGAAACTCCGCCAGTGATGCAATCATGTAATGAAAGATTTACACTGTCAATGACCAGTTCACGTAGCAGACACTTAAGAAAATAACATGGAGTGATCGCATAACACAGGTATTCTTTGTTTGGATTTTACATTTTTACAGAGTATTCAAAATTTCCGTCATAGATGAACCGATGCAATAGAAGCTCCGTTGACGGTGTGTGGGATAGATGTGATAGTACCCATTGGGCTTCAGACATCTTTTCACCAGAGTATCGGAAGCTCAAGTCTTAATGTAGTTGAAAAAATGTTCCGTCTCCACAAGTTTTCTACCCTTTAAAAAGCTCATCCGTTTGAATTCGCATTCCTTTGGAAATAATATTAGCGGTAACTTTTTTGCAATAAAATGTTCTTTTAATAAGATTAAAGAACGTGAAAGATTCCCAAATTCTTAATCATGTCATCTTCTTGGAATTGCACTTCAAGTTTATCTTTCCAGTGAGTTTACGATTTGACGATGTTGGCGAGCGGATTCTCATCTCCGTTTTCCCTATCGTCTTCTCCCCTCGGCCTCCATATCGAAGGAAATCTCCACTCCTAAAATTCATTCGGAAACGGACCTCATATCCGACCCGAAAGTGTCGGGATCGTTCTTGATCTCGTCACGGAGAATTCTCATAAGGCTTTTGTTAAAATGAACTACATCTTGCATATTATACTCGAACTGCAACATCTGGCTCTTCCTTGTTGCTGTAACCCACTAGTCCTGTTCATCACGCATTATATACTACGTTCTATACCACGTTCGTACTACTTTCAAAGTTATTTTGAGCGGTTCACGACATGAATCATTCTTTCTATAACAAATTAATTATTAAAAATATAAAGAAAGCCGAGAACTATTCTAAAGTACTTGCGACAAAATAGACAGAATTATTATATCCACGCGCGTAATTATCATTGCTGAATAATTTATCACAAACATAACACAGAACACGAAACTAGGTTTGTTTTAGAATTGAGAAATAATGTTTTGTTTGCAGCATATCATTTTTTGGGGTACAAAATAATGGAAATAGTAGGCACATTATCCATGATATACAACAAACTTTAAAAACTATTTCATTTTGCTATTTCAAATTACTTTCAGATGGTTCAAATACATTTGCTTTCTAGTTGTGCTAACGATCAATTACTTTCTCGTATTATTGTTAACGGTAACGTTATATTATAACTCAGCAACTTCTATGCAACGTCACACTTCTGTCAGTCAGTTGAAAGAACAGACGTGAAAAAACACCCACTTTCCCGAAATTCTCAAACCGCGTATATTCGTCAAAATATGGAGATCGACGTGTTGGAGCATTACTTAACGTTATTTACACTCTGCAGTTCCCAAAAAAAATCTTTAACAAAGGTAGCGCAAGAGCTTCAAAAACAAATAGGTATCGTGGCTTTTTGAAAATTCAAAGGCATAAGTAAAGTGAGTTAGTTTAGTCTATTGTGCTGTATTCTTACAAAAACTTAAAGAAAACATACTTTCTGCAGAAAATATTAAAGACGCAAAATTGTCACGATATAACTCAACATCACCCGGAAACTACTACAAATATTTTGAAAGAATGTGCATAAATAATTTAAAGAGCAAATATTGGGGAATAGATCGGATTAAGAACGAAATATCTACAATGAATAATGTAGTTGTAGGAGGGTGTCGAAAAAACTTCTGCAATTTTTGAAATACAAACAAAAGTTCTGCAATTTTTGAAATACCAGGAGTTTGAATGAAACTCGCACCGATTTCGTATTATTAAGCAACTTTCTCTCTTTTGAAGAAAAAAAAACGTTGATGAAAAAAATTGTTGCCGTATTTGAGAACATTTCTTCACGTATTTAAAGAAACCAATTTCATTAAAAAAATACGCTTACATTACTCATATTAAAAATATTGTACATAACTTTTTTAATTATATTTTTGAATATGATATTTCATTAAGGAACAATTTATTTTTTCAATAATATAGTTGGAAGAGGGTATTTAAAAATTAACTTCAAAATTAAAAATTTGCCATTTTTCCAAATATCCATTTTCAAACTTTCAGGAGTTTTATGAAAATCTTACCCGTGCTATTTCTTGTTCTTTGCTTCATTCCAGTCAAGAAAAAGTTGGATCCGGTTTTGAGAAAACTGCGAAAATCTCCTAGTGGCTTCTTGCAAAGCACTCCTAAAAAACTCAAATTTAGGAAGTCATCCACAGCGATCGGGGAATATCGGGTTTTGTGAAGAATCCTGTGAACAGTTTAGGCGCAAGTGGTAAGCGAGTGAAAATATGATAGGACAGACGGACGGATAACCGAACAGGCGAGCAAACGGACGGACGGACGCATGCACGGACAGACGAACGGATGCACGCACGGTCGGGCGCACGGACGAACGCACGCATTCTTCCTAAAATTGAACTAAAGCAACTCCGATGGTCCGTAAAATATTTGTTCAACTTATTTATCATGTTGCAGAAGAATTAAAACTCAATTTAAAACTCATCAAACAACATATTTTTTCGTTTAATGTCCATGTATTATTACCGTTGGGCAACATAGCATTCAGTGCGATATAATCTAAAATAAAATTAATTATATGGGATAATTATTGTTGTTGGTATTCCTTATTATTCAAATTCTTGCCATCAACAAAACATTTCCGGACATTAGAGAACTGAAATTCTCAAGAAGCATGGAGGAGAATTTGCTAAATTCGCTTAATGTTCTCGTCCACCGAAATCCCCTTTTCGCCAGGGGACTGCTCGCGTTGAAAGAAGCTGAGTCTACGGAGCGACTTCTTCTTGAGGGACGGCGAAGGCGGCGACGGCGGCGCTAGGAGGTCGCTCGTTTGGAATTCGCGACGCGGTGGTATTTACTCGGACGCTGTGCAAAGTTTGCGAACTGTCAAAGGAAGAGGGAGGAGGGGCGGGGCAGAGAGGGAGAACGGGGGAATGTGAGAGAGGGGGAGCGCGGCTCAGAAACTGGGGGCAAGTACTGGAACAACACTGGGGTCTCAGGAAGGAGGCCTGAGGCTATACGGGTCTGAAACTAGGAGAACTGACGTAGGGGGTGCATGGCTCTAACATCAGTCTTTGAACAAGGGGTTCGGATGATATTTGGGAGTTTTTTCTATGCACATTTTAAATTTTGTGAAAAAGGTTTCTTTCATAGTTTTAGGGGGGATCGTTTCATTTTTGATTTTAACGTTAATTTTATTCACATATTAGTAATTCTTTATGTGTATAAGGTATTGCGTGGATCTTGATCATTACTTTCGTTTTAATTTTTTACAACTTTACTATCACATCTAAGTATCACTACTCTGATTGCCGTTGATACAATGCTGCTTCCGTAAGTATTTCCTCTTTCACGGGATCTTGGTAGTCTTCATGACTTATATCTGAATCTTTGTTTCCATTACTGTGCTTTTTCTCAAACATGAAATACACCATTCAAGAATCTCATACACACGTCATTACTACTGCAACATCTCACATAACAAGTGCCGCTACCAACACTTTCGTGTCGTCACACACATTCATATTGATTCTCAGAATTATTTTAGCCTTTAAGATCGTGTTGTAACCAAGCATAAATTCGGGTTCTTTCAAGCATATTCTCACGTCATATCTTCTACAATTCATTTCGCACTCGAATTTTATCTCTTCAAACATACGTACACATACCTCCAGTACTACGCCCACTCATCTACTAAGCTCACGTCATCCAACCGTCGTCACTTGCCGCTGTTATAAGAGTGTTTATCAGTGCGTCCGGCGGCGTGGTCTTCTCCGCGCAGCTATCCACGCCATCGTCCTCGCTAAGCCACTCGCCGCCGGTGGTGCCGCCGTTCCGTCGCTCGCCGAGCCAAGGTGCCACGCCTCGCCTCGACGCGCCTTCGCGCCATTAACGGCACAAAGCGGCGGGAATTAGATTTACCGTCACCCACTCCCTCGGCCCCCCCTCCATTCCCGCGGCGCTCGCGCTGCCCGTAGCCTGGTTGTGGCGCTAATCCACCGCTACAATCGATAGCTGGGTAGACGCGCGACAGAGGTCGCAGTCAGTGCGCAGGGCTGAGTGGGCTGACGACGCCTCGATGACGTCCCGACGCAGCAGCTGCCCTCGCAAACCGCCCTTTCTCATTCGTGATCGCATAACCGTCCTCCATGATGCCGTATTACGATTTCATTGCCTACTTACGGTTTTGTTCTCTTCGCAGCTCAACTCGTCCCGCTATTCCTCCAAATTCTCGTTTTGGGCTCCGTCCCCTATCCTATTATTTTTTCAGCCTATCACAGCTGCCTTCATACCGCTACCTTCGCCGCTACTTTCTCCGCTACACTATATACTCATACCACTATTTTCATCGTTACCGCTTCCGTTAATCGCACGTCAACCTTTCCGTTACCATTGCAGTTATACTTACAACTTCACTTCCCGTTACACTTACCCTTACAGTAATTCTTACCGTTACCCTTACCGTTACCCTTAAAATTACTCTTACTGCGACCACACCGCTACCCACACAGTCACATTGTTACCCTCACTTCTGTTCTCACCGCAATTCTTTTCGCTACACCTACTCTCATAACTAACCTCACCACTACATTTACCTCTGCCCACACCCCTATCTTTGATTGAGCCATTTCTAAAGCCTTAACAGACACCAGTCACTACTGTATGCCTTTGATATTAACTTGCCGATATAGCTTCATCGTGTCTGTCAATCTTCGCGTTGACAGACCATTCCAGTTCAGCTGCTAATCGATCCACGCCACCGATTCATCGCCCCTGCTACTTTGCTTCGCATTGTATCCATCATGGCAGCGAATCCATTCCTGTCTTGCCTTGCCCAAGATCGCCCCCATCCTTGCTGTCACCCTCACCGGCAGCCCAGGCAGCGCTGCTTCCCGTCGCTTCCTCCGCGCCCCGCATAAATAACAGCGGCTGCAGTGCTGCAGCCTGTTGAATTATTTAGGCGAGGGAACAGCCTTAACCCATATTACGCGGGACCCGAGGTTCGGACCTCACCCCCTTCCTTTCGGTATTGATTCGTTGATTAATGGGCCGGCTTAATGCCCGGTTACTCCCAACTGCGGCAGCGGACTCGACCGGAGCGGCCTCGATCGAATCTTTCTGGCAAAAAATCGCCATCAATCCGTTTCCCGCGAACACAGTTTACTGACTGATGTTCCGCTTGGTGGACCTGGATCAAACCAGCCTGAGGGTGGAGTCGAGTAGAACTGAGCCAAAGCCGGAAGTGTTCGGATCTTGAGAAACGAGATGGTGAGGAAGAAAACGGTATAGGTGGCGATGTCAAAATAATGGAAAATTCGTTAATATCGATGTGACAATGTACAAGATAGAGCTGGGTGTTCATTTAGAAGACGATTTGGATAGTAACAAAAGCTGTAAAGTACGTGTAAGAAAAACGATAGCCTATTGGGTGTGAAGATAACATGATGAGTAACAAAGAAACAAAATGAGGTGATTACAAGAACTACACTTGATTAATACTCAAGTATTTGTATAGATAGGCACAAGCTAGCAAAGACCTCTAGAATTACAAACAAGACGAAACACAGGAAATGGTGTCTAGTGGTTGACGTAACAGAGATGCAAATTGTCACGAGGAAATATTTGGGCAAAACGGGAGTGTTTGGGGCTAAATTGTATAGGTACGTGGGAGGATAACCAATACAGTAGCTGCACATACCGGGCACGGGCGAAGGTGAAAACTACATAACGACGTGACCGTGACTACCTGGCTACCACAACGAACGGCGCGACTGTTAGAATTCGATGGGATTAGGGACCGTGGCACCCGCGGTCGGCGCCGCCGGCACCGCCTCCCAGCCCATGCCCCCGGTCCTCGCCGCCCCCGTAGCACAGGCCGCAGCCAACTTTCGATCGATGGACCCTTCTCTTCCGCATTCCACTCACCCACCCACGCCTGCCTGCGCCTCGTGGACACACGAGCTCAGACACCTACGGTAGACGCACTGCGACCTCTGCGCTGTCACCATCAGGGCGTATCCACTCCCCATTGGTTCCGTAGACAAAACTATAGGGTACAAGTACAGGAGCACTCGTATATACTAGTGCGGCTTTGACAACTTTTTACGATAAAAATTTGACGCATTACTGGAAAACAAGAATTCCACAGGGATTAAGCATTTATAATGGTAATATTTGCATGCAAAACAACGGCTATAAGAAGCGCGAACGTTTGCATCGGCCACGCTCCTAATTTTGTTCCGTCAGCCCACGCGTCTGCTCAGGAACGTTGACAGCAGCCTGCCTTTAATTTCCTTCAAGAAGGTACGAGAGTAGTGCCCACCACTGTAACCGTTGCCACGAGTTTCTATGGGAGTTGAAAGGCACTGGTTTCCTCCACCCTTCCTACTGGCCGTCCGACCCCTCCCCTCCTTCCGTTCACCGGTTGGGCCAACTTTCGCCTTCAATTTGTTTGAATGCCGTGTAATTGTCCGAAGCGTGCGGTCCGTGGTGGGCAAGTGAACGCCCGGGCAACGGCGAGGGTCGGTGGGGGTGCGGGCAGCGATATTGCAATTACCGGAGGTGATTTCCGGGCGCGAGTTTTAACAAATGGCCGCCGAAGCAATAACCACGCGCCCGGACGGAGTGGCCGAGCACCGGGCCTGGCGCGTGTCGGTTGCTTCCAGGAAATGAACGGGAGCCGTGTAGCTTGCAAGCTTCTTTTCGCTCTTTCTCTCTCCTGGTAGCCGACGCTTCGTGTTTGTTTTCCTCGCAGATTCTCTTTCCCTTCAGTTCGTTGCAATTCTTTCGCGATCCATTATCGGGCAAGAAGTTCCTTCGCAGTCGGACAGACGGCTTCGTTGCTTGCTTCCGGGTCGTCCTTTTTCGAACAGTAGAGACAAAGCTGTCAAACGCTGTTTCCAGAAGAAACTTAGCTCTTCCGAAGAGCAGTCGAGAAAACCGACGAAATTCCCTTCCCTGATTGGCTTGTTAGATCGCGTTTTCAATTCTTTGATGTGAATCCATAAAGTATGGACTGTAAATGACTTTTGAATTGACGAGAAATAATCTTCAGATTAAAAAGCACACTGATAGTTTTCGTCTATTGTTACTCGGTGTTCACTATTATAAGTTCATATTTTGGCGACAATAAACATGGTGATATATAATGCATATGCATACTGAGTGCTAAATAGACTATCACACTGAAGACTTACAGTTTTCTCGTAAAGATATGGCGTTAAATACACAACATAATATTTATATCTCTTACCTGAATCTAAAAATATCTTTTGGGTTTAAATCTCGTTTTAAAAACTAATGATAATTATGATAAATGTTAAACATGATAAATATATTCCACAGAGTGATACAAACAAATAATTGAATACACTAGACGAGACTGCGTACTGTTTTACTCGTAAATCATCCTGAAGTTTCAGCTTTTGAAGCTTTGAGAATCTTTGTAGTGAGTTGACTGTCAAAGTGTATGCACTAGTTTTATAAAAGAATAATGGCAATCTCTCCGAACTCCCCGAGCCCATTCGCCAACTGGTGTAATAAAACTTGCTAATATTGATAATTCTGTGTTTTTAAACAGGCTTAACCACTCTAATTATAGTCCTTCAAGTAGCCATTTTTATACTAGTTATATGCCAATGTATAGTGAACTAAAATATTTGTTGTAAACGGACATGACCGTTAAACAAATTAAAAATTTCTGATGAATGGACTTAATTTGTCAAGTAAAAACACTTTCGGAACCACTTTTGCACCGAGAATCTGTCCCGCTTTAATTCGAAGACGTTTACAGTATGTAGGACCACGATTGGCCAATGGCCTTCACCTTTCTTCAGCGCAGGACGGGTGCCGCAGTACCCCCTCCACTTTTCTCACTTCCCCCCCCCCCCCTTCCCGACTTAACCGGTTGGTGTTTCAGCCGCCTCGTTACAACTTTGGCGTAGGAACGTTCATAAAGTGGAAATCGTCCGCAGCCGCAGCACGATACGTGTATATGTAATATAACGGAAGCTTCGCATGTCCCCCGCGATGGCATAAAAATATTTCCACTCCGGCTCCGGACCGGGACGCGTGCACGAAATTCGGGAGTGCCGTGACTGCATGCCGAGGCCGTCGGCCGGGCTTTGAAAGCTGCCTCATTACTTCCAAGCTATTCGCATATCGCCGACGCGGCCGCGCGTTGTTACGAAGGGGCCATGCGCAGCAGCACTTTGGCTCGACTATTCATTCAGTAGTTGAAATTCTGCTGTCGAGATTCCTCCTTTCATTTGTGATGTTCACTCTATATGCAGAGTGCAATTCCCTTTTAATGCGAACTTGCAAACTTAAGTTTGCCATGTAATTATTCGACTTCGTGATATCGTGCGTCACTTTCCGTGGAGTTCTATATTTTTTCGTTTTTTCCATGTAATAGTGGATAAAGTAAATTTATTCATAAACACATTTCATTTTCTAATCGTTCTTTTCGCCTATGGAGCTGACAAACATATTATGATTAAGAGATATGAATACTGGTATGGCAACGGTTTTACTTTCGGCACGAGTTAGTTTTAACCGCTAGAAAAAACATCACAGATGTTCATTGACAGTATTATTCTTGTTAACACTATGATTTTTACACTGCAATCAGGTGTTAAAACACTTCTTGACATTACAAGTGTTCTTATTATATTGTTATTTTACGAATATTCTATTCTTTGCCTTCAATCACCCAGACCAATCACCAACATCCTTTTTTTAATCATGTAACATTGTAGTACATGTATACGTAAGTAGATACACTTGTATGTCATATAACTACGTATGTTTAAATTGTACATATATTTTTGGTTCTCGCAGTTATTGTGTTTTTTGTACAAATGATCATTTATGACGAATGTACGTACCTAGAAAGTGGAACATACTTCACAATTATTTATACGTCTGCATGTTCACGTATTTGTTCTTGTTCTTTGAATATCCCCCAGAAATCGATATTTTCCCTTCTCTGTGTACATTTCTCTCTCTGACTATTGCATGTTGATCGTTCCCGAGAACTCTCCCATCCCCCAACTTGGCGGTCGCCACTTTCGGGCGTCCAAGGTACTGTTGCTCATCGCTCCCAACCGCCCGGTACAGCGGCTGTAATAGTCGTAATCGTCGCCATAGCTCAGGGGGTAACACCGGTCATCGGGTGACGTAAACGCGGAGCGGCGTCCGTAATATGGCGTGGCGGGCCGGAGCGGCGCGGCCGCGCGACTGGCGGATGCTGGAGGCGGTGGGGGTGGAGAGGGGGTGGGGAAGGGGGATGGACCGCGGACGCTTTCGGGGGGATCCCGCAGGGCTGTGGCGAACGATGCTGGCAGCAACGCGCGGTCGAACCCTGCGCGGGGGGGGGAGAGAGAGAGGGGCGGGGAAGGGGAGGCGAGGAGCGACGAACATCTCTGACTGGAGCCGCGACAGCGAGCTCGCGAGCTCGTCGGAGCACGCGGGGAGGAAAGAAGTGCGCCAACGGGAGTCAGCATGTGTTTACGGTGAAGAGCTGCTTCGAACGAGTTTGCTGTCATCACCACTTTAAAATGTAAACGTATGCATTCTACGTGTAATTGTGAAAATATTGGGAACAGTTGTATATTAATAAACCTCTTATAATACGAACTTATTTTTTGTCTAAAGAAAATTGAGAAAGAATTCATCGAATGAGGGCATTTCTCTTTCAGTGTTTCTTTCGCAAAATAAATTTTCGAGGGTTTACAAGATTTACAATATGTTCATTCCTTCGGCGAAATCTCATTAATTGTAATTTGTCTAGATTACATTTTTATTGACGAGTCTGATCGAAAATGCTTTTGACGATCCGATTGATTCTAATTGGTATGTTCGTTCATTCCATTGTCACTAATTCATATAGTCACTATTTCTGACCCAATGACACTTCAGGTAGTATAAGCAAAGATGACGGCAAGCATTTTGAAGGAGATTCTCCACAATAAAACATGTTTATTTGTACCTTTCACTCAAGCCAACAGAACCCATCTCGAGACACGCACTAAAAGCACGCGTATGTTGCAGACCTTCTGCGTGGTGTCGAAGCGGTTCCGCAAGAATTACATCCACCGCTTCACGGCCACCTCCTCGTTCTTCGTGTTCTCGCCGTGGAACCCCTTCCGCCGCGCCTGCATTTTCATCTCCACCAACCAGTTCTTCGACTACGTCGTGATGGCCACCATCCTGCTCAACTGCGTCTTCCTGGCCATGAGCGACACTGTCGAGGAAGCGGAGTAAGTACTTCACGGATGCTCTCACTGTGTAACAAACGCACGCGCTGTTCTTTTTAACGGGCTTCGCAAACAGGAGGTTGGTCGTGTATATTTTTTTGTATGCTTGTTCAGTCATGGATTTCGCAAATGTGAATTAAATTATTCCTCCTTTGCTTTAAAGCGGGAACGTCAAGGTCGCGGATAAAAGAACACGTTTTCCAGAGTCCGCGGGTTCTGCCTCCAGAAAAACAGGCACGTAGTTTAAAAGTAAGGGTAGTACAAATTACTCCAGGATGGCAGTACGAAATTGGCCCACGCCAGTCTTTGCGAGAAGCCACATTATTTAACATTCTTGTTCGTTTCAAGAGGTGCCTAGTAAGAGAAACTAGTTAGTTGACAGTTATTATCCCAAACGAAGTTAAATTAATTCCCATTGCCTCTGCAAAGCATAGAAACAATTCATTGAAGTGTGATAATACATCAGTTAGATTTCAATTTTTCCTTTTCAAAGATTCCAATTTTTTTCTTCTCTCGTACCTTCTCTTCCTTTCTTTAGTTCATTTTCTCACTTTCTCTCGTACATTCTGTGTTGTGTATTCTCTCTTTCTCTCTGTGTATCAATCTATTTATATATCTATGTGGTATATTCACTTTTTCTTCACTTTTGTGGTATATTCACTTTTTATCATTCTTTCCCGCCGTCGATGACTAGCGCGAATGTTCGAGTAGATGAATTTTCGATTTTCTACTAGAGTGCTGCAAGACGTTCCATTCGCTTATTCCAACGTTTTATTCTAGACTGCCGTAAGTTCGAACGTCCTACGCACGCTCGTGAAGAGTTGATCCACAGGTAAGAGCAGTGGCAGTGACGGGTTCACTTCGCCTCTTTAGAAAGGAATTCGAAATGTGTCACGTGCGATATTATTGCAGAACTACGTAAGCAATACTTATGAGAAAAATTTTAAACGAATATTGCGTTTATTACAAGGACATAATTGTAGCTACTAATATTTTATTTATTATAGGTACATGAAGGCAAACTGAATATGTTTGTGGATATGTTTTAATCAGGCCATGCCATACAGATTTCTTTTCGAACTCTGTTTTTTTAAGAATATCATTTATTCTTTCTGGATCAATATTGCTCCTTTAAAACAATAATATTTATAAGCTGCACTTAAATTTAATTTACTTACTAACTTGCAAACAGCTATACATAATATTCTCGTAATTTCCGCCAGAGTAAGGTAAATGGAGCATTTCAATTTTAATTTGTACATAATTTGGACTCAATTCAACGTTTGAACTTCGCGGCACCTTTAGTGTTGAAAAAGTGACTCGTCTGGCGGAGTTCCAAGTACCGAGCGTCAGGTGCTCGCTTTTCCAGGCCGAGCGCTTTTCGCTCGTTCCGCCGAGGCGAGCGGAAACCTGTCGCACTGCGCTGCCATCTAGAGGATTTTGTGTTAATTGCAGTGGCCTCGATTGATTGTTTCCAAGCACGACTACTGCGGTAGTCATCAGAGTGTAAGTGTACTGCAAGATATATTCGGTGAGGTGGTGGAGTTCCTCTTCTGGAACGTGAGATCCTGCGCCAACCTACACGTTTGCTTGCATGGTTGCCTCCTCCAGGTATCTCTCGAAAGAGACCGACCCGACTGTGTCAAGCTGTAAGCTTCCCAGTGGTCTGTCGACGTGTGTGGTAATGTAGTGCATGTGTTCTACGGCGAGAGTACAAAACAAGGAAAAAGAAGGAAAGATCGCGCATGGCCTTGTTTAGAGTTTCGTTCTGTTGTTGGTGCAATTTTGGTTTTCCATTGCATATTCAATCGTTTCAACATTGAACAGGATGTTCCTATACAGATGACAAAATAGATTGACAAAAATATAGTTAAATAGAGAAAGGTAGGAAGACAATATTTAAATACAATTAATAACATTTATTTTTATTTCCTTGACCCAAATTCGTTTATTGGACATATTTTGTAAATGAACATGGATAACATTTTCTATTTATAGACTATGTTTATTGATTCTCCAAATCACTCCCAGGACAATTGACGTTCATACTGCATCTATTGCGATAGGACAGTCGTATTGGAAAAATGGTAAAATTTTAATGACGTTATTCTGTAATTGAAAATCTAATGAATTTAAATGTATGTAAATTCACATTGTATTCAGTTAAACTTAACACGCTGTTTCGTGGAATGCAATGCATGAATAAATTAATGTGTTAAATATGTAAATACCCGCAATTACCACATTCTTCGGCACATAAATAGAATTTTCTCAATATTTTACTACTGATCCAGGTCAGTAGCTCCACGAGAATTATTTCATGCCACTTTCTAACTGGGTATATATGAAGAGGTTTTATTGGCTATTCGAAATTAAATAATATACCATTAAAACTTTCGAGTAAATTTATTTACCACGCACATTACAGCAGACCTGTACAACAGCTACTCCTACGGGCATTCTGCACTTAAGAGCCAGCCGTCTGCCCGCGATAACGCAGAAAGTGCACATGGTGCGGAGAAGACAGCTTTGCGGGGGGGGGGGGGGGGGGGAGTTGGAGCGGGGTCGACGCGGCTCGTGGATTGAATGGTTGGCGCCTAATACAATGATTCATGCTGTGAAATTATTTGCCATCTTTTTTAAACGGGCAGTCTACTGTATTTCTAGCTGCAAGGCCCATATTTCACTGTTTATGTTCTTCTGTGCTCTGCTATGTACCGATATTTTTCAAAACGTTTATGCTCATTGTATCTCATAAACAATATTTTAAAGCAGTGGTGTCTTTTAAAATGAATTATGTAATTTTTAGTAACATTTACAATTTGATAATTGTTTTTTCACCACGAATGTTATAATTTTCAAATGACAGCAAAATGGAGGAAACTGAGGGCAACCTCTCACTTCGAGATAGATATAAAAATAATATGCAGGCAATTCCAAGAAGGGTACTGTTTGGTAGGACATATTTGTAACCGTTTCCCTTCATTATGAAGATGAATAAAAGGTACCTATGCAAACCTCTTTTACGATATTTTGTGGGCAAACATGAAATTATTTCGTGTCTTATTAAATAGAATGCAAATGGCTTAATCTTTTTTTATACGATGTCGTAAATGATTATGAATAAATAGTGTTCGTTGATTTGAAATTTGAAATATATAATGTACTCTTGTCGGAAATTAGAGAATTAGAGCAGAAAGTAATCATGATTTTTTAAGAATATTTTATTAGCTTCGATTGGCGATCCCCACTCCTAGAAGTAGTCTTGTCCTCACCCGTCCAAGCGGCCTGGGATTCCACTCATGTTGCTTGCACGCGTCTCCCGAGGTCAGTCCAAGTGCGGAATGCTGTGCAAGTCTACCGCCACATTAATATGAAAAATTCAGTTATTCAAGAAGAAAATAACTAATTCAGAATATCAACATAAGGCATTCCGGAAAGACATTTATTAGGATCCCTGAGGAGTCATTTCCGTTATTTGCTTTTCTTTGTATGACATCACACGTATCAATGTTGCTTAGTGATTCACCCTCATTCAGACAAGTGATATTCGTTTAGATATCGTATATTGTTTTTCTTCCTTATTGGAATACATTTCTTTTTATCCACAGGGATTGTGATTTTTTATTTTCTCGCTTCCACTTACACAATAGAGAGAAAGTTATGTAATGCTGCGTGCAAAAGCGGCAGAGAAACTGTCTTTGTCGTGTCCTGTAACGACAAAGTGAATAAATGCAGTGGCTAAATTTAGAAAAAAAAGCCTCTAACACGTGGTGTAGCCAGAATCTATGTTTTGTGTCCATCCGTTCGTCTGTTGTCTGTCTGTCTGCCTGCCTGCCTACGCTAGTGGCTAAAACATTCAGCCGCTTTTCTCCAAAACTGATATTCCCCAATCGCTCTTGCTGATGTCACGGCCCCTTGAATTTAAAACCGACATTTTGCTGTTGGGTGGTACTTTACCTGAAGCCCCTGGGATATTTTAAATTTTTTTAAAATGACTTCAATGGTTTTTATTAAATTTTGCTTTTGAATAGCGTAAAGAACGTTTAAGACAATGGTGCAGGTCTCATGTTCGTTAAAAACACTCACTTTTCGAAAATTTTAAAAGTTCAAAATTCTTTCGGCGTCTTCCTACAAATAAAATATTTAAGATAGAAATTTTCTCTTAGTGATATCTGTTCCTTTAAGACAGATTTTGAAATAAGTAAGTTAGATGTTGACAGATATTCAAATGTATTAATTCGGAGAGAAATTTCGGTATAAATAGTATTACGTAACCATTACTAAGGGCGAGAAATCATCTGCTGTTTTAGCGCCATTAGTTTAAGGCACCCGGGGGTAGCGTTCTTTGCCATTCGTATCTATGGAAAGGGAAAACATTTGTATTTTTCTGACTGCTCTCATTTCCCAAACAAATAACATAGCATAAAAAATGGAACGGGGGCTAATATGCCAATATCTGAAATGATGCATTAACCGTCCGTCATAAAATTCAGGAGAAGCGTGCTTGGTATGAAACTATATATTTTTGTGTAAACAGAATATAATCTACCTTTCTTCGCGGGAGAAATAATGAAAGTAAATATTCACATTGATGAAGTACATCGTATGTCTTGTTGTATTTCTTCCGACTGGTTTAAAAAAACATTAAGAAATTTCCTACAATTGCACAAGTATTTTATTATTTATATAAAAGGGGAAAAAACGCAAACTGTGACAAGCTCTTTGTAATCGATGGACGCTTACAAATGAATATATCGTATGAAAAGTAGAAATGTTTCAGAGATAAGTCTCTACTTTAACGAAATATGCAAAATATGTCCTTATAATTACACCAATATTTACAACAGATCAAATCGACCAAATATGCACAAATATGCACTAACATATTAATCTTCATAGCATCCAATTCTAACCAAAGTCAAGAAATTTTACTTAGCTGTGCCCTGAATTAACGAACAAAAGTATGCAAAGTCATAGAAATCCGCTCCCTAGTGATTGCAATATGTATCACATTATATGACATAAACAGATGTCAATATCAACACGACACTACGAGTAACTCACATATGATACATGTAATTTACTTTAAAGCATACTGCCAGATGACATTAAACAACTAGAATATACAAGTTTAAGTTCAAAATAAAATTATTTGTGCTGCATATATTTTGAACAATATTTATAATGCATGAGATTACATTTGTATTGTATAATTTTAAAAATACTTCATTGTCATTTTCAAAAAAAAAATGTTTGAGACACTAATGATTGGTCTCACGTATTATCTATTTCCTTCAAATGCTTAGCCACAGCCCAACCAACAAAAGCTGGAATATCGTCCACGTTGCCATGGGAGACGTGCTCTCATTTCCGGAAAGGAGTGGCCTGCGCAGAGAGCGAGTATTTCGGGTCCTTTGTTAGGTCCCTCGAGTGTCCGCCGGGGTCCTGCGTAATTACTTGCATGAGGAGCCTCTCAAAGGAGCAAAAACGGCCGGCAGCAAGTCCTCCTCCCCGCGCCCGGTGCCTTGACGCGCTCCCGCGCTGGTCGAGCCTCAGCCGAACGCTTTTCTTTGAACTCGGACTCCACCGATCTTCTGCGTTTCACCTTTGCAAAAAGACAACGCTTACGGACGTGTCCGGGGAAATCTGCTTGGTCAGCGGACGCTGGATGATGTTTGCGTTTGCTCCTCGCTTCCCGTTGTCTTCCCAAGTCTTGTACGCTCGTTTTAACATTGGCGATGGAATTTCCGGTTCATTGAAAACTTACCTTTTACTTCGGAATACTTCTTTTCACTTCATTCGAAACAGCTCTTTTTGTTACAATACCCTAGTGTATAAATAAATTTAAAAAAGTGTATATGTCCATTACTATAATAACTATTATTATTATTATTATTATTATTATCATTATTATAATTTATTGCTGCAAATGGGCATACGTTTGATGCCAGTTTATCACAAAAATATATAAATGCACAGATAGAGATAAAACTATTAAAGAAAAAGTTATTAAAACAATTGGAATTCAATGTAACAATAAAATACAACCGTGTAGAATACAAGACGCGAAGAATAGCATAAAGTACAAGTGCAACGCATGTTACTAGCCACTTGCTAAATGTTCATGCACATACTTATTTAGCACAGCGGTTATCGTGATTGCGGAGGCGGTTCCTTCAGAGTGAGGCCTTTTCATTGCACGTTATAATTACACTTACATGGTACACGGTACACATACACTTAAACATATTCCTGTAAAATTGAAGAGACACTCGAAATTGGGTTGTCTGCAATATCTTGTTCACGAACAGAAATTCACGAGTGTTAGATTTATAAACCAATTTAAGTGCAGATATTTTACTCTCAATTGAACTAACGCAAGCAATTGTACAATTTAAGATTCATTTGTGGGATTTATTATTTTTTTGTACTTGTTATATTCCTGCACATCATAAAATTTAAAAAGAAATTAAGTATTTGTGGTATTGATCTAGATTGGTTATGTTCGTACCTAAAAGAACAATCTCAAAGAGAAGAACTACCTTACTGCGATAATGTAGCATTATGTACACATCTTTCTGATTCTTTCCCAATTGCATGTGGAGTCCCGCAGTGATCGATCTTAGGCCCTATCGTCTTCCTACTATACGTAAACGATATTCCCTCGACGATTAGAAACGAAAGAACAGTTCTCTTTGCGGATGATACGAACATTCTTTGCAATAAAGAAACCGTAAATTGTACAATATCAGATATTTAAAATTAGTTCCGTAATAACAAATAAATAGTAAATGAAAAGAAAACGGTTTCAATGCAGTTTTCATTTCAATAAACAGCTCAAAATTAACCAAGTTTGTAGGTCATTCAATTCAGTCAAACCTTAAATGGAACGTCCATATAAATGAATTGAACACCAAATTAAGTTCTTTATGCTTCGCTTTCAGAATTCTTTCAAATTCAGTCAGCCTCCATACTATTCGTTGTGGATAATTCGCAAATGTTCATTCCCACCTTAGACATGGCATACTATTCTGGGGAAATACATCTTAAAACTCCCAGACTTTTACATTACAAAAGGTAGTGTACGAATAATAAGCATATCCCATCCACGTGATTCTAGTTAGCCTCTCTTTATTAATCTACATATTTTTCCATTACCTTGTGTCTTCATATATGAATCAGTGGTTTTCGTCAAAATGACTTACCTAAGGCCGGGAATAGATTTTCAGCAAACGCCGATGTCTATAACCACATAACTCGACGTAGTAATCATATTCATCTGGTGACAGTATCAACAGCTCACTACAAAATTCACATACAATAAATATATACATTATTTTACAACACCTTGCCAGATGACATTAAACGATGAAACTCAATACAAAAGTTTAAGTAGCAATTAAATATTTTCTGCTGAACTACTGTTTCTATACAATTAGAGACTATACCGACATCCAAAAGGAAAGTAATATACATTTTAAGAATGACTTTAAATATATTATATGCCATTTGGATTGTATAATTCTAAAGAACCTGTAACAAGTACTGTACTTCAGGTTTCCGTCCAGTTACCCTGATCCTTGACCAAATGCTGAGATGGCCCCTTGTTTTGCTTCTGGATATAAATGTAACTTCAAATTAACTTCTCCCCATAGCACGTCCCACACAGTTTTCAACAATTTTTGACGTAAAATAAATAAATAAATAAATAAATAAATAAGTAAATAAATAAATAAGTAAATAAATAAATAAATAAGTAAATAAGTTAATTAATTAATTAATTAAATATTCCCTAATTTATTATATGTGACCAACCCTTCATAACATTTTGGATTTCATGTATATTATGACAGAATACTGTGAAATCAAAAAAATACGGGGTATATTTAAAAGAATGAACACATCAAAAAGAACAATGTTGATAATGGCAAGTGCGACCAGCATCGAGCAATATTTTCACATAAGAACATGTATTTTTCATTATTTCCTGATCAGGGTTTGACAAGGAGAGATTTTGTGTCAAAAAATCGCCTATTTTCACCTCACGATTACAGTATGTTCTCATTACTACTTCCGTAGTAAGGCCAGAAAGTTAAAATTCATGATTTTAATGAACATCGAAATGGTGCCATTATTAAGTGCTCTATACTGTATTTCAGCGTACATTTTAAAGGAAGTAATTTAAAGCATTTTTTTAGGCAATGTTCAAAATGTTCTAGGGGCTTTATATGAACTACCCGCAAAAATTCTCCCTCTCTCATAATTACGTACTTTTTTACTAAAATAAAATTATTTTCAAATTCGCTGGGACTCGAATTCGTCCAGACCGATACGTGAATATCCATTTTGGGGAAAATCAGTTGAAAACTTTAGGCACTAGGATTGTCCGTGGACGAATAGACGGACGGACAGACAGACGGACTGACACAACATCGATATTAATTTTCATCAATTTCTAGCCCAACAAAACCGTGTTGGGCATTTCCGTAAAAACTTGATATCTGTTTTTGCAGAATAAATTAACATTGTCCACATTCTGTAGTACATGAAGTAAAAAATATTGCGAGATGCCAAACTGACCCTGAATTGTTTTCTTAAGATCCAAAGCAACAACATAACGTTACGGTTCAACTGCAATCTACAAAGAAAACAACTGTGTGTTTTCAAGGCAGATCTCATATCTTTACCCCGGAGTTCATGTACACTATGTCATATTTACTTAATATAAGTGGAGGATGATTTAGAAATGTTTTTCTTTTAATGAAAGTAAATTAAATGTTGATTTGGTGACTTCTAAATTTTTTGTTAGTTTTTAGAAATACTTAGTTCGCAGGTAAATGAAACGTTGGAAATTGGTAAAATACACCATGTGGCATTTATCTAATTTTACGATAGTTCCTTAAAAATGGTTTTGTCCTGTAAATGGAAGTTGGTTTGATTTTGTTTTTGACTGCTTTTACGTTCTTTATTTATGCGTTTTGGACATAGCTATCTTTACCTTCGGAAAAAGTAATTAAGTTGAAACTAGTGTGTTAAAATATCCCGTCAGCAAAAACAATAACCCTTTCCTTCAATATGACAGATATTTACAATGGCCTACCGTTTGCATACGATAGATATGTAAGTAAATATCAACAAAATAATGCTGTTAATCAAGCTGTTATAATCATTAGAGATGCCAATCTACGCTATGGTTTAAAAATATTAACCTTCTAGCTAAGGAGTTTCTTTCCTCCTGCACTCCGTGCGAAACAGACTTTTAAATAGAATTTACTTGATCCCTAATGACGTTTAACTATGGCGAGAGATGTTAGCTATATTCGCAGTGTTGAAAGTCCTTATGATACAGATTTAAAAGTAAAGTACTGAGTTAGACAGTAACAACTTTTCCTGGGAAAAAATATGTTATATTATTTTGAGCAATGATTCTGAAAACAATTATACCTAATTTCATTCTTTACCCCCACCCACCCCGCCTACACAATGAACTGATATTCCGCATTTAATGTGCCTGTATACATAAAATGTTTCAAAATTTAAAAAAAAATCCCACTTGCGAAGAGAATCAACATAAAACATTATAAAAATTTATTCCAAAATTGGAATTTGAAGAAATTACTTTCGAAAAAATATTTCCCAAATATATATTGTAAAGCAATTTCTTTGTCATTGAATGTATATAAAACTACGAAAAATATGAATATTTCAGATTTTGCAAGTGTTTTGGAAAAGTTGTATTATAAAAATCATTTCTAAAAATGAAACGGCAGTTTATTTTCCTTAATTTTATTTTAAAATATGTCAGAAATGTGCATAAATAAGCATGTATAACCCTAAAAATTAGTGATTTGTCTTCAAAGGAATCAAATGCACCAAGATGGAAGGTTTTAATGGGAGCTGAAAATAATGTTT
This sequence comes from Gryllus longicercus, assembly GCA_038098605.1. Taxonomy (NCBI): domain Eukaryota; kingdom Metazoa; phylum Arthropoda; class Insecta; order Orthoptera; family Gryllidae; genus Gryllus; species Gryllus longicercus. The sequence goes on along the minus strand of JAZDUA010000234.1, from coordinate 1,676,023 downwards.
AATTATGATAATACGTCATGATTTTTACGTTATATCACATTTTAATGGTAAAATATCAATTATACCTTCGTATTCCCATTGCTACATTCCTTTCTATTTCCACTGTCACGTAAACTTTAAGCATCTTCCAAATTCGACTCACGTCTATTCACTTTCACTGTCTGATATTAACTCAATTTCGCGGGTTGTTAGAGATTTTTCTCGACATGCCATTTTTCTTCAAAGTCCCCAAGCGCAAGCGTAAACTCTTCGTATCTGAATACGACTGCGATCCCGTGAGAAAGAAGCCCGTGAGATAGAAGTCGGTTTGTTATGTCTGTTGCGTCAGATGGGTGTGAAGCGATACTCATGTATGAGGTGTATGAGGAGTATGAGGGCCTAAAGAAAAAGGCGTTCTATCAAAAGAAGAAAAGATTTGTTAGGCTGAAGAGATGTTTGTTTGTAACCATGTCGTTGGTTTATGCTAATGCAATAAAATATTAAGACCCTACAAACTAGACAATACATAAGAAAATATAAAGATATTATTATTATTATTATTATTATTATTATTATTCCTCTACTTCACGACTTAAGATTTTATGTGTCGATTGAAAATAAAATCTAATTCAGGTTGCAACAAGCTTCCTAAGGAGCAGATCTAGAGATTATCTGTGCTTCTAAAATACTTTCCACAAAATTTGGGCTGTTCCAAATAAAGCAATTTCTTGCACTTCACAGTCATTAGAATGATCTGGGAGTTTAGCCAAGTTCAACAAATTTTGCGGAAGAAATCTCACATATCTGATAATTATTGGGACGAGTTGTGCTTTTGCGCCCCACATTCAGCATATTTCGTTTTCCAAAATGTATTTGAGACGTCGCTCTGTCTCCTTGGTTACTACGTTTCGATTGCTCGCCACAGCAACATCTACAAGTAGACACTATTTTTTTCTCCAAATCCCGGATTATAATATCCGTTTATTTTGCCGCTATCGTGCGATCAGCTTCAATTTGTTGGTCGCACAATATTGCACACAGTCCAACGGATGTTACCGGTTTTGGTGAGGGTCGTACCACCTGGATTGTGTTTGGAACTTGGAGGGCAGTGCAGATCCGCCAGTGGATCTATCATGTCTTTCCATTTATTCGGTCTTTGTTAGAATTGGACAAGCTGAATTCAGTGGTTTCTGCCGTGGCAGATGCGGCATTTATCATTTGTGAACTTTTGAGAATTTCTTTATCATAATGTCGTGCTACTGTATCGTTTGCAAAGGGAAACGTGCCTGAACATTGAACGCGACTTCTTCGAAAATTAATTTTGGTGTTCAGGGATCCCAAGAGGCAAATATGTCATCTTTCATCTGGTTATTAGCTCTTGCACCCGACGTAGCTCGGAATGGCACTGAAACCTGAAACTCCCAGGCCCGCTTTTTGGAGACTGTTTTCTACCTCACGTGCTACCGCGGCGAGTGTACACCGTGAGGTATCTTCCCGCCAGTTCGATCCTGAAGTCTCCTCGCTTCCCAGCAAGGCGGTGAAGGGCGCGGTGCCTTCCCATAGGCCCGATTCGTCCCTAGGCTCGTTCCTGGTATAGCAGCTATCTGTGCTGATCACGCTCCGACACCGCAGTGGGACAGGTGTTTGATCGGCACGACGGCCACTGCGCCTCTGGTTAACCGCCGCGGACATAAATGTGACTTGCTTAGCAGTTGGCTTATCAGAAATAATTTTTGAAGGTAATAAACGAAAGTTTTTCTTTACATTCAAACTGTATGAAATGAATCTACCAGTAGCTCTGAGTGGTTAATACTCCACCTAAAACATAACAGGAACGTTATATTTTAATGATTTTTTTCCTTTATTAAATAATGCTATCATTTTATTGAAACTGTGGCCAAAAATAATTTTGCAGAAATGTTTAATGCTTGTAAAATTTTTATAGGTTGAAAATGGCCTTGCCCTGATCATGATATAAGTAGTACTTAATATATGATGAAATTATATTTTTGATTGAATCTGATTACTATCTTTACGTCGCTCAATAAAATTAATGTAATCATGATTAAATGTAGCGTTTCCAGTGTTTTAAAATCTACTTGGATGAATTTAGTGACGTCTTAGATAAAGGTTTTACGCGTATCTTTGACGTTAGGAATAGGATTGCAAAAGTTTTCATTAGTGTTCGTTTTCAACATTTAGCTACAGCTCAGAAACAATTCTACTTTGACAAGAGAGATACTTTTTAATACACACCGATCCTAATTAAGTCAGTTATTTTTAAAACCCCGTAAGTCACTCTCTTTTGCATTTTCGCTTTTTGTGAGATAATAGAAGCTGCAGTATAGATGCATCGTTGCTCGTGTTAGTCAGATAGAATGGCCGTCAAGTCTCCGCAAAGTTTTGGTTCGGTTTTGTGACTGTAAGTCATGGACTTGCGGGGTATACATGACTGTGTATGTGTGTGTGTGTATACATAGTGTGTGACTGGGATATCATTGTCAGAGAGATTGGTTAAAAGGGATGTTCAATACGGAAATATTCCTATGTACTGTCGTAGGAACGCATATTTCAAGCAACTGTTTCTGTCATCATGTTTGATGTAGATGCACATTGTCATTTCACATAATATTGTAATCAATGGGTCGAATTACAAACTAAAAGAACAATGTGTATTTATTTACATGTTTAGGTAAAAAACTAAGTCATAAACTTTTAACTAAGTCCAACGACTATTGTACTATTGATAAAAGTAATTTACATGTCTCCATGGCATTCTCAGTCAATATTTATGCATCATAAATTTAATAAAAGAAAATAGTTATATATGTACGTAATTATTCATTGTTTTGTGTTTTCTCACAACTTTAAAATTTCTGACTTGCGGTGTTTTAAAAATAACCGATTCAATTCACACATCAGACATTACCAAAGAAGTCACCAAATTGTTTTCTCCCTTTGCTAGGTTTGTAATAAACATTAATATACCTGTAAGTGAATAAAATTAAATTCCTTTAAACCTTAACATTATTTTCATTAAATGCATGCAACATATGCAATTGACGAGATAAAATACTGCAATGGAATTAGTTTATCTGTATTATGGAGTGGTTGTTGTGACGTATTTTAGTAAGGTGAATTTATGACTTTTCGTATTGCGCATATCAACAGACTAACATCACCGGAAACGATCGAGCTAGCTGTTTTATTTTAGGAGCCGAAAAAGGTCAGATTGAGAAGCGACCATAAAACTGTTAAAAGTAGTCTTCACTTGGTAGCATATACCGCACGCCGTTACACACCTACCAGATTACTGAACATTTTACCCTACGAATTCGTGATTTTAGTGTCGCATTCCTATGTTTTTTTTAGTCCTGTCACGGTTATTCAAAAAGAGGCCTTCTAACTGGGAATTCCATGGATTGCTTGAGGTAAAAGAGCATCGCTAAACGAAATAATAACGTCCGTGCAATTTCAACGATGAAGTTCACGCAACCTTACTGCCCTTTTTAAAATCCATATAGGTGTAAGAGTCTTTGTGAAGGAATGAATTATCATTAGAAAAGTAAAGAAGATAATAACGTTTAGTGAGGCCAAAAATAGAGCAACATTTCACCAACATATTCCATTTCCAAAGTATGGTCTTAATATTTGTAATTTTAGAATGAAAATCGTTCAAAAAAGAATGAAACAATTCCAACAACATTTCTCAGAGCTTGTTCACATTCATTGACCAATTGTTTTGTAGGTATCTTGTAGGACCCAATACTTGTGTTACTATAAGTATGCTAATCATTGTAGAAAGAAATTGAATTTTGTCAATGAAGCAAACTGTTTTTTAACTCCTACATTCAACAAATCATTCATTTAGCTGTTTTCCCCCATTGTGGGTCACAGAATGCTTTTTATGATAAGTAACTAAATAAAAAAAATTAAACGGTCGTTGCAAGTAAAACACTTGGGAATACGTGCATATACGTACCTATCAAATATATAAAAATCCATGTTTGTTTGTATTTTATGCGCAGCCATACCGTTCATCCGATTGCGATGAATCTTGTCAACGTTTCGCTTGCACTTACTCGAAAAATATTGGCATAGTACAATTGGAAAGTGAGTATGTCTGTCACACATAGACGGGCGTTGATGATTTTATGCGTTTATGCGGACTCAATCGCCCAGAACAAAAGTTCTATTCAACCCGCCGTATCCTCAAGTATTAAGCGCGTCTTTGCTTCTATATTCTGCCCCGCAATTGTAAAATATCGGCCAGAATTATTACATGAACGTTATTTCAAGCAAATAAAATTTCTCCAATGCAGTATTATAGAAGACGAATACCCATACTTGAGGGATTACATTTTAACAATAGGTTACTTGACAGCCACGTCAAAACCAGGACATAGAACAAACTCATACTTGCGAGAAAGTCTTTCATCTATTAAAACTTTTCCAGACCAACTTTTCCACTTTTCCAGAATGTAAAATGTGGTAACAATCACGTAACCGGTAGCGTGTGGAGTGTAGTATATTATACCTAAGCGCTGCGGGGCCTACTAGTAATACATGCAAATCATATCAATGTGTATTCCTTACTACAGCAGCCTAAATGTTGGAATGTTGGACACGTAAATAATAAATAAACATTTTAATGATGTTTGAAATATGCATTTTATTTTAAATAGTTCTTTAAAACAGGCATATGCACTGCAAGATATCAGTATTGTAACATCCACTTCTATGTTCATTCGTAGTAAGATAAAGTATTGTTCTGCTGCAGCGGTAGGTCATGATTACTCTCCAGAAAAAAACTCGCGTTGTGTGTCTGGAGTTTCGTAAACATTGATATATCATGCTCCCATGTGTGGTAAATTACTTTCCCTAATAAATTAAGTAGTATGAACCCATGTTATTTGGGTACTTGATACCAAAATATTGGTTTACGGCAAGACATTCATCTGCCCTTGTCTGTACTATATGGCCGTCCGTCTACACGTCCGTCTGCCCGTGAACAACGTGAAATTACATCTTTCTCTGAATCCTCTCAACAATAAACGTTAAAAATCGTGACTTTAACGTTATTCCTACCAAACTTAGCACAGAGATTTAGCTTTTGTTGAAAAAGTACGTACGACAAAATAATGTTTTCCATTTAAAAATACCACAAACTATAAGTCTATAATATATTCAGAAGTTTATTCACGATTTCTCGACAAGAAATGTGATAATACGGTACAGAGAAGAGCGGAAACAACTATTCACATCTTCTTCGAGCGCTGGTGATCCTGGCGCTCCCTGCTGAATATAAATGAAGTTGGAAAGATCCTCCCTTTTTTCCTTCTGTCTAGAGTACAAGAACCCTCCGCATTACAGAAGCCCATTCTGATTCGCCGATTCAGCGTTGCTCATAATATTCGTCCCACGACTCCTCTCTGTAAGTTACAAATTTTGTTTGATCCGACGTTCTTCAAAACTATCCACTACCGTCTTGGTAATGCGATCGAACGATAACGGTGAAGAAACGATGACAGCAAAGATGAAATAGAAAAGGCAGCGAAGACGTGAGTGGGGTCGTTGCTATAGCAATAGCGTAACTTTATTGGGAAGTGATGATAATCCAAATGAATACAGTGACGTTGATAATAGTTGCTTATTATTATTATTATTATCATTATTATCATTATTATTATTATTATTATTATTATTATTATTATTATTATTATTATTATTATTATCTATATAAATAAAATTAAATAAACTATTATGTCTAATTCCTTCTTTAATATATATTAATGATTTTCTTCAGTTTTATGTCCCAGCCTCAGTAAAAGCAACAGATTTTGATTAATGAAGGGTAGAGGGTATCATACTTCCTTTAATCGTTTTTCAATACAATAGATGACTGTCTTCCCTGATAAAATATTCAAAGATAATTGACAGAGAAAAAAAAATGTCCCACGCTTATCAACACTAATAAAAGTTTCTCAATGAAAAGCCGAAGGAAAAAATTCGAAATTCTAGGATTAAACAGCATATTCTTACAATCAACATAGCTTGACACTGTTTCAGCACTTGTTGAACACTAGAGGCACGCCTCTGCGCCCCGACTTTGGTTTTAAAACGTTAGCGAAGAACGTTAGATTTTGACAGAGCACTGAATACTGAAAATATAAAGCGACCGATAGCGCTGTCAGACAAATTCTTTTTCTCCCCCTATTCCTTCAGTAAGATTTAAGGGTCATGTTCCCAGAAATAAACTAATGAAATCTTGTTTACTTCAAGTGTGAGAAAATATTTTGGTCTCCACCGTTCATGTGATTGCCCACTTTTAAGTTATGATCATGTCCAAGAAATGATAAACACAAATTTATGCAAAAACAAAAATTTGTTGAGATTCGTTTTAAAAATCTAGCTAATTTAAACAAAAGGTATTTTGCGTAAGTTCCCGTCTCTAGGAATAATAAAGCCACGATCTATCAGAAAGTTTTTACGAAGAACTATCTCGAAAAGAAAATTGGCATCGACTGACGAGTGTCCAAAATTGTGTGATCTAATAATACATGACGACTTGGACAAGACACTGATAAGTATTTTTGAAAATTAACTGTATTTTAATTCGGTAGAGAAAATCGTTCAGTTTGTAATTTGTTTAATGTCAAGAAGAGCTGTAAGAAATGTATTTAGTAATTTTTATGACCTTCACAATGCAACCTTGAGCCTAGGGTATGTAAGAAATCATGTTGAATTATGAACTTGAATCTCGCATACTTATGAGCTACATAAAACAATACTTCGAAATCATTGTTAAATGAGTTCCTATTTCATTTCACACGAACACTATACAGGAAAATAGTGTGATTAAATCTGTAAACAATGTTTTTAGATGTTGAGGAACTATCAGCAAGTCATAGGAATTCGTAGAATTCCCTCATAAATTTTTCGAAGGTACACACGAGGTTTATTATATGAAGTATGATGGTGTACAAAATATTCCAGATTTTCAGGATGATGTAAAACATAGAAAGTGATGAAGACGCAATTTTAGAAGAACTGTGGATAATGTGTGAGGTTAGACTGTACCGTCAAAAATTATCACACAATTCAGTTGGGAGTTTCATATTTGGAAACAAGAATTGAGATTTAAAAGTCAATGTTTGGCGATTTATACACAAATTGAAAAGGAACCGCCCGATACTGACGGAAGAACACACTTGTACAGTTGCAAGTCAGCGACGAAAACGAAAGGCCGCAAGTATAACAAAAATGAGCGTCAAACCAAATTCATGGAAATATTGTACAGTATTATCACATCAACAAAGATGACATAAGGATGGTAACCATGTCATATGATATGTAGTGTAAAATATTAAAATTCATTAATTCCACACGAGCTGAGTCCCAGAAGGTGTTTCTTCATAAAATTAATTCATGCTATAACGCAGGTAATACATTTTGATTTGTTGTTCTACGTATTGTATTGAAGCAAATGTGTCACCAGAAACTCTTGATTACCGACCACAAGATTGACGACAGAAATACAATAACTTAAATTGTTTAGCAGATTGCCCTTCTCACTCATATGGCACACTCATTTTCAAACTGTTTTTGTTTGCATTAAAAATAATTAAATTTACTTAGTTAAAGGAATTTAACATTTCTCCGTGACCTTTATAACTCGGAAGCTGCTCAGGCATGGTAAAATCTTAATATTTTCACTACATTCAAATCACAAGTAAAATCTTTACTGGAACAAAAATCCTTTATTTCATTTAATCATTCTCCGGCTGAAAAAAGAAAGTAAAGATTTTTTGTATTTTAAAACGAATGTAAATAAATATTCAAATCACATTTATTACGCATTCTTTAACATATCACATTAATCTACTACTAATTTAATTTCTATTTAAAATTTTAAAATTGAATAGGCAATTATTCTGAAACAAACGTGAAATTCAGGGTACTTACTTTCAAAGTAATCGAACGCCACAATAACCAGTAAATTTTGACTAGCTTTCATACCTAGTCTAAAGTTTTAGATTATAAAATGCACCAATTTTGAGATACGCATTAACAGTGTGTCAGAAAACAGACAGTTCAGGGCATTGTGTTGAATAATTGTCCAATTGCACCTGCCTAATGTAGATGCGTGTTTATCAATTTTTATTTTTTAATAAAATAAATAAAGTTTCTTTCCGAACCTCTCTTGTCTCTCACAGGGAAGTGTATAGGTTTCGAATTCGATATTGATGAATTTTCGGCACTTGCTATGTAGGTTCGTCGAAATTAGCCGATGTCTGGAATATAATTCAAGCGGCAGGCTGCTCTTATCGGTAATTTTCTGTGAATTTTCCGACAAGTATCAGACGAATGCCGGGCAATACCCTAAGAAACGGCCCATGGACTTTTTTCTTCCGCAGCCTTGTTCTCTTTTCGTCTATTAACCAACCAGACACACACGCGCGCGCGCTCTACACTACGCTGCCCCTCAACACATGACGGGATACCAGTCGGAGTTTAAAGCTTGTGCCGGCGGAGGCGGTACCATTCTGTGAGAGATATTTGGAGAAGGTAAATCTGGAATGCCGACGCGAAGTCCGGCGCCGGATTTCACGTCCCAGTGGTGGAAGAACACTTCCACCTCCCGGCTTACACACGCGAAACTAATGACCAAACTAGTTGTTGCGACCGGAAATACGAATTAGCCAATCACTCTCTCACTCCGGGTTAACTCCAGGAAATTGAGGAAACGGGTTGGTTGTCCCCAATCCGCCACTAGGTTCGGGACGGATCCATTTCCCGCTCTGCGGGGTATTGGGCTGTACAGTGTAGGCGCCCATCGGGGTACAATCCCGCTCGGCTTGTACTTTACCAGGCGGATATTCACACACCTGAAAATAGCTCTTCTGCCCACCCCTCGTGGCTGTTCAGGTACAACGTTGAGCTCTGCGGATACGCCAGAACACGTTGAGATTGTCTACCAATAATCTGGGTGATGACACCTTATTGGTTCAAGGCTTGCCAGGGTTCCAGTAGGGTTCAAAAGTTCCCTCGTCAAACCCATTGCGTATCGAGCACTTCCAAGAGCCCCACTGGGGTCATCCAGGTTATTACGCCCGGGGGCACCGAGCCCACGACGTCTCCTCGCTGCAGTCAGTTATTCGTATGCAAACGATGGGAGTGTCACCGGCAATCCGGTCACCCGGGCAGGAGATTCCAGTTCCCCGCAACTTAAGACCCAATCCCCCGCGCGGATACATACTGTGGCGTCACCAATCACATTAGAATAATTTTATTGTGGCGTCGCCAATAACAGCATAATTATTTCATCTAGAGATATCTCCCTTGGCGGAATAGTGGGTCAAGGGAAGCTGCCTTTGTCACGAAGACTCCGACCACGACCGCGCCCAGCCCCCATCAGAGGCGGACATGTTTATTACCCCTCGTAAAACCCGGCCAAGCAGTCGGTAAACCCCCCCTTCGAACAATACCCGCCCACGCGCCCCTTTTTTGCCGCGCACCCGGGGAAGGGACACGAAGTCCCAAAGGGTTGACACGGGTGTCGATTAGGAAAAAGACACTTTTATGACACTTCGTGAACAAGACCCTCTAAGCCGTCAGCCGACCCCCCTGCCACGCGCCTCGGGTAAGGCGCTCGGATCCCCACAGGGGCTATTTAGAAATTAACCATAGCAGGCCGCCGATTAGCCCCCGCCGACCATTTATGGCCCGTGAAAATACGCTACCGCGTGAACACGTGTCCGGACAGCTGCAAGAAGCTTCTGGGACCGTTTACAAAGGAAGTGAGAGAGAGGAGGGAAGCCGGAGTTAGAAAGAGAGCGATCTTTGGAGAATTACAAGAAAACTGCAACATGATTGGTAAATTAGAATGCTGAAACGCAGTTACCCTCAGCCAATGGGAAGCTTCGCTATGAGGGAAGGGGTAAACTTACAGAGTTAGAAACATTTTGGGAAGGGGGAAGGGAGTTTTCTTTAACACGAGATGCACGGAGGAAACTTACTTATGATCGGAACGTGACTAGGGGAAGGACATTCCCACAGAGGAAATTTACTTACGATCGGAACTCAATGAGGATCGGAACGCGACTGGGGAAAGACGTTCCCAGAGTAGAAGTTTATTTTAATTGAACGCGACTAGTGGATTGCCGCGGAGGAAACTCGGGCGGGAGATCACTGGATCCCGCGCTACTTCCGCGTAGGCCTGTCTGCCTCCGCCGGGCCCCCTTTCACGCCGGGCCCATTCAGAGCCCACATTGCATTACGGCCAGCGCCCGTGGCCCCTCGACCGACTGAGCCTGCTCGAGTCGGCGACCTGGGACTGCCCGCCGCCAGCTGAGAAGGAACGCACCACGAGAGGTCAGTGACCTGGGACCGTCCGCCGCCCCTGTATCCGAGGGCGCCGCACGACCAGTCCGTGGATCCAACACAACCAGCGGTGAAAACTATGACGCGAGACAACTCGCAGGACATTTAGGGCGAGAGATTAATAGTGGCCGCGCTCAGGCCCTGCAGATTATAGGTGGTAGATAGAAGCTTGCATGCATTAGTAGAATTAAGCCTTATTTTGTTAGCTTTAAGAGAAGTAGTCATTAGTAATCAAAGTCATGAGCTCACAGGATAGACATAAGAGGAAACCTGTGTCGCCCTTAGCGACCTGTAACTTCCCTGGCAGCTCATAGTGCCAGGAATAAACCTCAATTTATTATAAGATGACTCGGTGTATTAATTCATGACCTCCCAACACTTCCATCCAGCCACATTTCAGGAGCTGAACCTGGCGCCCTCCCCCGTTGAGATTACAATACTGTGGTGTAGATGTTTAATGTTAATTCCTATTTAACGAGGATGACGTTCGTAAATAATTTTCTTGCCTCTACGTGTCTCCATTTTTGCAGCTATTAAAATTTTCTTACTACAAAATGTCATAGTAAGTAATTAAGAAACAATGAATTATTACCATGAAAAAGAATGGTTTCAGAAACTCGCCTCACTCATTCGTGTACTGGAATTAGTTCTTTTTAAATATTTATTGTGTGAGTCAATGGATATTGCGTAGTAGCATTTCGTATTTGAAACTGAGGTGTCAAACGTGGAGCCTGTAAAATTGAGTTGTGCTATTGAATAGTAAGTGAGAAAAGCGCGTTGAGTAGAATTTCTGTAATCCAAAAATGTTATTCTCAGTTGACCAGGATTCCACTCCGCGTATGAAGTTTCCATATCGGTAAAACTGATTAGTTTCTTGCAGAAATTTCTGTCACTGAATTTGAATGGTTAGAATACGAATATGAATGGTCATTGAATATGAATGGATGAGGGGCTTTTGTTGTTCGTTCCGTATTTTGGTAGGTTGTCCAACAACCTTTATGTTATCTCATGTTCTGTTTTGATAAGATGATTAAGCATGAATAAGCAAAACGGTTTGCCCATGTAATTTTAATAAAAATCTAGTCAAAATCTATTATCTTCTCGTATATACATATGGTTATTAAGATACTATAACGATAGAGTTAAAAATGTCAATGATAAATTCGGTTTAGTTCCTTTCGTGACAATTTTCACAATTTGACACAACATTGTGTGTATTTCCATGTCATTTTAGAAAACGACATTAGGTCGACAATATCCCAGCCCTAGTGATAACAGAAACGGAAGTGGGGAGTAAGGAGGTGGTTGTTGAGTGTGACTTTGAGAACGGAAGTGCCAGTAGACTAGGAGATAATGTTAAAAAACAGAAACACAGGCAAGTCGCGTCATGGCAGTCAGGCAAGTCGCGTCATCGTCAGGCAAGTCGCGTCAGGAGCAGGCAAGTCGCGTCATCGATCATGTATCCCCGACTACTGACACACCGCGTAGCCAGCGTTGCCCAGCGCGGCATCTGGGCGATCGGTGGGGACATCGACGGAACAGCGCCGTACGCAGGAGCCTGGAGACGGAGGGGACAAGGGCGTAGCGGGTTGGAGGGTTGCGCAAACTGCTTCTGGTATGTGGATGCCGCTGCTGGTGCGTCAATGGGGACGAGGACGGAGTCGTGAATAAGGGTATGGGTAGGATGGGGGGGGGCAGCCAGAAACGGATACGGGGGATAGATCGGAATAGAGGCGAGGACCGGGAGTGGGAGTAGCAGCGGGTGGCGGAGACAGATACAGGGGCGTGGGTGGAGGTGGGGAAAGGCTAGTAAGGGGACTGGCACAGGTGGAGAGAGTTCTGGAGCGGGGTCGTGGGAGCCAACGGGCGCGTCGGCGGAGGCGAGACTGCTGGCTGCCTTGCATATTCATGCGGCGCTGAGGTTTCAAACCTCCCCTGCTTCGACGGAAACGACCCAAAATGGAAAAATTAAACTTATGGAGGAAAAGCCGTGCTTTGGATATGTTTTTATTTTTGAGTTAGAAGTCTCTCGATTCCATGGACGGTTAAGCAGTTAATTTTCCCGTTTGCGTATCGAAGAAACGATTCTGAATAGAAGTCCTTGCTTTGTGTGTTTGTTTTTTTCTTTCCCCAACTTTCCCGCCAGCTAACTGATGCGTGCGGCAAGGCGCTACACATTCTCTCTCTCTCTCTCTCTCTCGCTCTCTCTCTCTCTCTCTCTCTCTCTCTCCCGCTCTCCACGTTTTCAGCCATTGTCTCTCTTTCCCTTTATCCCCCAAATCCACTCCTATTCCCTGCAACTCGATATAAATGCATTTCGTTTCAGAGGAGCCCTCTCGCGCCGTATCTCTTTATGAACGCAGCCTGTTTTGGGGAGGGCACTAAAAATCGTCGTTTCGGCCCACAAGCATCGGAGCGCGTGTGTCTGTCATCTGCGCAGATGGCGGCTGGTCCAGAATGGGGCGGCGCCTCGGGCAGTCGCAAGGATCGCAGCGCCCGCACCCGGCAGCGCCGTTTCCTTTCCCTTGCCGTGTTTGCCACTGTCTCTGTTTTCCTGTCTCTCGTCGTCAGGCAACGTTTGCCCACGCGGAGACTGTAGAAAGCAGACGGCTGTTGGGTCCGGGACTGCTGCAGAACCGCGTCGCGGAAAAATGTAGGTCGTCTCTCTATAAATATTTGAGGTGCGAGAGAATCCGAGGTGAATGTCATGGGTTTCTCCTTCTCTGAAGAGACTGACCCACCGATTTCATCTCTCGCGCCCTTACCGGTAACTCATGAATTTGACACACGTGTTACGACCTCGCTGTTGAGTCGTGACTGGGATAGTACGTGACGAGAATCACTGTAGAGTCTAAGAGTCTCGAATCCATTTTGAATGGAGCGGGGACGGTTTAGAATAGTCTGTTTATGTGTACGTGTGTGTGCAAGAGAGTGAGAGGGAGGGAGAGGGAGAAAAAGCACAGAGTTGGCATGGATATTGAGATACACCGGTCTGGTCAAGGGATTTCCAAACGAGGGAAAATTGAGTAAAGCTAGTGAGAATATGAAATGCAATCGTCGTGAGGCGTTGGTGATTGCAAGAGAAAAGGAAAAGATACTTGAAAGGAAGGCACTGGCACTCTCAAATAATAGATGAAGCGAGTAGGATGTCATTATTGCGGCTTAGAAAACAATAAACGTGTGCATAAGCTCGTAGAGAGGAAGGCGGAGGCGATGGTATCAGCCGGAGCGAGACCGACGGGGCCGGCACAAACAGGAGAAGCGGAGTGGATAGCGGGTTACCACGACCAGCCGGGCCGAAGTGAAGCTCCACGCGCAAATTTCGACTCTATGCATTGATAACGGAATCGCGTTGGCGTGTCGCGCGGCGTATCGATTCGCGCACGGCAATTACGCAGCCGACGTATCAAATATGCATGGCGGTCTGCTCCGGCGCCCGGCCGCGCCCAGGCGGCGGGCCTGCGATCGAGCCCTGGCGCCGCTCCTCCCGCCCGCCATGGAGCAGCTTTGCACAGATTTGCTGATAACGAGCTGCAAATGCATCCAAGTACTTATCGTCGATTGAACGCGCATGAGGTGCGCACTCTTCCTCTCTTTTCTCCTTTGTCCCACTTCCTCCCACCATTACTCTCTCTCTCTCTCTCTCTCTCTCTCTCTCTCTGCATCCCTCAATTTCCATCTTGTTCTCTCTCCTATCATTCCCTTCCTCGCTTTACCTGCTCTGTTCTTTTCTTTCTCCGTGTCTCATCATATTCTGATACGAAAGCAGTCGATTCGGATAACAGTGAACCTACATTTTTGATTCACTGTGCCAGTGTTTTCTTATATTTTATGATGCTAAAATAAAACACTCACGCCTCGTTAATTGATTTTATTCACATTAATTTTTATTAAAATTATTACTGGGGATCAGGAAAATATCCAAACACCGTGAATTTTAAAAACGCACATTTACTCTTATAATAATTATTTTTATTGTTTTAGTGGGTCCAATTTTTTATAAATACTATATAAATCCTCTTCATAGTTTGTGATTTGTATACACTTGATTCTTCAGTGTCCGTATACAAAATATTTTAGTTCTTCTTGATATTCTTCAATGGCTCTAGCACTATTGGAATAATTTCTTCTTTTATATGCTTGTCAGATAACGGCTTAATATGCAATGAAGGTATTTTACTGATGGCTTAGTATGACACATTGCTGTGATTATTTCACCAGGAAACGAATAATAAATCAAAGGATTTAACACTAATATAATATTGAAATCAAACTGAGAATAATAAACCCACTAAAAAAATTCAGATGCAAATAAAACTTTTAATAACATTGAAAACACACATTAATAATTACAAAATACATTATACGTTTAGATTAAAAGATAATACATATAAAACAACTTTATAGTTGAGCTCCATCATTTCACCGTTCTCACCTGCAGCTGGTTTGAATACGTGCATAGTAATGACGAAACATGAGCACGTGTAAGCTGTCAAATATTTCACTATATTAAACAAAAATTTTGTTTCTGCCAAGAAATGCGAAAACACAGGCGCAATATACGCAGAGTAATGACATGAAAGTGATGGGCGTAAATCGTTTCAAGACACATCAAAAAGGCGCAACTGAGTCGCAATGCAGAACATTATGTCGAGTGACCTTTCTAATTAGTATTATTGTTGGTGGAAGAAGTAATGTAATTTATACGTGGTATTCTCGAAACCACATGATAAGAAAGGAGTTGAACTTATTATTTATAAATTATAACGCCGTTGAAGCGTGTAATATTTATATAGCATTATAAATGCAACGTACTTTCGCCACCACAGGCCGGCCAACTCTGCCCAACGGACAATTCTGAACGGTTGCCACAAAACATTCGTCGCGTGGTGGTGTAGATTGCCTTGCAGTTGTGACAAAGAGGTTGAGAAGTGTTGATGAACCGCATTTTGCAGAGAGGTTGGCGTGAAGGATACAAAAGATACACTCCAACAATCCTCTTTGAGTTCACGAACTTTTTCTTCCGTTCTGGACGACCGTGTAACGATGTCCTAGCTAGACGAGATTGCACTATTTTTCTTCACGTAGTCCGCGTCAGTTAATTTTTGAAACTAGGGTGAATTGCCGGACATGAGCTAAAACAACTTTCTCTGTGATATTTTCTGTCATTTTCATTTGCAATTCATTCTACAAAGAATACCTTGCGAGACCCTCCGCCTGCTAATTCTTCGTGTTATTGAAATTCTCAGTGTTAAGGCGTAAGTATTTTTTTCGTGAAAGTTGTATTTCCTATGTTCACTACCCAATATAAAGAGTTCCCTATAGCCCAATCATCGTGTGTGTAATTTCAATGTATATATATCAGGAAGAGTGACTTCGATTCACTATAACGGAAAATTCACTACATCCAGAGACGACGGCATTTTCTATAAC
Source organism: Gryllus longicercus (assembly GCA_038098605.1). Taxonomy (NCBI): domain Eukaryota; kingdom Metazoa; phylum Arthropoda; class Insecta; order Orthoptera; family Gryllidae; genus Gryllus; species Gryllus longicercus. Next base: position 1,660,228 of record JAZDUA010000234.1, on the reverse strand, counting down.
ATGTTTCTTTCTCTAAGAATGCACATTATACCATATAAGACCGGCTGAGGCGGTTCAAGGAATTGATTGATGTCGCTGCAGTCCCCTCGGACCAGCAGGTTCTAAAGCACGAGATCCGGCCGTTCGGTGACAGGATTTTTGACACTAGCTAGATAGCTAGGTCGATTACATTCGCTGTCTAGAGGAGAATCCTAGCGGTCGGTTGCTCTGATAGATAATGTACCATGTATTTTCGAACAACACCATACGAATGCCGGAGCAGTACCCTAAAAAACCAGCCGTGGACCGCTCACGATATTTCCTTCCACTTCATCGTCTTGACCTTCTTCCCTTTATACAGTTACATGTAATACACTACAACACATGTCGGCAGACCAGCCGGGAATTTAGAGCTTATCCCGGCTGGGGCGGTACCCTGCTGGTGGGAAACACTTGGATGGAGAGAACTCTGCAAGTCGACGTGTAGGTCGGCGTCGTATCTCATCTTCCAGTGGGGGAAGAACACCTCCACTTTCCGTGAAAACATATTAGCTACAGTAACTGGACTAATAACCTTAGAAGTTGACTCGTCCAGACACATGAAATAATCACACTATGTTAGGCGCATGTTGCCACAAAGCTGCTTATAAATAGGGTGACACTAAAAATACTAATAAAATAATTATTTTCTTTCTTTTCGACATATCAGCAATCTTGTTTCTGGGTTGTCGTAACATACCGCCAGTATTTCAAAATCACGTGGGATGGATCATATGAGAACGTGGTATCAGTCCAACACCAGACCGTGCATTTGAGAGTAGGTTCAGGTTGAGGAAGGTGGGATTAGACCATATGTCTCTAGAATTTTCATGAAACAGAAAATTTTCATGAGACGAATAGTTGTAAGTTGCGAACTCACTTAAAAATGCCATTTCACCCGCTAAAAAAATAGATAACTGTGGATTTTTTATATTTCTTGCGATTTATGAGTAATAACGAAACGAATGGGACATCAAGCAGTCTTGTGGTTTCTAAGGTGCACCTAAAATTCTATCCCATTGCCAGAATTATATATGAGAATGGACAGCTATCTGGAACGTATGTGCGGATTTTATAGAAGGAATATGATGTGATTCGCAATACGTTCCGTTCATTCATTGCTTGTACTCTGTTTACCGATTCATGTAGTAAATAGTGTTTATAGAAAATATATTTGATACGGAAAAATGAAGGAAACTAGATACAAAACTCGACCGTAATATAATTTTTAGTTTCGAAATGGTCCTTTTTCGGAAAAGGAAACAAAATCAAACTCTCTTTTCGGAAATAACATTTTCCGGAACGTATTGTGACTCTCCTTTCCCACAGTTTCTCACCTGCATCTATTTTTCTGGCAGATGCTATTTCGAGTCTGTTTACAACCATTAGCGATGTTTATTGGGGTCTTGTATGCATCCAAAAGGCCATGACCATTACTGTTCATCGAAACAAAGTATAAAGTAGAAGAAACCAATGTCCTGATACTAGGATGATCCTTTAATTAGCAAGGTTCAAGTTAAGTAATACTTACACCTTGATATTTTAGCTTATACTCACAATACCAGTAGTATTGAAATTTTTATTCTTGCTAAAAGAAAACAATACAAAATTTAATAAAACGGGTGGACAGAAACTAGCAAAGGATTGAATTGAACGTAATTGAAATACCCAGGGTTTGCATATCGAAAGTCCACTTGTTTTGTACTCAAATTGTAAGGGTTATAAATAAACATAGGATGGGGTATTCAGACTATCGCAATTCCCGGCCGACATGCATTGTGAATGATTTCATGTTTAGAGGCCATTTCTTTATTCTCTAAAAAATTGTGACTACGCACGCACGCTGCTGAAGCACGAATAGCAATGAGATTGAACAACACCATTTCTTAGTTTTGCTCATTACTGACCGCATGACGGAGCGGCAACCTTTTGAAAGCTTTCGATCCGCCTGACGAGAGAAGTTGAAGGTGCTTGTGAAAGAGACGATTAACTAAGAGCTAACCGACTTTGTCATTCAACAAAGTGAAGTTCAAATAATGCAGGATAGTTTTTATTTTGTTTTAACCCACAAAATTCATAGTAGTTTTATCAAATATGAAAAATGAATAAAGTGATAGGTTAATACACTTCATGTGGTTAATGCACTATGCTAGGATTGAGATTTCAAAACAAAATGTACTGGTTACTGTAACAAAATTTTATCCGTTAGAAATGATCCTTTGTCTGCATGTTTTTATTTACATTAATATAGAACACAATAATAAAGCAAAATATTACATTCAGAAGAAAAAATAAAAGCTTTTTGTATTCAGAAGCAACCGAAGGGACCACACCAGCACATGCTCATAACGTAATTTTTTTATGAAATTTTTGAGTTACCGTATTATCCGCAACAGTCTTAGGTTTGTGCAAGCGAAGGGTATTAAAATTAAAATTAAGTAGAATCTATGAACATGTAAGGTATCTATATCAATTTCTTTTTCTAAAATTGGCGCTTATAACGCTTTTCAAGAATAATTCTCATTTAGAGCGATAATTAAAAAGAACAGTGTGCAACTATATTAAAAAAACGTGATTATTAGAAAAATATTTATTAGAAATAATTATTCATTACTTGGTAGACATCTTTATTATTATTATTACTATTATTATTATTATTATTATTATTATTATAGTTATTATCATAGTTAGTAAATTACATCAGACTGTTCAACCATTTTCATCTCTTTCCACCCAAACTGTTTTTTCTACTATCTCCACGCAGTGAAGATGATTATACAGCGGAGGAATTAGGAAGTTGCTCAACATTTTGAGAACATTCTCACCCCCCTCTCGCCCGTTCGGGCATAATACCTCAGCTGAGGAACCCTCACACCTCTTGGAGGGTCCTCTCGGGCCTTCTACGTTCGATACACTCTTGACGTAGCGGAGTGCCCCTCCCCGATCCCCTTCCCCGTTTCACCACTCTACCCGGTGGACTGCATCGCGCGCCTCGCCGCCCGAGAAGCAACCCGACGACTCCGAGGGTTGCGTCCGCGCGAGCCACTGCTAGCGTGTTCACATCTCATCAACTTGATTATTTCATTAGGAAACTCGTGGGAGCGATCGGCGGAAACGCGGCGAGCGGCTTTCGAGCTCTGAATACGAGTGTTCACGTCGCGTTTACTCCGAGTGGATGTTGTGGTGGACAGCAAAAATTCCAGAAGAAGGGCGGCGATTACAGCGGCAAGTAAATGTTGTAAATAACGCTGAGGAATCTACGTTTAAGAGAAATATATATTCAGGGAACATGAATTTTGGAGAAAGATCGATGGCGGTCGCAATAGAATCAATGGCAGAGTCGATTAGATCAATTAAAGAACAAAAGATGTGGAGGAAGATGTGATGAGATGAAAAGAGGTAGGAAAAAAATGAGAGACAAAGAGAGGGAGAGGGAAATGGAGAAAGAGATTGAGGGAAAGAGAGGCAGAGGGAAAGAAAAAAAGGCTGATAGAACGTCACATTTTTCATTTGTCTGCTAAAAAAGCTACCGGTAACTTGTCGGTTTTACTTTGACGGTCGTCTATTTTACTGTGAACTACTTCCTAACTGTTAACTACAATACCTAAAAACAATAACAGAGATTTCAATATCCGCTCAAGTGCGACACAAAGCTGTAATGACCCACCTCTTGCCCCGATCCTCCCCTACACCCGTTTAGTGAACATCCAAGTACTCGCACGCACGGGCCCGTGAGCGGATCACCGCTGGCGCTCTCGCCTTATCCGTGCTGCGTGCCCTGCAGCCAAATAACAGCGAGCTCGCAAACAGCAGGGGCGGCGAAGACTAACACTCTCGTAGAGAAGGATTATGTAATGTGCTCAGTTTTGAAATTGATATATAACTAAATATTTTTTAAATTGTATTGTATATTTTCCCATAATTACTTATAAAAAATTGTCATAAATCACAAAAAAAAATAATAATTTTTGAATTCTTGAGTTACGAAGTTTACATCTTAAATGCATACTCTCAAATTACCCTTAGTAAAACTGAAAACATTGAGGTTAATAAAATTGCATGAATGTTATTTATTACGATACTGTGAAAAGGAGTTTGTAAATAATTATTTTCATTTGCCATGTTATATTGCAGTAAGTCATCTAACATTTTTAGTAGGTACTCTGAAGTCTCCCTTAAGATTATTATACCAAATACATTTTTCTATATTTACAGTCGATTTTTTTCTTTCTCGTATCCACTATGTAGAAAGAGAATGTTACAGAGTTACTACCAATTACAGTTTTACAATGTTATGGTACAGAAAAAAGTGACAATTTCTTCACAGAAAAACACGTTCTGCGGGTCAACCGTATTGCCTCCACCCGAAGTGTTGGGGTTTCGAATCTCGCTCACAGCATGTATGCTTCATTTTCTTTCGTGTTTCGTGTATGGCGGAAAGCCGCGCGAGCTGCTATTCCCCATATCCGAGAAGATCACAACAGTGTTAGTATTTCGGTTATGATTGGTATTACACCCTTTTGTGGTAGAACGTAACTCACTACGTCACTAGAAATCCCTAAAAAGGAGATAAATTTTTAAATTATTCCATAATTACAAAATCATAATGTCTTATACTTGCATAATTTTGTGAAGGGTGCACACCATCACTCAAAGAACATTTTAAGAATCTTGTATTATCTCGTAAACGTTTTAGTAAACAGAAGGCGCTTTTAAAGCTTTGTTCCTTAAAAGCAAAGAGATTTCCCAACGGAAGGAGTTTTTGTTAGAGGGTTTTCCGGAGTGAATGTAGACATCAAGGCAGGGTTGAGATAAGCCAAGATTCAACAGATTTGAAAATGAATTTGATTTGGTGTGTCAACCAAAATATTTTTTTCGCTAGAAATTACATAAACTGCAGCACAACAGCACTAAAAATCAATGTCAAAGGCGAATGGTTTGGGAAAATAGATAACAAAAATACGTAAACTCACGACAGCTATTTGCCGACGCTGCTTTAATGTCGTAATGCATTCTCACTTTAATTTTTTTAACTAAATTTTCAAACTAAGCGTCAGAAAAAAATGTCAAGGCAATAATCTGAAATTATCATAAACACTAAAACATTTGTTTAAAGTTGCCATTACACTCTTCAGCGCCATATAAATAATTTTAATGTATTGTCCGTAAAAAATCAGATTTGACTAAATGTCTTTTGACCAAAACAATTGGAACAATTAAAATATTTTTTAATCGAATGTCTAACAAAATGTTGCAATTTTTTAATAGAAAGTATGTGCAGTCACTGAAATTAAAATCCCCTAATGCCTTTCTTCTAGTCTCCTATTCTTTGATCAGCAATGTTAATGCTCAAAGGACAATATAATCAGTTCCAACTCTAACAGCAACAGTTACAATAGTTTTATTTTCAACAGCTGTGCATAAACACTGTCAGCACTCTCCGAAAAAACACAAGTAAAGAATGCTTTCGAAAACAATTCGGCAAAAAGTCTATTAACAGAAGACATTCGTGAAACGTATAATATGTTAGCGTCGGCTAAGAATGATGTGTTCAGAGGACATGAATTACTAGAACTGTCAAACATTGATACATGCACAATTAGTATCCCTCGCCACATACCCGAGGTAACAACTCCAAACTACCGCTAGGTATAAAGTCAAAAACCCAAAGACGATTTTGAATATAGATAGCAACAAATGCAATCAGGATTTCTTTCACATATATTAGGGACTCTTCAATATACCTATAGAGATTATTCAATATATTTCTAATACCCAACGTAATCTTTTAAATGAATCAAATTAGAAAATTAAAAATATTTGGGTACGAATTTGGGTGTATTTTCTTTACTTGAAACGTTTCGGCTCTTATTTGGAATCATCGTTGTACTATAATACAAAAGGATAATTGTTACTACTTAACATACTTAACAATTGTAATTTATTAAATGTTTTACATTTACATTTCAATGCATATTAGAAAATTGAAATCGAAATTTTAATTTTCTAATGAATACTTAATTTTTAATTATAGTTAGTATTTAGTAATAAATACTTATAACTAAATATGTTTTTTCTTTTTCGTGAAGGTGTACAAAGTTCATGCGCTCTAAACGGTTATACCTATCTAGTGCAATTTCGTTATTTCTTCTAGTGCCGCATAGTTTCACGGCATTTCTATTTCCTCATTGCTAATTTTATTAAATGGCTCTTCAGTACTTTTGAGTGGCAAAACGTGATGCGGAAGGGTAGTTCCTGGAAAAGGTACTTCTGGATTCCCAAAAATCGCCACGAGGGAGAGTCATCGCAGCGCCGAAAGCCTTGCGACTGGCAGCCGTCGCCGGTCGCATTAAGCTGTTCCCGAGATTTTTCAGTGGGTGCGGAGCGGCTAGTGCCCTCCAGTTTTTACTCCGAGAGCTCGCCAGGTATGACCCATGCCACGGTCGGTAACTTTTTGCAAAATACAGAGGTCTAGGGGGGCGAAGTTACGTAGGAAAATAATTTTCTCTACGACAAGGCTTGTTACAGAACTTCACGTAGTGATGTAGTCTCTCATTTCAGCACTTATTTTCGTATACAGCGTATTTCGCGTGATTAGCTGTAAAGAGTGGGTAAGAATTTGTTTCGTACGCGTGTAACATAACGCTGCTGACTCTTCACGATCTGTTTGTTACTTTACGCAATCGTCTTTGATGCATGGTTTTCAATCTTGCAAGTTTTCAGTCGGTAATCTCATTCCTTGTGTAATTTTAAACGTTTTAATTCGAAGGCGTGATAGATTAAAAAAGGAAATATCTTGATATTTTAGTGCGTTCAAGCGGTCAAAACGATCTAATTTGAATGGAATATAACTCTTGAGCGAGCGCGCTCTTTCCTGTAACGAATGCGGGCGGGCGTCCTACTTAGTGCCGCACGATGAAATTAAGGACGGCTATTCGACAACTAATAGGGGCAAGAAAAATTTTATTGTGGAACATTTGTAGTGTATACAAGTACTTTTTATTGCAGAAATATTGCATTAAGAATAATTTTTCCGGATAAAATAGAACGCACAAATATAAGAACATCTATATCAAGTAATAAGGGAAGAGTACAAAAAACACAATTGAAATGTTTAAAATAAAGAAATTTAAACAATTATCTCGTTTTCAACGTCTTCTTCTTCTTCTTCTTCTTCTTCTTCTTCTTCTCAGTCCTTCACTCAGTTGCTTCTATCTTCCTTTTCTTCGGAGAGTTTTATGTAAGTGAGCTGCCGGCAGCTCTAAAGTTTATAGACAAAATCGGAGTCCAGAGTGCAACGTACGCTTGTTTTTACGTTTCACTTTCTCGGCAGGTTAAACGATTTTTCCCTCTACCGTTCTAACTTCCTGCGTATCTAAATCTTTTTGAAGAGAACGTATTTCTCTTACGTGTTTCATGAACTCAATGATTAGCATTGCTAATTCTTAAGATATTTACGTCTGAAGACATATGCTGAATTATTATTTGCTCTGAATACCACCTGTGAAGTTGATGTGAAAATTCAAATCATTCTAGTACGGAAATAGACTATTATATATAATTGTCATCATCCCGTCACCTTGTTGGACGTAATTACGCTCGGAGGATATATTCCGCTGTCGTAAAGGAATTCAAATTGTGACCACGTTACTGAGTAACAATGCATTTTCATAATTAAATTTGTTCAAAGAATTGGTTGCCTCGACTGGGACTCGAACCTGAGCCTTCTGGTTTACGCCCAGCTGCTCGTAGCTGCTATGGGCAGCTGGACGTAAACCGGAAGGCCCGGGAGCCAATTTTTTGAACACATTTAATTATTGAAATTGACAATCTACTCGTTTTTCTTGTTTCTATAGAATTATATGCATAGAGGAATGTACCAAAATCCGGGCCCCCATTTTGTTTTCAAATATTTTTAACTGCAAATTTCCCGCACAATTAAACCAAAATACAGTGAAATCTGTCTAAACCGGAATCGGGAAGAAAAATATTCTAGTTTAAGATTTCCGTTTTATGCAATGCTGTCTACTTTGTGACACTTGTTATATAAATATTTCCGTCCTGAAACTATTAAATTACATGCTTTTATTATAACTATAAAAATTTATTAACATATAACATATAACATATTTACGGAAGAAATTGACAATAAATGAATATTAAACATATTTCTGACAATTAAAAGGAAAAACTTCACAACTTATATATTAAAATAATATTATTCCAACATTCATCTTCAGTTTTTTGTTTTCTGGTTTTCCCACTTACTAACACCTTTTCAAATATGTTTCCTGAAGTTGAAATATTGTAATATTTACGGTTTTATGGCTTTAACCAACCCTTGTTAAACTGGTTCAAACACTACACATCACTGTCTAGTGGCTGCACTCAGACTGCTCCCTAAATCTTCCAACGCACAATGCCAAAATCCTGAGTACTAGGTCTTTCTGATACCCTTGTATTGTCTCGATTAATGCGACTCTGGCCGAGGAGTTACGATTGTCAATGCGGGGCCGAGAGATGCGTGAATTCAATCAATGCTCATACTCCTTCTCGCGCTCAGAGAGCTGGAAGTGAGGGAATTCCCGTACGGCTTACGCCTTGAGAGGGAAACACCCCAAGGTCGAATTCTACGCTCACAGATGAACTCCTTCTCCTTCTATGTCCGGCTGCCACGATTAAATCGCGTATCACAGGGATAGACAATTTAAAAAGACACTTGCAGATGCATTCATTCAATTAAGAGTATCTCGCGTCTCTCTGCCAATTGCAGTAAATGCACAGAAATTCCGTTTCATGAAGTCCCCCCTCTGCAGGTCTTGAAAAATCCTTCCATTTCCGCGTTGGACTGATTCCGTTTTATGGTGTGTAAAACTCCATTAAATTGTTCGCCTGAGAAATTGTTCGGGTAAGACAGGTTTCCAGCTTGTACAGGTTCCTGTTTAGACAGATTTTACTGCATTTGCAATCCATACCTTACCATACTTAGGTATGGAAATCTTATATTCTGCTTCAACTTATTGGCCAAATAGTTTAAGAATAAAATATTTTTTCGTAAACATTACATTTTGTGGATTTATAAAAAAGGTTTCCTAATATTAGACCTTTACTTACATTTAAAGAAACATTTTAAGGAAAAGTTAATTGAAAAACTGTATATATATATATATATATATATATATATATATATATATATATATATATATATATATATATATATATATTCAAGTGCGACAAGTCACATATACTAGCCACTTGTTCCGCCCACATGCGTTCTACTTGATCCCAGAGTCAATGTATTGGGCACATCACGTATAATTCTCCTACAGCTCCTTGAAAATGAATTTACTTTGCAAAACATGCACTCTGCATCACAAGCCTTACTTTCAACCCACACGACAGTTGCTCTTGGCGCAGTGGTCGCAGTGCTAGAAAGCTACATACCTTGCCCGCGACCATCGAATGCCTGATTTATTATTTCCGAGTGCGCAACTACTTTGGTTCCGTAAGTTTAGTTTATGCTTTAGCCGGCACGTGATATCCAGTGTTGATTTACATGTGGGCCTGCGGGGTCTCTACCCCTTCAGATATCTTCCCGAGTCGGTTCGCCCCAACCGGAACAAGGTCTAAGCTCCCTGATCTCTTAAGATGTATGGTAGTGTAGTGTTTGTGTGCGTGCTTTTTTATGTGTGTGTGTGTGTGTGTGTGTGTGCAAAAAGAGAGTTAGGGACACGGACAATGAAGGAAAAATCGCGCGCCGTTCTTGCCGTGTATTAGCTCCGGTATTTGCCTCGTATTGATAACAAAAACTATGAGCACCTAGCTGCAGTAGTTTTCCTTTCGGCAGAGGATGGTGACATGGCTCTGTAGATAATTACAACCAGTGATGCCACAATGTACTTTCTTGCCTTATTTGTAACTTACATACTATTGGTATAATACTAGTTGAATTGTAAAAGTATTTCCAAACTGCAAAAACCTTTCCCGCGCTGAGCTTTTAACTTATCTACATCGCATTACGTTGATGATGATGATAACTTATATAGATCAATCAACAAATGTTGTCTAGATATCTAGATATCGGGTATTTCATTAGCTTACGATCTTCAAATAGCGTTGCGATTATAATCATGGCTTCCAGCGTCTGGGCGGAAAACAAAACTCCGCCGCTTCTGAAAAGTGCGAGCTGTTTCTTCTGAGAAACAACAGACATTTTTTTGTACCCAGGCGCATCAAGCTCTGATGATGATCGCATTTGAAAGATCTTAAGTTAATAAAAGTTTCGATGTCTAGACAAAACTTGTTAATTTATTGAGATTCTTAGGTTTAAATGACAATTATAACCACTACTCCAGTCTTCTAAGTGGGTATAACAACCATTCTGACGGTTTATAAACAAAGTTAAACATTTACAATTTTTGAAAAATTTTGAGAATTCAGTTATGTTAGGTAGGTTGTTAGGACGAGTTCGAGTAAAATTTAGCAGATGTGCGAAAATCTCATTTACGTAATTTTTATAACTTGTCACTATTTCACTCGAAATTACACGAAAACTATTAATTTTTCCAAAAATTTTACATGGCATTAGTGATTTAGCTTAATTTTGAAAAACTGATTTTATTGCGAAAAAATCTATCTTTAATATTGAATTTGTAAGTAGACATCGAAAAAATTGGAAAATTTTGCAATTTCTGAAAGTTAAAGTCTTTTATAAAATTCGGATCTGATCCATTTTTATAAGAGTACTTTGTTCTTTTGGAGAGAAAAATCAAAGAAAAAATGGAGCCATTAAAAAAAAGAAAATGTCGTCCAGCCTTTATGTAAAGTATCCCTCAAAAATTAACACTGTTCCAAATTCTGAGGACGCAACATCAGACAGACCGAACAACTCAACATTTTCTAATCCCACACAAATACTCTCCTACTATCGACAGCTGCTTCGGCATTTGTCCCCAGATTTCTAGGCAACAAACTACATCCCCCTCGTCTGCGGCGAAGTCTCAGTAGGTTGATCACCTGTCGAGAGGCATTGTTGTCAAGTTTCGTGCGCCATCACGTCGTATTGCGTCGCGGCATGTCGCACAAGACGCGCCATTCCATCTCTGGAGTCCCAGCCTCAGAAGTTCACCGCCAGCGCTACTGCGCCTTCACCCCTCACGTGTCGCTGCGTCAACATGCGCTCCCTCCCACGCGATGCGACATCTCGCACTGGCGACGCCTTGCGGGGGCTTTTTCCTCCTCCTGTCAACAATTTTCTGCACAGCGATTCGCGGATCCGGGAGAAGCGATTACGCGCTTGCTCTCTCTTCTCAATACATGACAGAATCAATAATAATGATAATAATAATAATAATCCCGTGTATTGGTCGTTATTTTTGTGGAATAACATAACGAGATCTCACTGTACAAAAGGCGTCTAACCAAAGCAGCTGTTTTCCCTACTTGTGTAAGTTAACAACTTTCTTGATTTCTTCTGAGCCCCGCGTCCTCCTCTGCTCCTGTCCGAAGTTGTTTCCCCACTTCCGTTTCTTTACTTCGGTGAAATCTTAACTTCCCAAGATATGCTAATCCAACTCCCTATTTTAGCACGTCTCCCAAGTCCAACTTCACGTGCCAGGAAAAAAAATTCTGCCGCGTGCAAGACGGACAAATTATCACATATTATGATGGTGTACATGGCAATGGAAATCATAAGACTTCTAAAATGTCGTAAGTCCTCAGAAAGAGTCTTAGCCTATGAACATGTCTAGAGTTTGCGTTGGATATGACAGTGAGTGATTCCAATGGCGCGTATGTGGTCTCAGCAAACACCAGCCTCCCAAAAAGTTATTGATGACAGTAAACGAACTCGGTCTCCATCAACAGCTTCACCCCAGTGCTGCTCGTGTCCTTCAACCAGCGCTCACTGAAGCAGGAATCACGACAGCGCAAGAAATAGATCAGTGACATTGATGTAAGCATTGTGCGCATTTACAACCAGGTCACAAACGAATGATCTGTTAGTTTTAAAATCCCGTCAGTCATTTTTTGCGACATTTTCGTTTTATGAGGAGAAATAAAAGTAAAATACTAGATATATCATTATGCGTGGTAAACCTCGTAAGCCTCTCCTATAAACGAACTGGCCGTGATATGATCGTTTATACTTTGGTATTAAAACTCCGTATGTCACTGATATGCAATATTCCTCACCATGACAATATAAGTAATGGACAATTAAATGTTAAAATCATGCATGAGGTGTTCAGGGGAAAATGCCTGGAATTTTGAAATACATAAAGAACAATTTCTACTTAAAAAGGTTCAATGAAATTTTCCCCAGGCATCATTGTAGGCATCAAGTAAATACTTCTGCCGCATATGGATCATTCCACGTCAAATCGCACAAATTTAAGGAAAATTTTATCTTATTGTCCCAGATTTTTAAACGTTTTTCTGACAAGAGTATAAGCAAAAACATGAAATACGTGATTTTCATTTTTCCCAAATATTATTTTTCGAGATTATATTAATTTTCAAAAATTCCGGCAAAATGCTCGCATTGCTGAAGTTAATCATTGTGTTAATCAAAATTAATCAACTCGTGTTGTAATAGTGATAGACATTTAATATTTTTCGATATTAAAGAACAAAAGATGCTCTTTCATTCGATGTATATATTGAATTCATTAATTTGTTAAAAATCAATTTTTGACCTATTGTTTTATTTTTTGATTTCTCCCAAAACTCTACAGTTTAAAAATTAAAAAAGAAAACTACCATTATAATCTCTGGGAAGTTCTATATGCGTCTGGTAAGTTACAAAGTGGGACATTGAGATGATTCTGAGAAATTAAATACAATAGAAATGCTTACTTTGCTGCAGCGTATGGTAGCGCTTCACCTGTGAAGCACGCGCTAATTATCAGTAAATGATTAACATCAATATACTTTCACAGATCAATAAATAGAAGTACCCCTTCACATCTTACTACATATAACATCTTCATAACCTATTAAAATCAAATTCAAAATTGTTAAACGGATTCAATATAGCATTACACGGACGGATTTATACGAATAAAAGTTCGTGATAGAGTTAATTACATTGATATTTCTTTTACTTCACTTTAGAGAAAATATCGGTAATTTTCATAAAGAAATGTAACTATGTGTTGTCTTTGGACCTTCTACTGTTTTTTATCACATCATTTTAAATATCTTTTTATGTATTGTTCAACGTTGCTAAAACATAAAGAAAATGTTCTTCACATTATCATCAGCCCACTTAAATAACTTCCTGAGGAAATTAATAGGTTCCTGTCTGGATTGAAAGCTAGATTTTATTTAGAACATTACAGCCTCCTCTCCACTACGTCGCAAGGTCCCTTTCCATAAGTCGTTGCGAAGCAAAGAAGTGCCATTCAGCGCTCACATTGATGACATCTTTATGGAATCATAAACTTACACCTTTTTGTAATACTAGGCACTGACCCCATCTGAAAAATGTCTATTAACACTGTTATAATCTTACTTGAGAAGTGTTATGAGTTTACTATCAAAAGGGTGAACTGAATTCGTGTCGTGTTTCAGGCATCGAGATTTTTTTATTTTTATTTTTAAATTCGTTGCTTTCTCTGAAGTATAGCACAGAAGGATACAGAATAGCCAAGACTTTAATTCACAGCAGTCTCTGAATCACATCTTCAAGTACGAAATAATAATTTGCTTTAAAAAAATCACACTGTCCAATGAAAACTCGTATCGTCAAATTTTATTTTTGCCTCATGAAGAGAGCATAAGACGGCAAACAATGCCCGAATACAGCACAAGAAAAAGAAGACACTGCCCAACATATTTGCAACATTAACAAGAATGGTCGATTCTCACGTTCATGAAAAAACTTTACTTTAGTTAAAAAAAAACTGAAGTTTACTCGTCACGAGAAGAAATTTTGAAAAACAGTTTTTCCTGTACTTCTAACTCTTATAATACATATATGCTAACTATATATAGTCACTCTATACTTAATAGTCGCATTTCGTTAGAAGACTTCCTTTTGAGACCGTACGAATGTGTGTGTTTCTGCGATTTAATACATGACATAAGTCTCACGGTTGCTTTATGTTGGACGTCACAATGGGTGGTGTCATTGACGCCCAGTAGTTTGAGCAGAGAGTCTTGCGGGCAGCGGGCTGCCTATGTGCTCCAGTGAACAAACTATTTTTTAAAATGTTACTTATGTGTGTCCCACATTGAAATTTGGCAGATATGTATTCAACATTAGAGTAGAATTACATACTATTTTTTGCAGTTAATTTAAGTGTTGATCTAATGTAAAAATTTGCATTAAAGTTTAAAATATATTTTAAATATTTAAATGGCGTGTTTACAAAAACTATTTTTACATGATATGAAAGTGAGTCTTTTTAAGTTAAATTTAAGTATAATTTTATTTTTCTGAAGAAAACGGTATTTGCGCAAATAAATTAAACACTAAGGCGCATGATTCTTCAGTAAAAAATAATTGGTATTTCTCTGAAGGGGCGGGTGTTAGAAAAAAATACGTGTCACCTCTGTTCAACCCTAGATCTCATAAAAACCGTTCCATCCGCTAAAAAATAGTGATGTTTTGAGTGTGCGGTTTGACGTGGAATGATTCATATGTATCTTTTTCCGTTAGAATAAAAGATGGAAGTATAGCTGAAAAGAGGTTTTGTTTGTGTGCTACATCGAAGGAGATCAAAAAAGTCTACTGTGGATATCAGCAAATACGTGTATCAAAAGAAATACGGAACATGCATAGCGATACAATACGGAAATGCATAGATGATATGCAAAATTTGCACCTTCTTACTAGGTTTTCAGTGCAGGAAGCAATATTTCATCAGGCATGTGACGTTTTTGCATTCTTAACTTATGAATTGATACCTCAGTTTTTGTTGTGAACATGCGGGTATTGCTTTTAAGATTATTTAAAATTTTATATGGTATGTTCATTATTAATGATTATTATATTAAAATCGTTTCTGAAAATGTAAAATATTTACACACATTAACTTACAAGTGTTCTGTCTATAACAGTAATAAGATAATGATAGTACATCTTGCACTTATCAAAGACACATTTCATTCCATAATGACTACTCGGTGTTCAACTTCTCGATGTCTGAAACTGAGAACGGAACTTATAAGAGGTTTATTTAGGTGAGTTTACAAACGTACGAATATTTTTATGTGTGTTGCCATTAACCCGTTTCTGCTCAAAACTCTCGCAAACACCGCGCACTAGCAACACATCATGTGTATGAAGGCACGTGCAATTGAGCGGGGAGCGTTTGATATGGTCAGTCAGTTCTGAGTGATCCATTGTGGCTTGGCGTTTCAAGCAGTGTTTTATGGAGTGTACTAGCGTGGTTTTTGTGTTGAGAGTGGTTGAATAACAGATTCAAGATTGAATACATATTACGTTTTTCAAATGAGAGAGCTACCACTTTTTCTTGACGCGAACATATAATTAAAATTCCACATAATTGATATTCTGTGTGATACGACGAACGTAGTTTATCTTTTTGGTCTTTATTACATTTTTAGTTTATACTTTTCTATGCTTAATTTTTGTTATCCTTTACAGTGCAAACGAAAATGAGCAAAAGAAGTCAAGAAAGTACTTGAAAGGGCAAATTCAATAAAAACAGTGAGCGAATAAGTTGCTATTTGTATTTATAGTTCATCAGGAAAACCGTTTTTAATTGTATATATGGAAGTTCTCTTTCGCGTAATAGAAAATATGATTTTAAGAAACACTATACCAACAGCATATCAATTACTAAAAAACAAAGAAATCAGAAAAAAGACAAATTAAATTTGTTTAATGTAAGTAGTGAAGACTTGGCGATGGCAGAAGCGTCATATTAAAATTATTTACGGACTACTTGCTGAAGGAAGCATAGACTTTATAACACTATTGACACGTGAAAAATATAATTAATTTTTCTCAAAGCTTTCATTTCACTTTAACGCGAGATTTTCTCTTAAAAGATAAAATTAAGCTTTTAACGGAAAAGTAATACTTGGATCACACAAGGAATTAGAGCATCGAGTAAAAACAAACGCACGCTTTACTTTATTTCTAAACGTAACGTATAACCCGGAAGTACACGTGTACTTCCGAGAATACAAAAGAACATAAAGGAAAGTAATACTTCAGGCAAAAAAATGAAAAATAATCAGGATATTTTGAACGCTAATAACAAAACTAATGAAATGCAGAATATCGTAAACTAATGGTGCTACAACAGCATTTACTTTCTCGCAATATTACAATGTTATCGTTATGGAGGACGGGACACCCATTAATGCTTCATTAATTTCAATTAAAAATTACACAAAACTACTAACAGATTGTACTTGAATTTTTTAAGCACTAATTTTGTACAACAGACTTTGTCTGAGGGGGAAATCTCTATCTTCAATTTTGTATTTTTGAATTTGGTTTTTGCAAAATACGAGCAATACCCTAAAATGGGTCTAGCAGCATATTTTTTATCGTCCCTTCTTACATATAAGGAGAAAACTTAAAGAAAAAAATGGAGCGGTTTTTGAGAAAAAATGCGAAAATATCAAGCGCAAATTGTGCAAAAAACTACTTTAACAAACAATTGAACATGACCCTTTTTTACAGCGATGTTTCCTAGGGGACGTTCTCTTTCTAGACGCAGGGCTGCACAACCCCCACGCGAACGACGATTTACGTCGTGAAAAGTGTAGTACTTTTGTATTTTTTTGTAATTTTCAGTACATTACGGGAGCTAATTTTTCACGGTTCATAAAAACCGTAAATATTATCTATTTAAAAAATGAGGCTATATTTCGAAAGGTCCCTTGCAAGAGGCGCTCCCCGTAAAGTTGTAACAGCGTCTGCCACAGAGAGTCGATGGCAACTCACGATGCAGCTGGGGCCACGGCGCCGCTCGCGTCCGCAGGCGGAGCATGGCCCCACGGAAGCAGTAATGAGTGAAAATCATCGAAACGAGAGCGAATGAGCGCCCCGAGGAGGCTACTTACATCAAATAGAAACAAGAAAACACGATTCGTATCCGCGCCTTTCACCCTGAGGAAGATCGTTGAATGCTGGCCGAAATATTGGCATCTGTGCCTAGGACGCGGCGTTTTCCAGACAGCCAAGTATATAATAACTACGACCGCGGAAGCCTGCGCTTCCGAAATTTAGTTTTGGTAGCACTGTTATCCGTTATGTCAACTGCACAGATATGAATAGGATTTCGGTTCTTATCATACAATCATTTCACTTTTATGACTAAAAACAAATTGAATGAGTTCGTCGTGAAATTCGTTTTGCTGTAGGTAATTGGAATGACTTTAAATACTATCGAAAGCAATTCCTAGCTAGGATTTCTGCACGTATTGTTTATCTCCTTCGTCACTAAAGTTTCTACGGAAATCTGTAATTAATGTAAACATTTTTTAGGTGCTTTATATTGTATAGTTGTGAAGTCAGTTTTTGCCATGTTTTGGATATCTCACACTAGATTATTATAACTACTAGTTTATAATAACATATGTATGTGTAGGTGGAACTTTAACTTTTTCTTGTGTATACAATTTCACATTGATCACTAGCGTATCCTTTTTTTAATTTTTTATTATATCTGAACATTATTTACTTGCTCGCTCATGTAAAGAAGCGTTGTTGTATTTAGGCAGGCTATCTAATGCAACAGAGACTGAACCTTGTAGAAGCTTACCTGGTTGTTCTTGATATCGATGACAGGGCTTTTTTCTACTGCACTTGCAGTTGAAGCGATAATCACTTGAAAAATTCAGAGAATTAGAAACAGGAAACAGCCACACAATCGCGGGAATACGAGGAAGACAAATTCGTTGTGGAAGAGTAGTTATCAAATGGTTTGTTTCAAGAAGAACAAATTTAATTCTAATATAAATGGATCACTGATGATGGCTTGTTCGCGTCCGTCACAGAGAATGTTCGCCATACAGAAGTACAAAACACGTTAAAACTAATATAGAACAGTCGGAAAATGTAGAGATATTTGCTGTAGAAGGATGTTTTATATTTATTAATTTATTTCCTATTTTGTTTACAAACGTGTTCATTATAAACCATCGTCTTACTGTGATTATCAATTCACTCGTTCGTTTTATTCTGAACATGCATTAGGTAGTACAATATATTAATATTTAATTGGTGTCTAACACGAAGCGGTGCGGGTTCTCGTCCAGAGCCATCCATTCGAATACATCCGTCAGTGGCGAGGCATGAAACTTTTGCCTGACCGAAGCGAGATTTGTCCAGTCTCCGGGTTCATCTTTCTGTAGCAACGCGTCGCGACGGAGAATATTGGTGTCACAATATCGAAAGGTGTTCTGTTTCTTAAACAGTCAAACCGACTTTCATTTTTCTGTTACTGTTTCCATTTTTACAATAAATCTTCCAGGGCTCCGTGAAGGGATATTGCTTTCAGAATCTTTGATTTAACAATTGATTTAATCTGATAAATGAGAAATGAAACAATTATTCTAAATTTTTCTAAGTATTATATTATAATTCAATATATAATTGTTTGTTCTTCAAGAAAACGTGTTCCTTACTCTTAAAAATCTATAATGGATCCAGAGACGCAGACATTTCAGTGTTCGTCACATCGAAGGAATGTTATCACGCGGGACGTGAGAAGCGCTGTATCCAAACAATCACGAACCAAACTATCGCCCTTCGCAAGTTGCGACGGTGGTCTCAGTTTTAAATAACTGGCTGAACGTCCCACGATCGGAAGTTGCATTCCCGACACCCACGTGCTTTGTCTGGGGTTAAACTCTCAGTGTCTTGCCGTAACGCGTTAGTTAATTGGTGCTGGGAACCTTCTCCGACGCACAGGAACCTTTTATGATGGCTTTGCCAGACTTGAAAAAAGTAGATGTCAAACTTTCTAAGACGGAGCAAACAAGAATTAAAGAATGCTAGACAGTGCTACTGAAGCTTGATATGAGTTTGATATGCACACCAATTTATATTCTAAATGATTTAACTTAATACAAATTTAAATCTTTGTCACTTGTCTTCTAAAATAATACGTGACGTTTGGAATATATCATTGTAGCGTTGTATCGACTTTCCTATATAAGATAAACATGTATAAATACTACTCTTAAATACCCTTCCTTTATACTTAGATACGCAAGCCTCGAGGATCTAGTAGCTAATTAGTGACAAACATCTTTTCTCTTCTAAGAATTCCGAGAGTTCTTTTTCATTGATATAGAGGTTCTGTCATCGTGCAATATCAATAGTTTTGTTACAGCCCTACTACAATAAATTAATGTTCCTTCACAATACATGACAAGTAATAAGTCCCTAAAACATTAACAAACTCAGTAAAAAGAATGAAGTCTCAGGACGTTAAAAAAAACACCATTTCACTCACGTGTAGTTCTCGCTCAGCAGCGGTCACGAGCAGACGTGCTCCGCAGCTCCGCCAGTTAGCCGAAGGCTAGCGCTTATCGCAAGTCCGACTGCCCCGGCCGCTACTAGTGCCGGTCCGGGGTCAGAAAGAAGTGCATTTATTTGTGAACAGTGGTGAATTAGAACGTTTTCAACTTACCGTTCAAATTTACTAGTGATACAGTGGTGACCGCTCGTATTTGTGTACAAAGGTGACTTCATTCTCGTGTGAACAGTGGTGCGTCAAGAACTATTGAAAATCAATACCGCACATATATAGTGAAGTGAATTATGTTAACTGACCACGTCCCCTTCGGGGGACTAATCACACAAACAACAGAAATACTAAATAACCAAGAAAACAGTGAAGCTTTCGTCAACAATAGTACGAACGGATCGACTTTAGAACACAGTGAAATAACACTGAACCTTCAGCAACAGCACCAATTTTTATTGCATGAACATCAACAGCTAAAACAACACTTACAACAATTAGTGCAACAGAACCAACAGTTACAATTTCAAATACAGCAATATGTGCGTGAAAAAGAAATCCCAGCCACCGTCCTAGAAGCTACAGCAACTAACGGCCAAGCATCTACAACGCAGGAAACGGCCTCAACCTTGTGCAGCTCATGGCAAACAATCCCGCTGCGTCGACAAAAAAGACGCAATGATGACAACTCTATACAACCCTCTAAGAAGACTAACAGTGAACACGACCCCGTATCATCAAAAAACAGGTATGAACATCTCTCTTGTGATGAAAATTTGGAAGAAACCTCGAATTCTGAGAAAATCAATGATACAACAACCAAGGGCAGCATACAAGAACAAGACAAATATCGTACACCGCCTATTTTCATTCCAGGCGTCAGAGTAATATCTGATATGATCAGATCTATTAAAGAAGTCATTAAAGATGAAGACTTCTCATATAAACTTGTCAAAACCTACCAAGATGAAGCCAAAATTACTATGAACAATATGAAAATCGTACCTCAAACACCGGAGGTTTATCGAAAGCTTGTTAAACATCTGAATCTAAAAAATATTGCTCATTATACATTTCAGTTAAAACAAGAAAGAGCCTTTCGGGTAGTATTAAAAAATATGCACCCAACAGCAGACGTAACGGAACTTAAAGAAGTTATAGAAGTACAAGGCCACAAAGTAAGACAAATTCATAATATCAAGCATCGTTTAACAAAAGCACCTCTACCATTGTTTTTTGTGAACTTAGAACCTCAAAGTAACAACAAAAAAATATATGACGTCGAATACTTACTACATGCAAAAATTAGTTTTGAACCACCCCGTAAAAAACGAGAAATAGTACAATGCAAGCGATGTCAGTCCTACGAGCACAGTTTTCCGTATTGTACGCTTCCGTATAGCTGCGTCAAATGTGGAAAGAATCACGATAGTCGAACCTGTACTAAAACGAGAGACACACCAGCTACATGTGCTCTATGTAGCCGTGACCATCCAGCAAATTATAAAGGCTGCGAAGTATATCAAAAAATTCGTAACAGCAAGTATCCTAGTCAAAGTCAACACCGTAGAAATGCTACGCAAAACATAACTGAAGGCAACAATTCAAGCTCACTAACAAGTAATCAAACCATAGTGTATCACTCCCGGTTACCTTGGGAACCGGATAGCGGCCCTGACGCTAGCTCAAGTCGGTGATAGAAGGAATTGTTACACAGTACGATGGAAACATAAAATAAACACTTGTTCACTGGTAAAAATTCACATTTATTTCTGGGCAATAAAAATTAAGATGCCCCAGGGAAGTTACACTCTTAAACCAAATAAAAAGAATAGTGGGAAATTAGATGAAGATAAACGAAGATGGAAAGTTAGTAATAGGAGTTAAGCTTAAAAAACTAAGAAGAATTATAACTAACAATTACAATTGGTGAAAATTCAATGTGTAATAGCGTGACACCGCATTACAAAAAAAATTACAAAAAAACGGGCGGTAGCCCTGAGCGATATTGCCTGGGAAAAAATGTCTTTGTGCGGCCGAGAATGGCCACGGTGCGGTCGAGGGCGGCGGCTGGGCGTCCTTCAAAAAAATGCAGCGGAGGTCAGTAACCCTCCGGGCCACGGCTGGCGGTCAGTTGTGACGTCACCAAAAGGCGGTGGCGCGTGGCTGCGTTGACGGCGTCTAGAAGTCTGGCTGAACTGGCGGATCTGGAAGTTCTGGTAGTTCTGGTAGTACTCGGAGTAGCTGGGCGATCTCAGGAACGGAGTGACCAACCATGCGTCTCTCTCTCTCTCTGACTTTTATGATAGTTGTTGAACACAACTTCGGACAGTTTAGAACTTGATCGGAGAAACATTCGCCTCTCTTTACGACGAAAACCCACCCAGAGAAATTTCTCTCTCAACTGCAGTCGGCTCAATGCTCAAAACTCGCAGTAAAATAACATAAGTCCCCACATAGGCATATTCGCCCGAATAATTCCCACCCCAAATTAGTTTCTCTCTTAACTGCCCTCAGTCTAATATTCAATCTCAAAAAAATAATAAGTTTTCCAGAGACACACTGGTGTTTCCCCGACGCCTAATACTCTGGCCCCGTCTGATTAATGAAAAGTTTATAAGTCCGGCAGAGGCGAACTTGCCTCTGACCGAAGAATAGCTCCCTGTAAGAAGCTTCTGCCCCGACTGCCCTGCCTGTTCTGATATTCTCTCCGTCGAAATTGTATAAGGTTAACTTTTCCCCCCACCCAATTTCTCTTATGTGCCCTAGCTCCTTATAAAAGTCAAGTCACTATTGGCCAAAGGTAGTTGCGCATCACGCTATTTCGACCAATCGTGATGGGAGTAGTGAAAGAAACTTCCACTCTTTGTGCTAGCTGCGAGCATGCAGTGTTGTTCTAATTCCTTCTGGAACATCGGCCCATGCTTGCATAAGGGGGCGCGTTCGCGTGAAAGAAATTTATGAATTTGGGTTTCCCCGAAACGAGCGGGCGATCTCGAAATTTCGCAGCCGGCACAGTGAACACGTGTGCCCAGTGAATCTGTCAATGCCAGCCCTCTAAACGACTTTCGTAATGTGCCGGAGGCGGTAACAGCCTTCCGATAAGCGGAGTCGCGCACGTGTGACCGTCTGCGTAATCTCTCGGCAGAAATCCGGGTGGCCGAGTCTGTTTGTTTAAATTTTGGTCCGGTGAATTTTGTTTATAAAATTATGATGAAATCGGTATCGTTACAATAGGAACAGGTAGACAGTTCACATATGCACAAATGGCCCAACATTCGCAAATCAATAATCAAAATGTGTCGTTTGAAAATAATCTGATTTCCATAATGCAAGAATCATTTAAAAAATTCGAGTCCATCTTAGCAAAGCAAGCTGAACAAATCTCCAGCCTAATTAATATCATGACTGCAATAATGACGAAACTATGAGTAATTCACTGCGAATTGTCTCCTGGAATGCCAACGGAATACTTCAACATCGAAGAGAGTTAGAAGTGTTTCTACATCAAGAAAATATTGACATACTCCTAGTGTCTGAAACCCATTTTACCGAAAGAAGTTATCTACGTATATCTGACTACGAAGTATATTGCACAAATCATCCAGATGGGACAGCTCATGGAGGCACAGCAGTAATAATTAAAACAAGAATCAGACACAATATGTACAAAGATAATGCTAAAGACTATCTGCAAGCAACCGCTATACAAGTATACGATAAGTTCGGTCCGCTCGTTATTTCAGCTATATACTCCCCTCCAAAACACAAGATAACCACCGATCAGTATATCAAGATTTTTAGAACGCTCGGCACAAGGTTCATTGCTGGAGGAGACTACAATGCTAAAAATCAACTATGGGGATCAAGACTGGTAACTACAAGAGGTCGCGCTTTAGAAGGAGCCATCTCTACACTAAAACTCCAAACAATTTCATCAGGAAATCCCACATACTGGCCAACGGATGGTAACAAGGTACCTGATGTCTTGGATTTCTTCGTCACAAAGGGAATGGCAAAGACCTATCACACAATAGAACCGTCTTTTGATCTTTCATCTGATCATTCTCCAGAAATACTGACAATCAGTTCTTCTGAAATCAAAAAGAAAGAAATCATATACCTTACAAACAGAAAAACGAACTGGGAAGAATACAGCAACTGGCTTTACCATAACACCACTGCCAAGGTCCGTCTAAAATGTCCAGAAGATATCGACGATGCTGTTGAATACTTAATACAACACATTCAACAGGCAGCCGTATATGCAACTCCAGAAATGAGAGTGTTTGAAAAAAATAAATACCCATCAGAAATACTAAAAATGATTAAAGAGAAAAGACAGATGAAGATGACCTGGCAACGCACTCATCACCCGGACGACAAACGAATACTCAACAGAACTTCCCGCCTCTTATCAAGAAAATTACAAGAAATTCATTCGGAGGAAATGAAGGAAAGAATAGAAAAGTTGTCACCCTCAAAAGCTACAGATTACTCCTTATGGAAAATTACTAAAAAATTAAAAAGGCCTACAAAACATGTCCCCCCTCTTCGTAAAACCGATGGAAGCTGGGCTAGAACGGAAAACGATAAGGCAGAAGAATTTGCAAAATATTTTGCAAAAACATTTCAACCACACCCCTCAGCACTACTCACAGAAGAAAAAGAAATCATAGAATTCTTGGAATGTCCCCATCAAATGTCGCCACCAATTAAATTCTTCTCAACAAAAGAAGTCACAGCAGGGCTGAAACTACTACCAAATCATAAGGCTCCTGGACATGATCGTATTACAGGGGAAATGCTTAAAAAACTGCCTAAGAAACTCATCGCCCTTGTAACATCCATTTTCAATGGAATAATACGCATCGGACACTATCCTTCGCAGTGGAAACTGGCACAATTAATTGTAATCGCAAAACCAGGAAAACAGCTACAAGATGTTTCCTCGTACAGACCAATAAGTTTATTACCTTTTTTGTCTAAGGTATTCGAAAAAATATTACTATCTCGCATATATCCATTACTTAAAGAAAATGACACAATTCCAGACCATCAGTTCGGTTTTAGAAATCGTCATTCTACAATAGAACAAATTCATAGAGTAGTCGACACCATCAACGGAGCTCTAGAAAATAAAAAGTATTGTTCCGCCTTGTTTCTAGATATCGCGCAAGCGTTCGACAAAGTGTGGCATCAAGGCTTGCTATATAAAATCAAGAAATGTCTGCCGCATCCATACTATAATTTACTTCGATCCTTTATTTCAGATCGATTTTTTTCAAATAAAATTCGGAGATGAAATAACACCGTTTCATCCAGTATTATCAGGAGTGCCACAGGGGAGCATCCTTGGACCAGTGCTGTACACGCTCTACACCGCTGACTTACCTCAGTCCCCAGACGTCACCACTGCAACATATGCAGATGACACAGCCCTGCTAGCTTCGCACGAAAACCAAGAAACGGCAACAAGAACATTGAAAGAGCACCTCGAGCTTATAAACAAATGGTGTAAACTCTGGAGAATAAGAATGAATGTAACAAAGTCCAAATGTATAACATTTACCCTCAGACGAACAAGAAATACAAGAATAGAAATAAACGGAAAACTAATTGAAAACGTAGACACCGTCAAATATCTCGGACTACATTTAGACAAAAAGCTAACCTGGAAGAAACATATTTCGATCAAAAGAAAGGAAGCAGAACTGAAAAGTAGACAAATGATATGGTTAATAGGAAGAAAATCTAGTTTAAGTCTAGGAAACAAAATTTTACTCTACAAAACAATACTCAAACCTATCTGGTCTTATGGAATTGAACTCTGGGGAACAGCATCACATTCAAATATAGAAATAATTCAAAGATTTCAATCCAAATGTCTCAGACTATTAAGCAATGCTCCCTGGTTTGTATCAAACGCCACTCTACATAAAGATCTCAATATCACCACTGTTAAAAAGGAAATCACTCTCAAATCTCACAAATACCAACACAGACTCGAAAATCATATCAATCATCTGGCCATAAACATCTTAGATAACAGCACAACAACAAGAAGATTGAAAAGAGTACATCCTCTTGATCTGGACCACAGATATAAATAATATTTTTCTTTTAAAATAATTGTTACTGTAGATATATTTTTTGTCACAATGCTTGCACTATTGTATGTTTGTTTGTTATTGTGTTTTTTGTTATTTCAATGTGATATTGTTTATTGTTGCTTTTGTTTGTTTGTCTTTTTTCTTCTTTCTCTCTCTGAACTGGACAATTAGTTTAAAACCATTTTTAGAAAGAACCAGAATTGTATGGTTTCTTTACATGTCGATAATATATGTACAATTGTATTTGCCGAATGTTCGTGTAGAACAAATTGCAAATAAAGCAGATGTTAAAAAAAATTCACTCACGTGTATTAAACTTTTTTGGCTCGTTTTCCCACGCATGACCCACGCATGAGTCACGGGCCAATGCGTGAACTGGCTGGGTGAACGCGACTGGAGTGCACGTGCCAATGAGCCAACGTGAACGGCAGCGAGATTCGTTGCGCTAATAATGGCGAATCCTTTGCGAGTTCTTCGCAAATTAGTTTTTAATATTATGAAAATCTACAAGACGAGGTGTTCTGTTTCTAATAAATTAATTAGTACTAATATGAAATGCTGCTAAAAAGTGATGTACTGGTACTAGTAAAATAATGGTAAATGTCACGCAGGAAAATTTATTACTGTTATTTTGTCTCCGTACATTACTTTTACTCTACTTGATCCATTAGAAGATTCCATTGATCTACTATTTCTTATTCATGTCCAGGCACGCATAATATGCGATGATCTATGGGACGATGATCTGATGCAAATCGAGAGGAAGCCATCCCATCAGAAATAGCCCGACTGCATCCAGCAGTCAGTTTTCCCTTACCCAGTTTCCCAGCTAATGCCCTTTCCTTTTTTTACTGAGAAGGCACTCCTCAACTGCATCCCGTTTCGTAAGGAGTAACATTTTTATTAAGTTTCCTTTCATAAATAACGCAAATAGATTTTCTCACACCAGTTCAAAGAAAACATCGAACCCAGATAAACATGGCCGAATCTTCGGAACTGTGTATATTACGTCAGCGGTATAAAAAGATGCTCATAGGTGGTTTTAAGTTTTGTTTCCACAAACCTTACAGAAGTGGTTTTCAACGATTGCAGTTTTTAAAAGGACACACAAATGTTTATTGAAAACAAATAGATGTGGATTAAGTATAATCGATTGCAATTTGAATTACTATTATAAAAAGGTCAACGGAAGACTACAATTTACTACAAATAAAGGCGCGAGGTAACCAGCTGAACGTCCGTCCAAATTGGTACTTCGAGAGCTTGACCGAAGAAAACAAAAAACAATATCTTCAGCCATATAAACGAAGCTACCTCTGAAGCCAATGAGTATCCACGAAGTTCACGTGGCTCTCGAAACGACTTACGTGTAAACGCATGAATGGCCATTTTTGATGTTAAATGATAGCGAAAATTGGTAATGTTTGACTCGGGGCGTGTATTATGTGACTGTCACCTTTTTGGCAGAAGGGACATTCAAATATAGTGCAATAAATCTTCTCCAGTTTTTCACTCTCCATGGAGTGAGAAACCTGCCTTACAAATAACTCTAATCTCGTGAACGCCGCTTCTGAAACGAAAATTAAAGTTAATAAATGTTTCTTAGATAAATAGCTACATCAGAAGTAATTGTTGACACAGACTTTAAGAGTTGAAACATTTTGAGATGTACACAAGTTCGTCTCCTAGCAGTGCAATCTGGGTAACTATAAATGAATGGAGATTTAAAATGTTTTTTCTTGCTTTGATTCACTGTTATAGGCCAAATTTCATCGAATGTATATCTTGCACAACGGTAGCACAGAAAAATGTTTTTTTATTAAAATTGATACAAACTATTTTATTATTGGAGGCTTTATTTCCTTTTAATATTCAATATTAAAATAACCTTAAAAGTTTATTTATATAGAGTAAGTGCATACAAATCAACAAATCTGGGAAGCGTACAAGTTAAAAAACATCCAGATTTTCATAACAAATCATTTGTTTCCGGAAGCCATAAATTTTGGTGCATAAATTTCTGGCTAAAGAAACTATGAATTTTTAAAATATTTATAGTACTTATTATTAAAGTATTGCATAAACTTATAAAGTTGTATGATTTTCAAGAACTTTTTAAGTACATTAAAAGAGTAAATGCTTTAACACTATTTAGGCCATGGTATAAGGAGAAATCATTTTGAAAAAAATAAACTATACTGTAGAAATCCGGTAATCCTGAGTAATTGGGGAATGGTCTGTTCGAATTCAGAAATGTTCGGATTATCCGAAAAAAATTAACCATTCATGTACAAACATCTATACAAGTACCAGACAATGCAACGAAGCATGCGATGTGACGAAATGGCAACGTAGTGTGATCCCAACATCATATCCTATTATCAAGCAGTTTCAGTTCCTTGCGGTAAATGAAGATTACCGATTTTGAACATTCCTCTAAGTGAATATTATTGCTACATATATATGTGATATACACCGTAGTTACCTGTGCAATAAATGTTTCATTTCGATAACTTGTGTTTCAATAATTTGTTCTTCAGTTCTACAATAATTATAAAATGTTACAAATAAGCATTACACTACAAATACACTACAAATAAGCATTTTATTTATTTTGTTCATTTTCCTCCATCCCTAAATTTGTTCGCATTATCTGAAATTTGGGAATTGCGGGGTTCGCATCAGCGAGGTTCTTCTGTATTCATTACAGTATAATCTAAAAATTAAAAGTATTCCTTACTTCTTTTATCTGACCATCACAGAACAAGTGTAAGACACCGGAGTGTTAAAACGATTTTCAAATATGGAAACGAAAGGATGATCTTGGAAGCACCGAAACGTGAGCAAACCTGTCTTCGTACTGAGGAGGAATACGTAACGTGATGCAATCAGGTTTTGCCGCTGGAGGTGATAGGTCAAGGGCTTAGAAACCAGTGGTGCTAAAACAACACGTACGTCCTCGCCGATGCTGCCACGCAAAAATACTCAAAAAGTACTCAAATTTTTGAAAAATTGTGCATGACTTTATTTAAAAATATATCTTTAAAAAACAGATTTCATTAATTGTAAGAAGACTCCGAAAAAAATTTGAACGATTGCAATTTTCGAAAACTCAGGACTTTTAACGAACATGGTACGAGTCATTTAATTAAACGTCCTTCACACTATCCAATAAAAAATAACAAAAAACCATGGTGCCATTTTTTTGAAAATTTAGAAAATGTCCCATGAGATAAATGTAAAGGACCCCCAAATTACCAAACATCGAACACTGCGCGCGGTGATGGTGTAAGCGCGCGGCGATGGTGTAACGGTTAGCGTATCGGACAGTTGTACCCAAATTGGCGGAGTCAAACCCGATCGAAGCCGTGGATTTTTAACGGCGAAAAACTCCATCGTACGCCTTCCTTCGAAGGGAAGTAAAGCCGGCTGTCCCATGTTAGTAGATTTACGTGTATGTAAAAGATCCTCAAGCCTAAATGACGCCTCTGAGCTAAATTCAAATAGCCTGTTTCTCGCCCAAGAAGTACCTCTTTTCTTCGCTAGTTGGTGAAAGGAGCGTATCGAAATTTGCATGGTCAGACGGAAGAGCAGGCCTCATGGTCTGAGTCTCACCACGTACAATAAGGCATTAATTCAATTCAATTCAAATTGAAATATCGGTTTCAAATTAAAGGGGCCGTGACACCACCCAGATCGATAGGGGAATATCAATTTAGGAGAAGATTTGTGAACGGTTTAGCGGCTAGCGTTGTTCACGGACGGACATTTTGCTCTCATTCGATTTTTCGTATCAAGGACCCGTAAAACATGGATTCTGGCGACACCACGTCTTAGAGGATGTTTTTTAATAAATTTAGCAACTGAATTTATCCACTTTTTTGTTACCAAAGCCCTTTAATTCGAATTTTTCTGCCGAAAATCCACCATTGTTTTGCGCAGCATTACATAACTTTTTTCTACTCCGTAGCTAGAAAGTAAAAATTTACTATGGGGTGTGCGTGAGTGAGCGTGTGATTGAGTGAGTGTGTGAATGAGTGTGTGGATGTGAGAGTGTGTGAGTGTGTGGATGTGAGAGTGTGTGAGTGTGTGGATGTGAGAGTGTGTGAGTGTGTGGGTGTGAGAGTGTGTGAGTGTGGGGGTTTAATTGTGGGGGGTGTAAGTGTGGGGGTGTGAGAGTGTGTGAGTGAATGTGAGTGTGTGAGTGAGTGTAAGAGTGTGTAAGTGAGTGTGAGAGTGAGTGTGGGAGTGCGTGATTTTGGGACTGCGCGAGTGTGTGGGTGAGTGAGTGTGTGAGTGAGTGTGTGAGTGACTGTGTGAGTGAGGGTGTGAGTGAGGGTGTGCAAAGTGTTTGGAGGGGCCAACATAAAGAAAGGAAGATCTACATGGCCTTTTTTAGGGCATTGCTCCCGCATTCACTTGGTATTGATTGAAGAAATCAAGGAAAACTACCGATTCTAGCAGCCGGCCGCTGTGGTTTTCCTTTGGTGACGGAATTCATCCTCGGTATCTTAGTAGTGTCAAAAATCCGCTACCGTTGGGGCTCCAACCTTAGGTCCTCCCGGTCATTGATATTGGCGCTGATCCATCGCAACTGGTTTGTTTTGTAATGAATCATTTTAAATATTTTGGAAAAGTGAAAACAATGTTAATCCATTTTGTGCTCCTTGATTCTCTTGTGACTCTAACTAAATGTAACTCGCCACACGTATCACTAATTGCGAATCAGTATTATAACATTTAGAATATAGCGATTTTTATCCCTTTTAATTAAAATAATATTAATTTCTTGGATGAATACTACAATATTATTATACGAATGTATGGTAAGTCTTTAGTGTGAATATTCTCTGAGAATTAAATGTATATTCTTTATTTAGAAAGATTTTTAAAGAATAGTGTATACTTATATGTACATCTGGTCGTTGTATCTAATACGAAAATTCAATTCTTCAAAGCATTGAGATCTGCATTGAAAATATCTGATTCTGCATTGAAAATATGTTTCTAGCAAAAATTTCTTTATACTTCATTGACTACCATTATCTTGCATACTAAGTAGTGCGTTTGAAATCAGGAGCACAAGCTGCTTAGCAATTAGCAGTATTTTAAAATTGAATAAAACACAGAAAAGTTCCGCTAGATTGAAGAAGACGATGAAAAGAAATAAAAACGCACAAGGTCGCTTTCTGTGACATCACAGCAAACAGAGCCAGATCTTTGCACATTTGTTTAAAAAATTATGTAATATTACAGCCATAATTAGATTGCAATGCTCATTTCATGTAATCTACCCAGATAATACATTTCTAAACTTTTTGTACCAAATGATTAATCAGACTATTCCAATTGTGAAAATAAAACCAATAGCGTTTAACTATACATACAAAATGCCCCAATCAGGGCGATGTATCTTTAAACGTTTATCGCTTTTTCTATCCGATTTTACTTACCGCTTCTACCTACTAGCCAACCATAAACTGTGACTCATCTATCTTAGAAGGCGCTAAACATCGATCGCTATGACGATGTACAATAAACAGCGTATATACTATAACATAACCTCTGATTTTAACGTACGTTTTCAGTTGTTTTTTTTTATTTGGCTCATTTTGTAACTCTATTGGACATAATATCGCTTGTGGAATAGTCCTATTAAATACCACTATTGCTTTTGAAATTCTCAGATAAATCCCATCCTCACTCACGAGTCGGGAATTTATCGACAATTTCCAAAGCACTCGTGGTATTACCTATGATAAATATTTTGCATCAAATCAATGATTTTTACGAAACAAACGAACAAATGAAATGAGAATTGTAAGAAAATTACCTGCTGGCCTGAATCAGCATTCCGGTCATGGAATTTGCTAGTCCAGATACATCTGCATGAAATCCTAAGTGATATTACATTCCACTCAACGGAACATTACGTAACTTTGATTCATTATAATTTCTGTCAGTCAGTTATTTCTAGTGTCAACTTCTGCCGCTGGAATCATTAAGTTAAAGAATGAATTTTGGATATGCTAAGCCAGTCACAAATATGAAAACCCACTTATTCTATGAGGCAATGCTGTTGGAACCACTGATCATTATATAAAGGACAAAAGAAAAAAATATAAAATGAAAACGATGCAATCACAGGTACAGCGCTTGATGATTGTATTGCTTAGTAGAAAACATTATTTTTCGACAATAAAAGTAATCGTTTCGTAATAAAAGTAATTTTAAAATATTGCGGCAATAACTGAGCATTCCCTTGTCAAAAGCAACGTCCATATGATTTGAGCAAACATCATATCTGAGCATTGATAATGAGTAATAAAAACTGAGCATTAAATCAGCAACAGAAACTGGTGAAATATAAATGAAAAAAACAACATTGTTCCACCCGACCATCAAAATAATATTTCAAATATAACATAAGACGAGAAGACTAAAAAAAATTAATCTTATTCTGAGTGCATATCCATATTCATTTTCTTTAGTTCTCTGTAAGGTACAGCTTTGTTTATGGCTCAGTACGGGGTTTTACGACGTCGATAAACTATTTTCAAGTTCAACGAGGGCTGGCGCACTTTGCCGGCAAGTTTCACCGAAGCACAGCGGACAACAGAAGGGGAGCAGAGCACGGAAACTTTATAAATTACTCCCCGCTTATTTGCTCAAAAGCCTGTTCTAATAATATCGCGATGCAATTGTCAACCTTCGTCCATTTGTACTGCCTGCCGTCATTATCCGTACCGATCTCGCCCGGCTGGCCTAGAAGTGTGGACTTCGAGGAGTGGCGGCGCTCTTGTGGCTGTTCCTCAAATTACATCCATCACGATGGCGTCGCGGCGATTCGTCCTCGCGACATGAGCGCTCGAAGGCGCTTTGAGATTGGGAACGTCTACACTAACGCGTCCTCGACGCTACACCCTTATACAAACGTGATGAAGGAGCGCGCGAGCAGAACGCCATCTAATTACGATCCACAAGAGACTCGCAACGTCACAAGGCAATCTTCTATGAAAATGTGCCTCTTGCGAGCTTATGAGCATGCCTAAATTGCGTTTGTTAATATCCACCCAGGTTGTTCCGTAGGTTGCGACTTTTGCCCCTGTAATTTGTTGTTTGAGTCAGGTATGCATTCTTCACGGCGATCGGAAAACGCAACATCTAGTTGTTCACATCCATAGAGATTTTGGTATGCAATTTTTGCAGAGATTAATTTTTATGTATGTGAACATTTTATTTATTTAGTATTTATGTACATTTATTCTAACTTCATTGAGTACAGAAAAAACGGCATAACATTTTATGAAGACAAACGTACTCCGTCCCAGTGATGCAGCATTTAATTAGACACTATACTAAAAGTAATTAAACATGGTGGAAGGGAAATTAACTAGTTGTGCTAAAACAGCTCGTACTTTCTACCCCGTATTTTCACGTAAAATTACGCAAAAAATTTTCGAAAAATTTTACATGACCTTATTTCAAAATCTCTCTATAAGGATCAGATTTCATTAAAGGAAAAATACCCTGTCTTTAATAGTTTCGACCGGAAGAAGTTATTAGAAGAAGTTGCATCAACTGATTTCACTGCATTGCCTGGGCCCGCAGATTCTAATTTCGAGTGCCGACAGTGGCAAGATTTACGACACTAGCTTGTCAGCTGGTCGAATGTAGTCGCTGTCTGGAAGAGAATTCTAAAGGCGGTTGCTCTGAATGGTAGTTTTTCGTGGTTTCCCCGACCAGCACCAGACGAATGCCGGAGCAGCACCCTAACAAACGAGCCACGGACAGCGCGCAATCTTTCCTTCCTCCTCCTTTCCTATCCTCACCCCTTACTTACACACACTTACATTAACATGCACTACACTATCACGCAGGCCGAAAGACCGGTCGGGAGCTTAGAGCTTGTCTCGGCTGGGACACAGCTACACTAGTGAAAGATACCTGGTTGAGAAAAACCCCGCTAGCCGACGTTAGGCTGGCGACGGATTTCGCCATCCAGCAAGGGAATATCACCTCCCGAGGAGAGAAACATTCACTACACTTACGAGACGAATAACCTCGGTAGTTGAATTCACTAATTCACTAACAACCAACCAAACTTTAATATTCTAGTTGTAGGAAGAGTCTGAAAAAAATTACAATTCTCTTGCAATTTTCGAAAGAGTAGAGTTTTCAACAAACATGAGACCTGCACCAGTTTCTTAAACGTCCTTTACATTATTCAACAACAAAATTTAATAAAAAAAGATGCGGAAATTTTTTTTTGTGAATTTGGAAAATATTCCAGGGACTTCATGTAAGATAACCGCCTGAATCAAAATATCGGTTCAAATGCAAGGGGCCGCGACATCAGTCAAATTGGGGGTTAGCAATTTTGGAGAAAATCTGCTGAACGGTTTAGTCGCTAGCGTTGTTCATAGACATACAGACAGAATGACAGACGGACAAACAGACGATTTTTTGGTATCAAGGACCTCCAAAACATGGATTCTGGCTACAGCACGTGTTAGATGATTTCTTTTCTAAATTTAGCTACTGTATTTATCCATTTTTTCATTAACAGTAACCTGTAATAAGAGTTTTCTGTCGAAAATTAGCTGTTTTTCGCGGAGCATTACATAACGTTTTCTTTACTTCGTAGCGAGAGAGTAAAAATATACGTAGCACATAGACAGAAAATAAGAGTTAGTTGCGAAATTAAAAATAACATTAACATAAACACTAAAATTGTAAATGATAGAAATTGCAAGTTGGAAACAATATATTGAGGTAATTGATAGGAATTCAAAGAAAGTTCTTTGTTAAGTAGATAGCATGTGAAACTACGGTCCGAGATAACTAAAAGAAGATTGAAATATTATTGAATTAGGAGGTTAGCATACGAATTTAAAATGAAAACGCATAGATATACACCGTATCGTTCTAAAATCACATGTACAAGAGAAACAATTAAGCAAAGATAAAGTAAAGTCTGTTGATAAGAAAGTGTGTGTAAATTGATTATTTTGTTTCCGGGCGCATCATGTATTTTCATTAGTCCCTTAAGGGTAGTGTAGTAGGGGGTAAGGGCAGAGTAGTGCAGTAAGGATAGTAGTGGGAGGTGGCGGTGTTGCTCCTTCGCTAGAATGTGAGATAGAACACCAAATTGCACATCCGCATACTAAGAATTTTCCTCTCTTGGTATCTCCGCCAGCGGGACAACGCCTCACCAGCGCCCAGCTCTGAGCTCCCTGGTGTCATGACCTATTTAATAGTGTAGTGCATGTAGGTTTAAATGTGTATGTTTGTACGGAGAGAGGAGACAAGAATTACCGTCAACACTATGGCCGAGATTCTTATGATGGTTACACGAATTAGGTAACAATTATTCATTTCATATTGGTCAACATTCAATTTGCCAATATTCATATTTGTGAGTTATCATATACAACTCTGACTTTCAACATGCATTTAGAAAATACGAATATACATTTCTAACATATTTTATTTTCTAAAGATAGTGCTTCAACAGTGGTCTTGAAAATGAGGCACCTATTGTGATATTTTTAAATCTTTCGAAAACATTTGACTTTATTGACCATACAATTTTCCTTTAAAAATTATCTTCATATGGAATTCGTAACATTTCCATATAATGGCTATCCTTGCACCTTAAACATCGATAATAAAGATTAGAAATACCGTACTGTCGTAAAAGAACGTTATTTACTCATTTTCACGATCCATTACCAATTGAATGTGGGGTCCTGCAGGATTCGAACTTACGCCCTATCTTCTTTTTGTTCGTAAACAATATTCATTCTTTGTCTACAAAACGCAAAAATGTTTGTCTTTGATGGTACGAATACTTTTTGGCACAAAAGGAACACAGTTTAATATGATTTCAGATGTTTCAAATTGAATTCGTAATATCAAATTAATAGTATACGAAGGAAATAAAGTTTAATTTCAAATATACACTCAATTGAAAATGAACCATGTCCAATCGGTTGAAGTTATCGTAATATAATATTTGATTCTCTCAATTTAGTCAAACCTAAAATGTCATCTACATATAAATGAATTATACATTAAATTACGTTCC
Source organism: Gryllus longicercus (assembly GCA_038098605.1). Classification (NCBI taxonomy): domain Eukaryota; kingdom Metazoa; phylum Arthropoda; class Insecta; order Orthoptera; family Gryllidae; genus Gryllus; species Gryllus longicercus. The sequence goes on along the minus strand of JAZDUA010000234.1, from coordinate 1,624,550 downwards.
TTATGTTAAGATTTCACAATTCTTTGAAAATCAATCGGCCCTCATTCATGTACATTATCGATTCAGATAGATTGAAAATTGTATTCTACAGCTATACATACGTTGTAATTCATGATATACATTTAAAAAGAATTATTACAAAATATGCAAGTAAGTGTTAGAAGTTGCTGCTATAATACCTTGCAATAACATTTTATCTACGGTTGTTTGTTGGCAAGAGATGCGATTTCTGAGAAATTAAATTTGAACTAACATGCATTCAAATAATATATTGGTGAGTGACAGTGCCCACAGAAGCGCTTTTCCAACGAAATTGCTGCAGGAAAATTAAGAAGGGAGACTTAAACAGCCCAAAGAGACATGTCGTCCCGAATAATATTAATATATCCCTCACCATCATCATCTCTATCGATGTTTACAGAGCCATCTTTCTCTTGTCCGCAGGTACATCTTCCTGGCCATCTACACCGCCGAGATGATCATCAAGAGTGTGTCGAAGGGCTTCATTCTCAACAAGTACACGTACCTGCGAAACCCATGGAACTGGCTCGACTTCGTCGTCATCACGTCGGGCTACGCCACCATCGGCATGGAGGTTGGCAACCTCGCAGGGTTGCGGACATTCCGCGTGCTGCGAGCCCTCAAGACCGTGTCCATCATGCCAGGTGAGCCGTTGAGCAGCTTTCTTTATTCGACGTGTAGTCTGAGGGTGCCATTCCTCTTGAGATTTTGGCAAATAAATACGCAAGAGTGAGGTGAATGTAGGAGATAAATAATTAATTTCATAAATATACCGTGCTCGTCTCAATTCTTCGTCGTTCAAACTCGACATGTCCTCGGTAAAAGAAGTATTAGCTTCTCCCGCCAGAACAGGCAGATACTGAGCGGATACACTTGTATCCTCCGCTTTAAGTGTAAAAACTAATAAGGGTGTCGAAAACCGCGTGTTCCTTGCATTGCCAGAATAAGACGTCAGCTCCGGACAATATTTAACTTTGCATTTTAGCTCCGTACAACACCTCGTAATACTTTCAGGAAGTATGGCACATTCAACTATACCGTTTCTTTATAATTTTTATTAGTAATGTACGTATTCGTTAAATTATTCATTAGTAGACAATAAAACTGTCTGTGACAATATGAAGCTACATATACTTTTTAGAGGCAAAGCGAGGAAACAATTCAGCATTTACTCTATGGATCGCCAGAAAACTGGACGCAAAAGACTATGGAGATGAACAGATTTGACGGGCAGTTATCTACAATATTTACTACTAGCCTGATTTGAATGACAATATTGTTTCTTTAATGTGATATAAAATGATGAACTAATATACGGTAAAAAATATTGAGCATTTCGAAGATAACACATACTTTTTCCACATATATACAAATATTCCAATACAGTTTCGTGCCAAACCACGCGATTTCTTTACATGAGAGTTACGACATTACATTCTTTACATACATTATTTAGAATTGCCGAATGCCGTATGTCTTCGCTGCTTCCCGTACTGATTTACCATATTTTGGGTATTTTTTTGATATTCCGTTTTGGGAATCGTAAAACGCATGCAACGAATCGTAGCTTTCAGTTGATTTTGATGAATTGATTGTTTACTTTCCCTCTAAGATTCGTTTTATTTTACGACATTACATTCTTTACTTACATTATTTAGAATTGCCGAATGCCCGTATGTCTTCGCTGCTTCCCGTACTGATTTACCACATTTTGGGTATTTTTTTGATATTCCGTTTTGGGAATCGTAAAACGCATGCAACGAATCGTAGCTTTCAGTTGATTTTGATGAATTGATTGTTTACTTTCCCTCTAAGATTCGTTTTCTTTAAACACACTGTCGTCGCATTCATAGGTAACTTATCTATTTCCCGAATCTATTACGGACTACGGACTTTCCCATGATCCATTTTACATCAACTGCTGTTCCTACATTCCACCCACCGCCACTGTTAAGACGCGATATATTAGCTGGCCATAAATTCGAAATATACCCGAAATAACAACAAGAGACAAATTAAACAGAAACAATCCTGTGAGTATCCGTATGTACACAAATTTTAGTATGTCATATGTTTTTATGAAAAGTACACTGTAATAAGGAGCGTTTAGAAAGCAATTTTAATCAAGCAGATCTTTCACTCTCCACAAAACTTTAGTTGTCTTAATTAAACCTATTTCCATAAGAGTATAATATATCTCAAATAGATGCTGTAAAAAGTGAAACTTGAGAATAATTCTCGTTTACAAACTTCTTAAATTCCGTTCGTAAAATGTTCTTTTAAATGACTTTTATCGCGTTCAATATAGGTACTTTCAGGATATCTGTAGGTTCATTGATGACTATGTTATTTGGTTTATATTTCTGCCTTTGTAGGGTGTAAGCTCAAAATTTCAGCCCTCTGTAAGTGAATTTGGATCATAATTTTTTATGTTAACTACATTGTAATCAGGAACGATTAGAAACGCTCCTCATTCAACCGTCTGCACGACCACCCAACTGTGGTCAACGCTATCACCTACGCCGTGGTGTACAGAATTGATATTCCCGCCCCCATCTGGCCGAAATCAAGATCCTTCGAGTTTGAAATCCATATTTTTATTTTTGTACGTACTGTTCTGACTCAAAAATGACTGATTTTTTTTATTAAAATCACGAGACAACCACTGGACTTTATTGCTCGTTGAGATCTGCAGACTTTGTAAATATACCAGTGTTTCTGGAATCATGTGGTTGTAGGCGTCATGCCTACATGGAAAGTTAGAGGGTTTTACTGAAAATAAAAATGCGTGGTTATTTCTTGTTAACACTTGTGAAGAGGGAATCACAGCAATGTATTTTATATTTTGAAAAAAGGTGATTTATTTTGTCTGCGAGGTTGTATCAAACAGTTTGCATTAAAAAAATTGAAAACATACTAGCGGCAGGTTCATTCTGAGATCTTATATTTTCGAAATTAGTTGAAAATATATCCTACAAAACATATTTTTATTATTGGGAATATTTGTAACGATTAGATTCTTAGATAATTTATAAGGACTTTATTAGCATTATTGCCCAGAAGAACGACTTGTTAACAGCTGAACCCTTAAGAAATCGACATTTTGATTCATTTTTTAAATCATAAATATGTTTTAAAACATCTCCATCACATTTATAAATTGTTTTTTCTGGTTTTTACTTTTTTCCTTTTTCTTTATTATTTTTAAGAGTTGCGTTAACCTGAAAATGGGATCTCCATCTTAGTGAAATCACGAGAATACTTTTGGAAATGTAGCGGAAATATTCATGAGAAAATTGTCATTTGCACTTCTCAACTCTTAAACCCAAAGACGCGTTCAAATAAACGACTTCCCTCCCGTGATTCCTCCTTTGCTGCTTCTCAGTTGACTCTCGTTTCGTTCCCCCTCTACCGGCCATCCAACATTGCCCGACACGATGTGCATCCTCATCTTCCTCCGCCTCTTTGTTTCTTGCCCCCGGCGCAGAGCGAGCTCGGCGTTCTTCGTAGTTCCCCACCCCACCCCGCACTGCCTCACTCTTCCCCGCCCCGCCCCGCCCCCCCGCCACGCCTCGCCTCGCACCTCCCACCCCACCTCGCCCGGCGCCTTCCGCACCGCTTCAACCCCGTAAACGAATTTCCCGAATCCGCGCGCCACTCACTGCAAAAGAAGGAGTGAGTGAGGAGTGAGCGAGTGGGCGGGCGGGGAGGGGTGGGGAAGGACGCGGGAGCGGGAGCGGGCCTCCAAAGTCAGGTTGTCAGAAGTTTCCTGCAGTTGGAGGCCAACTTGCCACTCTGCCCCGACGCCCTCGCAACCTTCCGCGCCCCGCCCACGGCGCTCAACAACCGCCTGCCCTCGTCTCGCCGGCGATCCCATCACGCCCTGCTTCCCTTCCCTCCCTTCCCTACCATTCCCTTTCCTCTTCGCCCACTCCCCATCCGCCCTCCTTCGCCTACCGGTCCTCTCCCACACGGTCCCACCTATATGCTCCAGCTGCGTCCCACCGCTGTATTTCCTCAGAGATCATCACGCTTTCGGTGCAAGACGATGCTCTCGTGCAGCGTTTCCGGCATGAGATCTTTTGTAACTCATCACAGTTCGCGATGTTTTAGAAAAGACATTACTCGCGACACATGAATTCGACATGCGGAATTGTCTGAGTTGCCCTCTCTGAACTTATGCTTCTCAAATAAATGATATGAGGCTCCTCTTTACGATTTCGTTTTTCTTAGCTGCTCACTGTACTCCACCGTGTCCAAAGGGTACCCCCCGTTAAGATGGTAAAAAGTTCCCTAAAGCCAAATAGTATATGAGTAGTAACACTATAATTCTAACATAAAAATATTATTTTTCATAGGTTTTTTAGCCCCCAACTCCCCACCACAATCCTCAAATCTAAAAAAATGTGTTTTTTTAATTTTATTTTTTTTGTCCATATCAAACCAACTTATCTGAATGGAAAAAAATTCTCAACATAAAAAAATATTTTTTTCTAAAAGTTTACATTTTTTTCATAATTTTTTGGCGCCAGATTCAAACAAAAAAAATGTTTTAAAAAATAAAATTAAAAAAAATTTTAAGTGAGATTAAATAGCGGAACAGGCGCGAAAAAAAATATCAAAAATTCCTCGCGGAACGGCGGATTTTCCCTATTTTTTTCAGATTTTTCCGATCACTGGGCTAGAAGTTACAAAATGTTAATCAATATTTCAACCCTTTTTTCATTTTAAATATGTTTTGATCATAACTAAAACAATTTTTATACACAATTTGTTATAAACAGTTGTTATAAGCATGACAGAAAATATAATTTTTCAATCATTTTAATTTTGCAATTTTTCAATACTTATATTTTTATATATTTTTACCGCTTATTGAGTTATGAAGATATTCAATAGATAATAATATGATTAAAGGAAGTAATGAATAATCCTTTTGTGGAGTGAACATTTGTGTATTAATCATGTGGTGTTCAGTTTACAAATCGTGATTGTATAAAAAAAATATATATATATATTTACATTTCGTTAAGATTCAACCTCAATCCTCATCGCTGTCTTCGTCGATTACCGCATTCTCTTCATCAAAATCAAAAAGACTTGTCAAGATTTCCGCCGGTCTTACTATTTTCTGACTGTTTCTATTAACTGACGTCCCAGGAATTGCAAATATTGTTTACTGGGTCGTACCAACTGAAACAATCTGTATCATATTTGGCAGAAATGTTGGAAGACGACGATACCCTTCTTTTGAGTTACTTAAAAGTAAATCCAGAAATTATACGATTTGAAGTTCATTCTAGACATATCAACCGGAAGAATTATAAATGTTATATACATTATGTGCCTGATCGTAATGACATTTCTGGTATCCAGCGGTATGCTTGTTCATGTGCTAACGGTAGAAGAACAGTTGGGTGTTGTTCACACGTCGCAGCGATGATTTTTTATTTATCGTATGCCCGATACCAGTCGAAAATAGTAAGACCGGCGGAAATCTTGACAAGTCTTTTTGATTTTGATGAAGAGAATGCGGTAATCGACGAAGACAGCGATGAGGATTGAGGTTGAATCTTAACGAAATGTAAATATATATTTTTTATACAATCACGATTTGTAAACTGAACACCACATGATTAATACACAAATGTTCACTCGACAAAAGGATTATTCATTACTTCCTTTAATCATATTATTATTTATTGAATATCTTCATAACTCAATAAGCGGTAAAAATATGTAAAAATATAAGTATTGAAAAATTGCAAAATTAAAATGATTGAAAAATTATATTTTCTGTCATGCTTATAACAACTGTTTATAACAAATTGTGTATAAAAATTGTTTTAGTTATGATCAAAACATATTTAAAATGAAAAAAGGGTTGAAATATTGATTAACATTTTGTAACTTCTAGCCCAGTGATCGGAAAAATCTGAAAAAAATAGGGAAAATCCACCGTTCCGCGAGGAATTTTTGATATTTTTTTCGCGCCTGTTCCGCTATTTAATCTCACTTAAATTTTTTTTTTAATTTTATTTTTTTAAAACATTTTTTTTGTTTGAATCTGGCGCCAAAAAATTATGAAAAAAATGTAAACTTTTAGAAAAAAATATTTTTTTATGTTGAGAATTTTTTTCCATTCAGATAAGTTGGTTTGATATGGACAAAAAAAATAAAATTAAAAAAACACATTTTTTTAGATTTGAGGATTGTGGTGGGGAGTTGGGGGCTAAAAAACCTATGAAAAATAATATTTTTATGTTAGAATTATAGTGTTACTACTCATATACTATTTGGCTTTAGGGAACTTTTTACCATCTTAACGGGGGGTACCCTTTGTCAATGCCTTTATATTTCGTCAGGTCATGTTCTGACTCAGTGTAGGGGATTTCATGTACCTGTTGAATATGTGTGTACACAGAAGAAATGTCAATTGTATACATGCATATAACTCCGTTATTATTTTCAATTTCTGTATGTTCCCTAGAAGCAACATTCATTCTGAGACATCCTTTTGTTTACAAGTCATTAGTGTAGTGTTGTCAGTATACGCCATTACAATGAGCACTTTCTTGAACTTACTTGCTGAATTTACTATTAATCTACACAGACTTACACGAATGTGTATCTGTGTTATGGCTCCTAATGTTGACAAATTATTCAAACTCGAGAGAACAGGCCAGGTGCTTCCACACCCAATTACTCTTCACCCGATCGCCTTTAAATTTGAAATTGAGAACTCTGATCACACTCAGATTTTCTTTCATTTGTTTTTATTGTCAAAGTCTTTATTGTGTACTCTACTTACTATATGCCACGCGATGTCCTCGACGCTATGTTATCGAGACACCTCCTCCGAACTCCTCCGAGATTTCGAAGAATAGCCCATCACTCCTTCCGCGTTAACCAAAATTGTATGCATCCTCTTGCATGAAAGTTCTGTGATACAAGATTACATTTGAATGTGCAATTTCTTGAGTAGGAACGAAAACATTCGCTATTTACGAAATGTCCGCTAGGCCAAATCACAGAGAATTGTATTACATGTTTTAATAATGCGATCTAATTTTCCAACAAAATTGGCGATTTTTCATGATTTACACAATGTTTTGTAGGTGTTTCATCTTCTGTGATAACACTTCTCTGTAATAGTTTTTGAATTTTTTTTCGAAATTCTACAATATTTATCTCTCTCTTTCCTCGGGTTAACCATTAACAAATTCATTAAGTTGTAAAAATGAGCAGAAAATTCTACTACTTGAATTCAAAGATATAATTCAAGATTATCCTCCTCTTTGCAATATAACTTATTAGATACGAATATACTTGTACTTACATAACATTCCAACTATTTCCTATTCTGCCTTTGAAATCTGGTATTATTCCGAAGGTTACAGTTTCACACTAATTCAGGCATTTTGAAAATAGACAGGCGCGTGGACACAAACGGTAACAGAGGTCATAGTTTTATCCTCATCAATCATGTCTGTAGTCGGAACACGTTAGTGCGAACACAAACTTGGGTTGTGTTGACATCCAGAAGAACTACGACGTTTTTATTTAACCAGACGTCCTTCTTTCTGTGCATACTTCTTGCTGTTTTCTCGTCACACACACTAAGTATACACTATATAGATCACGTTCGATCATAATGTCTGTTTTTTAACTGATGTATATTTTAGATTTATAAAAATGAGGGTTACAACTAACTTGCGCTAAAGCCTTCAATTTACATGAAGGATTTGATTTAAGCGTATTTATAATTTAAAAAATGAAGTACTGTTTCAAGGGGGGACATCCCCCTTGGCGTCCCGTTGGGGCCGCCCTCCCTGGGAAGGCTGCTCCGTATCTCATCCTGCCCCGACCTGTGGGCCGCGACCGCCGGGGGGCGCAAGAGATGTCGAGCAGCGCGGCGCTGCGTGGGGGCGGAGCGCGTAGGACAAGCGTTCGGAAGGGGAGGTCGCGCCGCGGGCCGCTGCCACGTCGCGCCCTTGTCGGATGGCGGAGCGCCCTCGCGCGCGCGGAGCGGGACAAGGGGGGAGGGCGCCCGGGCGGGGTCTGCCCCGGGGAGCGCGGATGATCGAGGGGAGAGAGCGTCGCCGTTCCAACATCCCTCGCCGAGGTCACTGGGTCATGGGGGTCCCACGCGCACCGCCCAGCGTTTCCAAACACCGAGGCCACCGCATGCTTTAAGGCTGTCTTGATCCACAATCCTTTGTTCTCGCCATTGAACGATTGTTGGGAGAGGTTCCAAAATAGTAGCGCCTTACCGAAGATTATATTACGCTGCTCATGGCGCGTCAACTGCTAAGGTCATTAGACCCATAAGTGTAGTAAATGTTCTTGTCACGGGAGGTGGTGGTTATAGTCGTGGTCTTTCCCTCTGAATGGCGAAATCGAGCGCCGACCTTCACGTCGTATTTCGGGGTTTTCCCCAACCAGGTATCTTTAACCACCGGGGCACACCGACTCAGACGGGGCAAGTTCTAAGTTCCCGTCTGGCCTCCCGGGACCTGGATGAGAGGTGAGGTTAGGACAAAGAAGAGGAAGGAACTTTGCGCTGACTGTAGCCCGTTTCTAGGGTACTGATCCGGTATTCTCCTGGTGTTTATTGAAAAAAGATTCGAAACTACCCAACAGAGTATGTGACCACTAGAATTCTCCTCCAGTCAGCGGCTGGATTCGACTTAGCTCTCTAGCTAATGCCGAAAGTCGCCCCGCTGTCGCAACTACCCCAGTATTTCCTGATCAAAGACACTTCAGTGACGACAGTTGAGCCCTGAGCGACCTAAGCCTGTGTATCGGTCTGCGAAATGTTCCGCAAACAGTTCGTTTGCTAGCCAAATAAGACGAACGCCAGTTAATAAATGTATCTAAGTGTCAATTCTGTGAGTGGAGTTAAAGGTCAGACATAGTTATCATGAGTAATTTAGGGTGTTCACATATTGTTTATAAATATAATATTGTAATAATTTATAAAAATCAGGTCGATAAACGTGGGAAAATTAATGTTAATCCTTTTAAAAATAAATTCGAAGTGCGTCCATGCACGTCGAAGTTAAATGAACACCCCTCAAACGCCGAATGTTAAAGAGACAGAGGTACTCACTTTCAACACACTTTTAAATACATTCCAAGATACAGAATTCTTAATCATAGAAATAATCATGTAATAAGTAATATTTCTTTAAATAAGTGAGAGGCATTCATTCCATGTGTTGTATCTATATAAATACAAAAAAGTTTTAATACCACTTGTATACGTTATAAATAAATATTAAGTACACTACATCTGTAGCGCTTACTCATAGAAAAATTGTGATTGCCTCATCGCGTAGATGCTGGTGCCCAAGAAGAATACGTGATATTTATGTAGGTATATATTGTATGTAAGTATTTGCTATTCAAAGTCACATTAATACGACATTTGCCAAATAAGGGTGAACTCTGGCCTGTCCTCTATGTTTATTTATTATTCACGTCAGGGGTTAAGGGAAACGTGTGGCTAACTTGGCCTGCCTGAACTCTCTCTTCTGTTATAGCTGTAGAAACGGAGACGATTTATATTAGAAAGCTACAGCTTCGTTTTTTTCCGGTCGCGAATTGAACCTGGAACCGCTTCACAGAAAGCTATCACGCTGTCCATGAGCTAACTAAAGGGTACAGTGTGTAAAATATTTCCCTAAAATATATTTGACTTACCCTGCAGAATGCAGGGTTGGAGAATTAATAAATTAATGAAATTCGCATTTATGTAGGGATTAATGATTAGGTTACGTGTATGTATCCGTGGGGCGCAATGGCTACGCGTTTCGTGAAAAACTAGGCAAAAACTCTCCCAAAACTGGCCTAACTCGAAAAATCAAATCTTTAGATAACTAGTTTTAAATGTTCGCTGATCGTCAATGACGCGGTAACCACACGATTCTTGATTCTTGAATTAAGAAGTAAGCATTACAAAAATATCCTCTAGACTGTCTGATAATGGTAATTATGAAATGGCTATAAAACAATTTTAACTCAGTTTTTCGAGTCAGGACAAATTACTGCCCGTGAGGGATTTCTGCACAACTTACTGGAATGATTTCGTAATTCACTGAATACTCTATGACGAAACTACGTATTATCGAAGCGGTTTCTTTTGTTTATACATAAAAAATACACGTTGAATTGCGCAACCTAGCCAACCAATGAATCGATTGATTTATATTCATCAAAGAACAGTAAAAAACGCATGTGACGTAAAGGGGAATAGTACAATCTTGACATTGACCCTGAAAAAATGAATTACATAACTTGTTACAGACCAATTAAGTTTATTTAAATTATATATAATATATATCATTTTTAATGTAATTATTCTTTCCGTCCATCACTTTTCACAGATAACGTTGTTTAATAAATGTACAATACACTGCACATGTCATAATTTGTTTTCATTTACATTTCAATGTTTTATTATAAGTATATTACAATTGTATGTAAACATTGCTGGCCAGGGAGAATAATTATTTAAATTATACCATACAAATCTCAACTAATTATTTACATATCATTGTTAAAATAGATATTATTTTTCTTTTTGATGGTCGGTGTATTCTCTAATTGTATAGGAACAGTAATACATAAAAAGAGATATTTCTTTCCAATTATAATTGTGTATCAATTTTTTTATTTAAAAGTCATCTGGCAATGTGTTATATACACGTTACTTAGTTTTTGTTAATATATATATATATATATATATATATATATATATATATATATATATATAATTTAACAAAAACTACACATTCGTAATTAAATATGCAAAACAATGGCCCAATTCAGAGAGACTTCCAGAAATCACATGGCTAGCATTTGCTCATTATTTGTATAATTAATTTCTTGTGTTACTTCCATTGTAATGAATGCATTTCAATAGTGCATCGGAAAAGGCGATATTTTGACAAAAACTACATATTCGATCCCTAGTAACGAAAAAGTGGATAGAAACTTGATCCTTTATGTTGTAAATTACTTGCTGTAAGAAATTGTGCAGTCAGAATCCATGTTTTGTAGGTCCTTGATCCCGAAAAATCGATTTACAGCAAAACCTCGCTCTATCCATCTTTCGATCTGTCGGTGATCAACTCTAGCGCCTAAATAATTCATACGATTTTCTCCAACATTGATAATTTCCAATCGATCTACCCACTCGAGACCCTGCGAATTTCAAACGGATATTATGATTTTGGGGGGAACAATACAAGGAGTCTCAATTACATTTTCAAAATCGCACCATTTTTTTATCCTCTGATATCTGAGATGATGTTTAAAAGAATGGGGTGGATCTAATTTTCATTAAAATGTCTGCTTTCTCGAAAATTTCAGAAGTTCGAACTCTTTTCAGTATATTTCTGCATCTAAAATATTGAAGATAGAGATTTATTTCTTAATGAATATTTTCTTTGAAGACAGATCTTGAAATAAAGTCATGAATTGTTTCGAAAATGTGAGTAGTTTTCCCGTAAATGTGGGCCAAATTATACAAATATTTTCTCAAAAGTCTCCAATTTTTTCTTTAAATTTTGTGTTCGTATATATCGAAAAAAATTGGTACTGATACCATAATTTGGCGAACGTTATTTTTTGAATATTATAGAAATTAACCCTGCTAAAGTAAAATATTGAAGATTTTTGTCAGTATTGAAATCTGTTGTTAAAAATTAGATCTTTAAAAAAGGTAATGTACAATTTTTTAAAAAAACTAGTAGTTTTCCCGTAAATACTCCTTCTGGAAAATTGCAAACGGATAAATAAATCGAGGGTGTATGTGCTATTGTGACACGTATATTTTTCTTGAGTGTAGAAGTTTGAATACTATAGGATGTGCTTCGCCAGAATATTATGCTATATATCAGGCAGGATTTGTAGAGTATACATTTGCAAAATGCACGTATCGAGCGGCATGAAGGCTGAATGAATTTGAAAGAATTAGGAATGCGTAATATGTCGAACTTAAATAAGTGTTCAATTCGGTTGTATGGATTTTAGATTTGGAGTTTGACAGAATTGACTAAATTAAATGAATAAATTAATGAACAAGGACAATCCCACTGAGACCCATAAAAATATACTATATTTAGCACACAGCGATATGCGACAAATTCCCTCCCTCCTCAGAAGAAAACTCCCATCCACCTTCTCTGAAACGGGTGTGTTTCAATTTAACAGTAAGACTCACAAAACTTTTACTACTCGGGTGCCAGTCGTCACTATAGCAAGGCAAACTGACATTTATTTTGGCTGTCACATTACACTTGACATCTAGAATGTGTTGCCCAGACCACGAATATAAACTGGCGAAAAAAAGTATTGCAAGACCGGGAAGTGCACGAGCAATGAAGTAGGCAATAAAAGACGTTAGGGATGGGAGGCGTAGAAGCCGTGATTAACATTTCACAGATGACTGACACCCTGTGACGTAATGACAGCGTGACAAAATGGTCCGGACGCCCCAGGTACTCCAGGGCTTTAAAAGGCACTGACCACTGCAATAAGGTCTTGTCGGGACTTACTACGTGTGCCACGTCGTCGCACTCGTTCGCTCTTTACGAAATTGGACCAGTTTGAGGGGTCGAATTGTCGACCTGCGCGAAGCTGGGCGGTTCCTTCGGCACACTACTGACCACCTTGGCCGTGATGTGACGTCAGTGCTAGCGACGATGGGTAGACGAGCATTTCCATAGACGTAGAACCACTTCGAGACACTTCGTCAACTGCCCTGCCCGGCACGCTCGCCGGATTTGTCCCCGATCGAGCACGTGTGGGACATGATGCACCAAAGCCATACCAGTGCTGCGACTCCTCCAACAACTCTGACTGCTTTGCGCGGGGCGATGCATGACACGTGGAACAGTGTACTGCAGGACACTATTCGTCACCTGCACGTTCGGATGCCAACTCGCATCAGTGCTTGTCGTACTGCCCGCGGCGGGTTAACGCAGTATTAATGTCGCGTTCCCGGTCTATGGTTCTCTCTGTTGCTGGACGTGCAAGTCTCACCTGTCTCTGTTCAAGTAATCATGTGTAGTCTTCTGTCTGTATGTGCTGTATCTGTACGGAGGAATAAATTGTACAATGCAATCGGGGTGTTTCAAAACGTTTTTCCACCAGTGTATTTTCGACTTGCCATTCTGGTGCAACAAATCAATACTGTGCCAATAATCAAAATAAAATGCATCTGCAGGAGACTAATTCTAAAGATTTTGATTTAATTTTTTTATCAGAAAAAAACCTTCACCCTGCATGTTCTTAACTGGAATCTTTCCCGAAAATATGCACTCGGTAGAGAGTTTGTCAAACACATTGCTTCACATCCTTGGTAGTATCCTGCTCAAAGACCATCCCCACTCGCACCTCCGAGTATTATTCAATCCTTCGAATCTCCGTCAGGCCCCTTATTTTGCCCTCTGAAATTAATCCTTGTAGTAGCTCTCCCATTATTCGTTTCTTTCCTACACCTCATCCCGCCACTGGATAAATCCTTTGGTCACGCATTAGGTGTAAATATGAGACAAATAAATAGGATCTACAATCAGAAGCAGCAGTAAACTGTCCGTGAATTATACGCAAAAGATTCGCATAATGAATCATGATGTACAATCTCTTTCAAATAAAATTGAATTTCTTGAGGCAGCATTATAGTCTAAGACAAATCGATATTTTTTGCTTTACAGAACTTTTGTTACCGCATTATGAACGTATTCGAACATATAATTTCATTACGGGGCATCTACAACTATCAGGAGCGCCTATTTTGTGAGATGCGCGTATGCGGAGATGCTACCTGGCGGTCCTCTTGACAAATGCGCAAACTGTGACTGTGAGGAGAAGCTTAATGGAGTATTAGTCTTAAGCCCTCAATGCCCAAAAAAGGGCTTGGAGACACGTTGCGTCGATTAAGACGCAAAAACATTATCTGATAAGTAGGGAGTTCATGATTCGTAGTTTGCTGGCCTTTTTGCTTGGAGAAGTGAAACTCTGTCCTTGGGATTCTCCCCCATTTTCTCCCAGATTATTCGCTATCTTGTGAAGGCCAGAAGTACGTACTCTCTCATTCAGTTTATGTGTCCTCGTGTTCTATCGTTTGGAGCTACCCAGAATCCCCTCACACGTTTCATAAAGTCGAATATTCTTCCCTCTTCACGAAAGGACACTCGTCTATCTCCACTTTCGCATCAAAATTCGGGTCCGCTCCTCTGACATCACGTACATGATCTTTCACGACCTTTCGTGCTCCAGATTGCAGTTTTATTTCCCGCGTGCCCTCTGTCTCGCGCTCTTCCTCCGTGTGTTCATGTGCAACGCGCCCTATTTCTCTCGCTCACTTGTGGCAGTGTTTCTGTGCTATGGGGTCGCCTGGTGCGCTTACCCGTTACGGCAGTCCTTTTTCTTTTGTGCTGATAGATAATAATAGTAATAGTAGTAGTAATAATAATAATAACAACAATAATAATATTAATACAAATAATAATAATAATAATAGTAATAATAATAATAATAATAATAATAATAATAATAATAATAATAATAATAATAATAATAATAATAATAATAATAAATTACTGCAAATGAGCGCAAGCTCTGTGGCTGGTATTCAATTCAACAAATACAAAAGTAAAAGTTAAGAGACACAATACTTATAAATATTAAAAAGATAAGCAATATAAATAAATAAACAATAGTAAAATAAAATACAAGTAGACAAGTATAAAAAAAATAAAAAATTCAAACGGTAAGTAATACAAACAAAAATAAAATAGAGACAAACTGACGTAAACAAAAAACGATAAAAAATAGATTTAAGGGGCCCATGTTAACTCCATACTGTCTCTTAATCACTTCACTTCACATCAATTCACTGCATTTGTCTATAATCTGTAATTTATATTTTAAAGGCAAGTATATGCATCGCAGTTTGCCTGCACTTTTGTTGGCCTTTCCTTTTCGTGAACGACACTGTACTTCACTGCACACGAGCGCCCTCTTGAACGTCTAAAGCGCGCGTACGCTAACACCTCTGTAGGAGATTGTTTATTAACTGTATAAAAGTAGGATACATTGGATCCCCTGTTCTTGATACTATATTTTTCAGTGCCCACTGTCACTTAATTTAAAGCGATTAGTTCTTATTATAATCGTATTTTCACTGCATTTTCGTCGTAGTCTTCCAATAAAAAATATTCTCAGAGTGTGAATCCTCCTTAAATATTGGTGCTTTATTTATGTGATTTGCTTTTATGGGGAAAAATTTATAATATTATTTGCGGAGAAGAGAGAACCTCAGATTTCATCAATAAATTGTCATGAATCAAATCAATTAAGCAAACCATATATGCATCAAAGGAATCATATTTTCAAATGCTGTTTTATCAGTAAATAGAGTTCAAAACGATATGCTGTTATCCCACCGAAAGTCATCGTTGATCTTTTACGTTAATTATTATTTATTTTCAACGATCAGCATTACTTACTATGAAACTGTCTTAAGTTTCACCCTCACTGGTGTGAAGAACAAATTAAGGATGCATGTTTCAAAGAGAGAAAATGAAACGATTTTACCAGAGCCACGTAATACAAAATTCACATGAGTTCTTGTGAGTAAAACCAAATATACTACCCGATTATTACGGTTTCCTTGCATCAAAACAGCAGATGCGAGAGAGTGAAAAAAAAGAAAAAGAAAACAGGTTGGCATGAATAGAAAGGATTTAGCAAGTTTGACGTTACGTCAAGAAGGTTGCAAATCATATACAAGATTGACTCTTTTTTATTTTGCAACTGTAGTAATGAAACGACACAAATACATTCACACTGGCATTGGTTATAATATTTACAAACATTTACTACAACAAAAATACTACTGACCTAAAACTGCTCAGAACTGATGCATTTGAAGCAATTCGAGTCGGAATTTTCTACCTATACGCAGGGAAGCGGGCATTTGTACCGAAAAATAATACCAATGGCCTCAAACTTGATATTCGTATATCATTTGAAAAAATGGCGAAGGAAACACACAAAAAATGTATGCACACTTGCTTCAAAAGCTCTGCGGTAAGGCAGTCGCACCTCAATTGGATTCACGTGCAGAGAGTAACGGGGAGGTCCACACATACATACACTAGGATTGCAAATTTTGAAAGATTGTTTGGACTGCCTCAGCTTAGCGTACGGCAATGTTGTAAGACGTACTCTCCGCTACGCATCGCACCGGACTCCTTCATCCTCTGCTTCGTAGTTGCAAAAGGAGCGAGTTGGAGAGATGGAGAGGAGAGGGTCCTGTTGCAGGATGAATGTCTGAAAAGTGTTGCCCTCTCGCGGGTGAAAAATATACCACATGAATAACCTCCGCGAAGTGAGTACGTTTGCCGTGAAATTAAACGAAACACTTTGGGAGAAAATCAAAATAAACTCTATTTGAAAGAGGCTGCTTAAAGCTGCAAGCTCTTTGAATCGCGCTACACATACAAGCGCACAGGGCGTTTAATCTCGAAATTTTCAATCTCGCAATGTCCAACAGTTCTTCAGCCATAAATATCTCATCATTTGTTAGAGTCCCAAACGTATACGTATCGTAATCGGTGTATGATGAACGAGGTTAAGTTAGTTTCCGTCAGCTATACGCAAAGATCACTGTTTTCATTTGCGAAGCCATTTTAAGTAGTGTGAAATTGAGTGATCTTAGTGTGCATGCAATAATGTTGGTAATTTTTTCTCTTCCTCTTTCTCTATGTTTCACAAAGTCTAATCTTGTTGATGTTGAAATTATTATTACTGATCATTTTTAATATGCAACATTAGGTTGATTGAGAACTACTCAACAACAAAATCTAATGCTAGGTTGGTACAAAGCTAGAAAATAACGAAGAAAAAAACGAAAGTTTCTCATTGAATGTTATGCATTATCGTACAAATTTCAAAATTAAGTGCCTGAAATTCGTGACCGTTTTCTAAAATACTGCCATAATTAATAATTAATTAATCATTTATTTTCATCGAATGAATTAATTTGAAGAATAAAATGTACGTGTGTATTACACACTTCTTAAAATCTTTGTTTCCAGTATCCCGCCACGAGAAATCTATGTTGTCTCATAACTTGTAGGTGAACCTGAATTACCGACACTTGTCAAATATTTCCTAGATCATTGAGGGTAGACCATTTAAGGATGGGTGATCAGCCCCCCCCCCCCCAGTTGTAAAGATTCTCCTGGGAATAATATGAAACACCAAGGATCGCGATTGGTTCTAATTCTCTGTGTAAAGTAGTGGACCGTACTATTCAGACTCTAGTCGATAATCCTCTGTTGGGTCCACAAACAGAAATTTCCAACCTAAGAAGCATCGAGCTCACAACCACATGATGTGCCAATCTGTTACATAAACAAAAAATAATATTCTCTTATGACATAGAAAAAATATGAAAGGATGAAATCATTTCGGATGAAATATGATCTTTATCTGCTAGTATTTGTCAATCACAAGTATATTTGACTTTTATTACTTAAGCAGTAAACCGAATATTATTTAATCAGTAAACCAAACAATTTTTAACACTTAATAGAGTACCTAAGATTCAATTTAGTACGATCATATTTGGTTTAGTGAACATTCTTCTTGTTCAATTGGAAAATATTAAGAAACTGAATGAGGTATTGTAGCACCGCGCAAATGATGTACGGCATGTTAAATATTGGAACACAATCCATGAATTGCTACTCATCAGCGTATGGTAGACTGTACGCTAATGCTCTTAATCGAGCGTGCTAATGAGTTATTGATGATAGATTAAATACTTTATTGCTGAGACTTTACTCATCGATAATAATCGCAATGAATTCACACGTGCATTGTTTTAAATTAGACTCCATAGAATACGTCACGCAGTTTAGCGCAGGGAGTGCATATTAGTTTGAGTATGATTTAATGAAATTGGTGGCATGTACCATAATTACAAATTAATGTACAAAACTGTCAAGTTAAAAATTTCATAAGGGACTCAATTTATGAGAACTTACGATTACTGCTTGTGAAGAAATATTTCCAAAAATTTTTTTGTAAAAGGCTTATTTGCAATTGTTTGCATATGCATCCAACTCATACGAGTTCATTAAAACAAAATACGGAGACAAGTGAAACACATGTGCAAATAATATCTTTTTGTGGTAAATAGCCATACGAGAGTTTTATTTTCTCAACGAAACTAAGCCATAATAAAGACTTTCAAGGATTTCTAATGACAAATTGTTACTTTGTTTTAAACAGAACTATAAGCTTCTCTAATGAACAATATATAGTTTCACTATGCGCACGTTTCGTTGAGCCATTCTTTTGCTGGCTGTAGGAGTATAGTCAAGGGCGTGGATTGCTTTTTTGTTAGCAATTCTATAACATCAAATCTGTATTTCGTTTACCGCTGCAAGAAATTTCGCTTGCTCGGAAGCAACAATTCTGTTTTTTTAGATAACGCTTACCTGGCTTTTTTGGTATTTTTATTCATCGTTCATCTGTGTATAATAAAAGGTTTACGAATGGGGTTCTGGAGTTCAGAAAACATGCTCAGATTCATATTTTGTTTCCTTACATTAAATACAGTTCGTTCAGTTTTTGAAGGATCATAATTCAAGTTAATACCAAAACAACACAGAAAGACGTTTCGTGAATTAGAATATTTTTTTTATTTTATATTAAATATACGAAATACAAACAGAATGAAAACGTACTGGCATTTCATCACCATTCATAAAACTATGTCGTTCTCACAATTCCATGGCGTATTCCTCCTACAATCCCATCCTCAAATCACCAGCCAAGAGGTTCCATCTTTATTTCATCCCCAAAAGCCCTTGCGTCACCTTCGCGTAGCTCGCTCCGCTCTTCGCACGCGCTTCCGACCCCGGCCGTCTAAAGGGCAGGTTCTTCGCGCGCCCCTCTCCGCTTTCCTCCGGTCCTTGCGCCTTTCTCCATCGTCCTCCCCCGCGCCGCACTCACCCCCCTCTCGCCCCCACCCCCGCACTCGCCCCGCCAGCGCCCACGCCCCCAAACTCGCCCCCGCACTTGTCCCCGCATTCGCCTCCGCCCCTGTCCCGCCTCTGTTCCTCCACCCGCTTTCCCCTTCTACGCCCGTCCCTGCTACCTCCCACCCTATGCTTCCAGCTCCAGCTTCACCGCCTCCTCTCCTCGTGCCTCCGCCCCCCCCATTCTCGCAGGCTGGCCTCTGCCCCGTTTGAAGCGCCTCCTCCTCCTCCTAGGCCTCTCTCCACCCGGAGCACGCGTTGTCGTGAGCGCGAATGCACCCCCGGAATATTAAGGAAGGCGTCAGAAGAGAGAGCGGGGCGGCGCTCAGGCGGCGGGCGACGGAAACGGGGCTACAGAGGCGGCGCCGAGACCCAACGACGGCGGCGTATTGTCGTCCTCAAAAATGGAGATGGGGCGATAAAGGGACGTCGTACCACCCGCTCTCTTAAGATGGCCACCCCGTCCTCTAACCGCGGCCACGCCGTACGAGGGAAAATATTACTATGGACTCGTGGAGATTGCACACCGCTCCCGGGAAGGTAATGAGGCTGATTTCATAACCTTCCCACCTGCCGGAGCCGTTTGGAGAAAGCTGCGCAGTTTCAGATGTGTTCTTTCTATGGCAGGATGTGTAGCGTGGACCTGAAAGCAATCGAATTAAAATGCCACCCAAGACGGGAGGTTGTGGGGTTTCCTGGAAAAAAGTGCGAGCCACAGATAAAAGAATTGGCGCTTAATGAAGAAGAATGTGCCGGAGTAGCGATGTGGGCCATGCTGTGATCGGGTCTGGATGCAGGACTACTAAAAGCACAGTACACTTGAAAAGTATGACGGTATAATATTAAAATGAAAATGGTACAAATTAAAAACCCTGGAGACAATTTATTTTTAAATAGGAATTTTTTTATTGGGCAATACTTGAAAAGACATTTCGCAAATTTATTATTATTATTATTATTATTATTATTATTATTATTATTATTATTATTATTATTATTATTATTATTATTATTATTACTATTATTATTGTTGTTGTTATACATAGAAAATCTATTAAAATGGAATTCCGCTCTATTCGAGTTTTTTCATTATCTCAGGCAATTTCGGTCCCAATTACTTCCTCTGATCGCGAGTGTACTGTATTCTCCTCTGTTATGTCGACGATTGATTGATATGTTGGTGTGGTCTTTTCTTATTACTGCTCAATGTATTTAATGTTATTTTAGGCGTTTCTTCTTCGTGAAGTATTTGGTGAGGCGCATGCAACAATAATTTTTTCGTATTGATATTCCGTTTTCATTTCTTTCGTACAATTCTGATGATTTCTTTAAAACTCAAACAGTTTGAAAATTTTTCAAGAATTTAAATATTTTTACAATTTTATAATTTTTGTGTAGAATATTAATATATATTCTTGTTATAACAAATGTTTAAAAACATTCTTGCTTGTCATTGCATTACTCTCCAAGTCTCGTGAATCCATAAATAAATTACAGACTTTTCTTAAAAAAATAATTAATACTGTATTTGCTTATTACCTACTTATTAAAATGTATTAATTAAAATAGAAAACTATCTCATTTTATTCTCTGCTACGCAAAATTAATAAAATCCTAATTAATAAATCAAGGAAGTAAATTAAAAATTAAATATAAATGTCGCACAGCTCTCGCTCTTGGGGAAGAATAAGCCCTATTAATTTATCTCATTAATTTTATATCATTGATTTTAAGCATAAAAATATCCTGTTTCGGAATTGTTCAGTACGTACCGATAAAAAATGATATGTAGAATTGAACAATTCTTTCTTCGCCTCAATACTTCTCTGTCATTTATGATGTTTTCACACAATCTTTTATTCTTCAGATGTTACTGCCAGGAATATTTCATTCTCATTGGTTTTTATACAAGCACACGATTTTCTTATCAGATTTTATCCGTTTGGCGCATTATTTATTTCATAATTTTTATTCATCCAAAATGTTTAAACCATTAATATATAAAATACCTGTAATAAATTAGAAATGTACTCTATCCTATTTTAAGAATAAAATGGTTGATTTGCTTGTAGTAATAAAAGCAGAATTCACTTAAGAATTGTTTAAGTAATTAAGCATCTCTTCAGACAATTGCCAATGAGTATTAGCAAAAGGAGAGGATCAACTCGAATATGGTCTGTTCGGTCTGGGGATATTAAATATGTATTGATTATGTACCAAAAATAATAATGTATCTAGAAGTATCAAGAGTGGAGGTGGGTAATATTGTTTACATACTGTTTCAGGATCTCTGAGGGAGCCTACGTTTTTAGGCAGTAATTTAAGGTATTTTGTCTCTCAAACGTATCATTTTGCAAATTCAACACCGGACAAACCTCGGGGAAATATAAATAATGCGTAATTATTATTTTATTGATTGACTGACTGGTTAGTGATTTCGGGCGCGTCAACTGCTAAGTTCATTAGTCCCGTGTGTTGCATATTTTCATCGAGAGAGGTAATGGTGATCTTTCCCCGCTGACTGGCGAAATCCGGCGCCAACCTACGTCGGCTTGCGAGGATTTTTCTCAACCAGGTATCTCCCACCAGCGGGACAGCACCTCAGCCGGGTCAAGCCCTAAGCACCCGACTAGTCTCCGGAAACGTGTAGAGAATGTAGTGTAGAGAATGTGAATGTGTGTGTGTAAGTAAGGGGTGAGGATAGAACAAGGAAGAGGAAGGAAAGATAGCGCGCAGTCCGTGGCCCGTTTGTTAGGTTACTGCTCCAGCATTTGCTTGGTGTTAATCGGAGAAACCACGGATAACTATCGAATAGAGCAATCGGCGTTTGAATTCTCCTGCAGATAGCGGGTGAATGCGACTTAGCTGACAAGTTAGTGTCGAAAATCCTGCCTCCGTCGGGAATCGAACACTAGGACCTCCCGACCTGATTCACAGTAGTGACATCAGTTGATGGCCTGAGCCACCTTTGCCGGTCTTTTATTTGAGAAAGTGTACTTTTCTGATTAAATAATCATTCGCAGCACTAAAGTTATTTAATTGTATTTGAATTATTGGTAAAGAATAATGTAGAACCTATATTTTCAGCAATGTGTTTTACGCGAATTGTGGGTCTTTTCAGTTGGTGTATGATCTTTATTTGCGTTATCATTATACTTCTATATTTTTCAGTCAATCATTTCACTCTGTGTATTTTCTCGAAATATGTTCTCTCTTGTTCGTTTTTTATTCCCTTTTCCCTATAATTCAAGTCACGAGGTCACGCAAATCGCGACTGAATATTTCACGAGTCGTATTTGCATAGTCCTGATTTTGTGGGAAGTAAATCTCACTGAATTCTGTCTCCGTCTTTTGCTCTTGACAAGCACGGGCTTTCGAACGCTAACCGAGGTTCCGTCAGCGACATGCTAGAGCGACGGCCTGTTTTGACATTAAATCGCAATCAGTTTGTGCCGTTTTTCGCATTCCGGCCATGTACGCTGTTGTATTGCCCGTCACGCCGTGGATCCTCGTTGCCCTCCCCGCCGCGCCGTTGGGGCCGCCCCACCTTCACAGTTAGCGAACTGTCGCGGCAGAGATGGGAATGTTAAATCGTCCTCAAAATTCGCGTATTGTATTTTTGATTTATTTTCTTTGTCTCCCACAACAACATCGCGACCAACCACTCCGGCAAATAGGAACGGGAAAAATAAGAGGACAAAGGGGAAAGAAACGTGGATAAGGAAAATATATTGTGTCGTAAGCAATCCTTGTTATTAACTTGCAGGTACTATTCTACACAATAGAAAACAGAAGAGAGTGATGTTACTTTTACACTTTCTTGTATAATTTTTACTACCATGAAATATATTGTGTGGGTAGAGGAAAACGGTTTTCGCAGAACGTTTAGAAAAATGCACCTACTAGATTTACCGCTAACTAAAAAGCAAAACTCCACGGGTTCTACATTCTTGCTCAGAGCAACGTTGAAAGTTAGGAGTCAGTTCGTGAGTCCATTTGCGGAATGCTCGCGATGTCAATGCGTATAACGACGTCAGGATACAGATCGAAATCTGAATGAGTGTTTGCGAATTGTGTTACAACGTGTGCGTCCGTTTGTAACTCTCTAACCTCGTTGATGTTTGCTGCTCCCGGCGTTGGTATTCCATGTGTCGATGTTTGGCAGCAGCCTTCAGACTTCGTAAATCTCTTCAATGCCGCAATTTCTGCGAGCATCATTCTGCGTTATTTGATTCGCATTTCTCTCTTCCATTCTGCACCTGCACTCCGCTCAGAATACGCCACACGTCGAAGCGGAGGACAATGCTGTTGCAGATGGGGGATACTAAACACATTAAAATTTACATTACGTCAAAACGTTTTCCTTTTAACCTTTTCCGGCAAAATGAGATATTGTTGGAAGATAACAAAGAACCAAAATAATAAAGTTGGGAAAAGATGAGAAATATCCCTTCCTTTCCGACAACTGCGGACTGCGTGACTGAGAATATATTTTTTACAACAAAGGTAATGGAAAACCTTGCAAGAAACGTACGACTGAAATATATTAATTTCCACAATTTTGAAGTTCACAGTACGGAGATATTTTTCTTTGCACCACTTCGAATTGTACACATCTACTTCCAGTAACCTTTTTTACAGTCATGTGCAAGCTTGCGCTCTTATTGCGATGTCGATACATCAAATGATCTTTCAAATTAAATTATTTGTTACTTCACATCGCGTTCTTTATTTATCGCGCGCTTTATTTATCATTCAAGGAAATGTTTTTGCTCCAATATTCGTTACTCTCTTAATAAGACGAAAGAATTTGAGAGGACATTGAGCAGTCTGATATAATAACATATGGTGTGAAACGCATTAAAATGAGAAGTTCCTTGCCGGGACTGAACAGCATTATAACTTTTCTGTGAGGTAGTTTTCTATAGCAACGAACTGTTGCTTGAAGAATAATTAGTTGTGGAACTGCGAGGTAAAGTTGCGGATGTAACGAGTTGCTACGCTTCGGTGGCACGTACACGGTTACATTTGCTTTCACACTGCACGTTCTGTCAATTCCAACCGCATGGCTCACCTGTGGATAGAGGCAACACAAAAGCACATGGGATGGGGAAACCAAACTCACCACACACGCGTGCGACAATTTATTTATTCATTTATATATTATCTGCTTATTTATTAACACAAAAGCCAGTGAAAAATTTATGCGGTACGTGAGTGGAGGTAAATAAATCGACCTACATCCACAGTCTAACTGTAAACAAAGCAACGTATTAGCATTCTCTTTAGAAAAACACCGCGAGACTGGGCAAAAATGAATAATGGAGACGAAACCACAGACTCAGAATTAATATAAACGTATTGCTACATAGTTATAATGTTTCATAAATATGTCCATTAACACTAAGAATTAATTTTAAAAATTACAATCAACATACGAAGCTGCATAAAACGCACAGTGGAATCG
Organism: Gryllus longicercus; assembly: GCA_038098605.1. Lineage (NCBI taxonomy): Eukaryota > Metazoa > Arthropoda > Insecta > Orthoptera > Gryllidae > Gryllus > Gryllus longicercus. Next base: position 1,599,995 of record JAZDUA010000234.1, on the reverse strand, counting down.
AACTTAAATAATGCAACCAGTTCTTCAGCTTTTTCAAACATTACGTAAGCACAGTATCATAAACCTTAATATTAAAAGTTAAGCAACCAATAAATGGTTGAAAATTTTCATTAAGAAATGAAATATAAAATGTCCTGATAAATGTACCCCTGGTGACAATAAACCGAGTCACTGTTAAAAAAAGTTTATTTTATGAATTATCTGATTCAAAATGATGCTAGAGTTGGTTAATGGAAAGAGAGAATCTCTCACGCTTTGCCTAAACTTAATGCTTCCCCGGTATTCATCTTATTAATTACTTATACATCGGTCAATTCGGGATTCACATTAATCAAACAGGTAATGAAAAAACTCAACAATATTGGTTCGAATATAACTTCGTCTGGCTCATTTAATAACATAGTACTCTACGTTGAAAATAATATTTTCATTTAAAGTTAACTGTATTCACGCGGAGCGAATATTCTATAGTGAAACTGAATCAGTATCGATTACCCTATTTCCATGGGAATCAATATGTAGTAGTATGTGTATTAGCTTTATTGAATTCGTTAATTTTATTAAAATGAAATTCACCACGACTGAATTGCTACTGTTGTGGTCTAAATAATATCCGGCAGCCATGATTGTTCACAAAATAATTAATATTTGACAAAAATGCACTTTTCATGTTTTGCTTAGCGTTTCCAGGATATACAAGGATTCTTTTCCAAACTAGAATTGGAGCCCTCATTGGAGAAAAAAGTCCTTATTGAAATACTTATTGCAAGCAGATTTATTCTTTTAAAGGTATAAGGTATTAATTAAAAATATGTTAATATAATGATTTATTGAAAGTATCCTATCTTAACCGGTCGTCTCAGGTTCCGGCAAAAACCGGCCTTTGGCCGTTTAATCAAGTTGTTAAGATTACTGGGAGTGTCAGTCAAATATAATTGTACTCGTTTAAATAAATAATGCTTTCTTAAACATTTTTAATCACTATAAATGACGAAATTTTATTTATATTACTTATTTAAAATCATTTGCCTCCTTTAGACTAAAATTACTTACTTCTAATTAAAATACACCCCTGACACATTCTCTTAGTCGAGAAACTCAGTATCGGTTCTCACCGTCTTGAATAGGCAAACTACACTTTAAGATTCAATTCACATGCTGTAGGAACTTTACAGCAAAGCGAGTGACAAAGGAGTTAGCAAATGAGATTCCGGTCGGATTCGCACACGCGACGTTCTCTGAGTGTTCTTAACAGACTCCCTCAGAAAGGAAGGTCGTGTTAGCAAACAATAGGAATGCTGTGAAATGGGTTAAGTGTTTCATTAAGAAAATATTAAAATCATCTGTCATCTGAAACAAATTAATCCCCTGCGAGATAGCGATCTGGGATGTCACTGTTTACGTAATTTGCCAATGCATCCTCTCGTTGGAAGATATTAAATCAACAGAAACCTCTGCCTCTTTCCGTTTGTTATAATACATGTTTCCGTTTGTTCAAAATCGTCTGATGGACCTACCATCTAACAAGAAAGGTCAATCTATGAAACAACTGGCCTTTGGCGCTTATCTAATTCATATCTGAAAAGAAGGAATATGTTTACGCCTCTTGTGGAAAACTGGTTCCACAAAAATGGCTTTTAGTAGAGGTGACCGTTTAATCGAGACACCGGTTTGAGCTGGTTTTACTGAAGATGATAGAAATATTACCTCTGTGCCATATCATTTCCGTCTGGTAATATATCTTTTTTATTTACTCTGGTTGTGAGATTATCAATAGAAAAGAAACTCAGAAAGGATGTCCGTTACTACATTGTACTTCATCACGAAAAATATCATTTATCAATAACTCACTGGCCAAGTCACTCCTAATATGATTATGGGGCGAACATTAACAGAAATGCAATCATATAAAGTAAACGAATACAAAATAAATAAAACAGGTAGCGTTCCATTTAAGGTAAAACCTTGTTTCCTCTTGAACTATTCATTTATATGAAACTGCACTGTAGCAATCGAAAGGAAAGGTATTGGATGCATACACACATTGGTAAGGCATACACACTGCCACCTCCTGCTTGCTCCTCAGTTGTGCAAAATTTTTGCATTGTGCAATCGCCCTTTATCATCACATGCCATGTCGCCACTAATTTCTACATATTTCATCATGCGAGAAGCGTAGCAAAAATGTTAGTACATGCAAAAAGAACTTCGTATTTTATTTCGAATGAACTCACACAGATCTCTGCCTAGTGAAATTTTTCTCTCTACGAGTATGTAAAAGCCATAATACTTCTACCCTGCATCAGCCGGAAAAGGAGCAGCAGGGGCGACGGCGGCGGTGGCATCTAACGTCTTAAGCTGCCGCTGCCGTTCATTCGGTGCGCGGGCGCCAGGCGATTGGGATCTCGCGTGGATCCGATTGTATTCCTCCGGAAAAGGGCCGCTGTTGTGCCGGCCGCCTGAGAAACGGCGACGTCGGCCCTTATTTCTGCCCTGCAGCCGGATATCGGTCTTCGACGAGTCGGCAAAGCTGTAAGAAGCTTATGGCACTCCTGCTTTCGCCCCTCGCCTCGATCGCGCTGTCCGAGATGTCTCTCCGCAGCGGAACGAGTCCCCAGGGACCACCTTCGCCCACCTCCCCGCAATCCACTCCCACGCTCCTCTCACCGCCGCCAAGGAGGCCTGAAAACCGACGAATCGCCAACGGCAGCACTCCCTCAGCCCTCATGAATAGGCTATCTTAAATTCGTAGGAAATTGTAGTACGAAAAGTGAAAATATTGAAGGGGGCATGATTGCCATGCCGAGGTGAGGCATATTCGAAGGTGACTCGCTGAGTCGTTAATGGTTTTTGTTTGCAATGTATTGGCTATACGAAATCCTCAATTCTACTGGATACGGCTATACAATCAAGAACGCGACTCAAGCAGCATGCAGATTAAACCACTTACTCTAATTGGATGTCTTGAAGTTGTATGCCGCAATAATACCCAACTAAATATCTTGTGGGATTTGTGAAAATATTCTTAAAATATATATGAATGGAATTTGCCATTGACAAATGTCGGACAATTAAAATAGTGGGACGTAAAATGCAGAATCATGGTTTCTAGCTAGAAATTGGGCAGTGTTTGAGATCAATGCTTGCAGGTGAGACACGCAAGTACTTGCACAAACACAACTAAAGAAAAAATCTCATTCACAATCAGCAGTCAAAAGGATAACGTTGCGTCGAGGCGTTGTGATCGAGGCGTTGTGAACTCAAGTAAACAAGTGCCAACATAAAATATCTACGTGAATATTTTCCAAGGGAAGCAGAAACATCAAAGTTACATAGAGTCAGCTGCCAATTAGTTGGATCCCTACCGCTGGAGTTAAGTCGATGGGAGTGCTATGGAAATAAATATATGATACTGCGAAAACTGGACGCGCGTTTGAGGAAGAGTAGAAATCATCTGTAATCATCAATTAGTTATGATCCTGCTGTAATCCATCTGTGAGCAATTAGTTTGACGGAAGGAACAATGGATGTTCCAAAATTTTGTTACCGTAAAAATTTTGTTACCGTAACATCAGTCAGTGGCACGCCGTTCATTTTCAATGAAGTGTCGAGCTGTTTATTTGAAATGGAAAACTGCATTGAAACAGTTTTCTTTTCATTTACTATTAATTGGTTATTACGAAACCAATTTGAAATATCGGATATAGTACTATTTACGGGGTCTTTATTGCAAAGAATACTCGTATCATCCGCGCAATTCGTATCATCCGCGCAAATTATCTAAATACACTTGTAGACTCTAAAGACTCTAAAGACTTTAAAGACACTTATAAGTTTGTAGGATTTTAATGTCACCTTCCATATTTAAAACTGTTTTAAAAGGGCTTCTGTGAATTCAATAAGAATATTGCGATCATAAACGAGGGTACAGTAGTTATGAATTCCTAACAAGAAGAGCTTTGATAAATATGTTTTCGACATGTATGATCTGTTTTTGTGATTATAAGAGCAAAGTAGTTATAATATTAATAATAATGGTAATAATAATAATAATAACAATAATAATAATAATAATAATGATAATAATAATAATAATAATAATAATAATAATAATAATAATAATAATAATAATAATAATAATAATAATAATAATAATAATAATAATAATAATAATAATAATAATAATAATAATAATAATAATTGTATTTCGTGATTCAGGCAGGTCGAAAAATTTCAAATCACGAAACACGTCCCCGAAGGAATCTACTACAGTAAGAAACATTAAAGTACTCGAAATAATGTTAAACTAAAAGAATTGAATGTATAAACAAACACATAAGGAAAAAGTGTACTACTGAAAAGAGTAACATGAGAACTCATTTACAATATTTTGATACCGCGCTTAGTCCGTCGCTTTACTTTAGAAGAAAACACGCTACTCAGAGAAAAACCAACTACGGCAGGCTCCTTCCGAAAACAATTAAAAACTAACATTTGGAGTATCTAGGTGGGCCCACTTGCAAGTCGATTATTTGCTGTTTATAATGCACGCTTGTCACCGCCTCACTAGAAAAACAGGCTACTCCGTCTGCTTCTTTCGATGAATACAATTAGGCAGCATTAATCACGGCTCATAAATAAGTGTAACACTAATAAATAATTCAATATTGTAGTTATCAATAGTTACTGGGCAAAAAATTCTGATTCATTCTTTTGTAATTTTGTTTTTACTCTTCGTAGCAATAATAATTTTCACCGAAGAATTTATTTCTACAATTCTTTGTGGATACTTTCAATTCATTGGTTCTGCAATGTAAAGAGGGGAAAGTGAAATTCATTGATGAAAATTAATTCGTGAAACTAAGTAAAAATTAATTTTCAGTTTACCATTGTGTCAACTGTCAGTGCAGATAACCGTATAAAATATACGATTATTTTTATTCCTGCAGAGATAGGAAAAAGTACATTAAGTTAACAACGACCTCCAAAACTGAAAATCGAAATACTTATCATTTATGAAACGTTTTATCTTAAGAACTAAGGGTTTTGACCTAATATCCACATAAGCACTACTTAATACATACGATAATTTCTTTGAATGCTGAGGTTCGTAGGATGCTTTATTTCTTACTATAAAAAATCTATAACTCATAAAATATTTTTTTCTACAATCCTGTAACCTAAATAGGTTGTGTGAAGATGACCTCCAGGTTGTGTGCCGATGTAATGAGATATGTCCAATGCAGAAAACTACCATTTCCAGGAAAATGGTTCCGAAAATGTTCTGCCTTTATACCATCGATGTATTGACTTCATCCACATATCTTCCTTTTTATGCTTGTTTGGGCTATATGAAGAAAACACTTCATTGTATTATCGTTCTATGCTATTAGTAGGTCTATTTTAATGTGAGTACTGTGTAAACAACAGCGAATAATGTATCTTACTGGATTTTTAAATGAATGCTTCAGTTACAAATCCAGACGTATATTCAAAATTGTTTTCCTTGTAACTAATATCATTTCTCATCCAATAAAATATAAGCACCTTCATCACATACGGTGCGAGGAGATCCCATTTAAGATATTTACGGTTCGTTTAAAAGTATTTATTTTATGTCATGCTACGGTCACGTACGAGCCATGCACCAACAGATGTGTAGTCTGTGATGGAATGGCACATTAAGATGAATGGAGATCCAGAGATCCGGAGGGTCGCCGGTATGGAATAGGGAATTGCCGTCCTGGCACTGTTCCCTTGCCAATATAATCTCAGCGCTGTTGCGGAATTGTGGTCAGAATATTAGCAGATCGCGTGCGCAGTGGATATCCACTCACCACAGCCCTCGGCCACCACCGCTGCTTGCACTCCATTCTGCTGGGTAAATAACTGGAATTAGGGGAGGGAGGGCGGTAGGAAGCTAGGCTATGGGAACAGGAATAATTAAGAACGAGGGCTCGCGATTAAGGTAGTGAATGCTTTCAATATTTTGAAAACAATTGAACTTGCTTTTCAGCAGTACACGTTTTCATTTACTTACTAAATATTTTTCTCTTCTACGTCATAGCATGAAATATTTTGTAGGAGGTAGAAAGGAATTAGGTATTTTTAATCACTATTAATTGCAACTCGTTGAATTTAATTGATGATTATGTAGGATGTATGAAATATTTTTTAATGTTTTGGAATATTGTTGTTCCGTACACTTGTGAATAAATTCCTTCTTGCATGACTAAAACTAGTGCCATTAGAGAGTCGTCCAGTCGCCCCGACTGGCGTATTCTGCTTTTCTGCTCATTTCTAAGCTCAGCGCACTGATACTTGTTTCTTCCTAAACAATTATTGTTAATAGTCTTCATTATTAAGAAAAAATGAAATATGATATACCAAATTATAATTATAATGATATTTCAATTAAATACCCCGTAGTGTGTCTTATTTTCCACGTCACAATATGTAGGAAAAAAATTAGATCTTATGCAGGATTGAAATATCCACGTTACTAGGAAATGTTAGTCTTGTTGTTGCTATCTTATGTGTGACTAGATCAGCAAAAAAATTAATATTATATGTAAGCAAAAGCACTTCATCTTGTTTATTTTATTTTCAGTCGCAATGCTGAATTAAAATATTGTTTTGTTATTAACAATTTTCTCAAAAATCGAAGAGCATTATTGGAAGAAACGAGCAGTTGCATTCCGTTCCCTGCGCATCAATGCAATTTTGCTCTAGATATCTCACTTGAGAATCTAATCATAATTTATATGAACTATGCCCTGCATGCACTATTATGTTTACGAACTGACCTTCAAACGTTTTCATTGTATATTTATTTTACTACTAGTTTCTATGAGCTGAAGCCATCGCAAACACGAACGAATAAATTTCATATTAGGCATTTTTGCCTTTGAAGCGTTTCTTGAAAAGCGTAACGTAAGCAAATTCCTTGTAATATGTTTCATCATTAATGGCAGCGCTTCGACTCCGAAATTACACTTTTTAATAATCTATGGACTCTTCTTTTTGTAGTCGTTCCCGGGCATAAATTTAATTAAGTATCATAAACACCGTTACGATATGTATCTTCTAAGAGTTTTTGTACACACAAATATTTGAGTGTCGTGAAGATATTCGCACTTAAGCACTCATTCTGAATGGTTCGTTACGTAGATTGTTTCTACGTAACGAGCTTTCTACGTAATTATATTATATTTATCCAGAAAAAGATATTACAATTGCTGGTAAGTTAATGTTGTTACTTTCTTGTCGTACTCATTTTTTCGCAATAAAGAGAAAGTACTGTAATGCTGCGGTGAAAATCGGCGATTTATGTGGCGCTATTGTGTCGTCCCGCTATTGTGGCAACTTATGTTCCGGTATTATGTGGCGAACGTCGAAAGACAGTACACTGTCTATATCTAGTTGAATTATTATTTTACGCATTTGATTGATGTATACGTTCGCACAGTGAAGTTACATTTATTAATAACAATTTCATCGTGTTGGGCTTACGCTCGAGATACTGGACCGCATACTTTATATTTGATTGAAAATTCAACGAAATAATGTCAAAATACGGGAGATATTCACTGAGAGAGCTTAGTAAACTTTGCATAAAACATATTTATTCCTCGTACGAAATGTTCTAATGAGATAAGGAGGTTAAACATTACACCTAAATAAGTAAATGGACTAATCAATGTTATTGACATTTGAAAACTAGACATTCTCTCCCGAGTAATACTCGTAGAAATATTATTTACGTCGACAAACGAACTAGACTTTTGATATTACGGAAGTATTTTGGATAGAATTACAAACGCCGCCCTACTCTTCTCCAACTAGCTCAACGATACGTTCGCACATTGAAGTTACATTTATTAATAACAATTTCATCGTGTTGGGCTTACGCTCGTGATATTGGATCGCATACTTTATGCAATTTTTATGGAAATGGTGTACTTAAACAGGCTCACAGGATACCATATACCCGACACAGAGGTCTCGATAGACCGTTTTCTAGAATCATTTCCGTGGGTTTGAACGTAAGAAAGTAATGAGTATTTCTCGTGGTCAGTTTTTAAGAGCATGTAAAATATTAAAACTGCAACACAAGCCAACTAACTCAATTTCAACTAATTCTGGAGCTCAGTCTTGGAGTCACTAGTGATGTTGCTCTCTTATTTGAATTGTTCATTGTTTCATTTGGCTGTTTTAGTTACTATTGATTTGCCCAGCAAGTTTCTTAACACTCGAAATGCCATAATTTCGTTCAGTCGTTTAATTTACATATTACTATTGACGTTCCTTTTGGGATAACATCTATCTGACAAACAGCAACAGATCAGAATTTAATAAATAGTTGATATAAAATTAATGTCTTGATAATGAGTTACAGCTGTAACATAGCACAAATACTTAATTTTATTCAAACATGAAATTATAAACATTAGTTATATCCATATGAGAAGAGCATTAATGAAGTGGACAGAAATATATATTCTCCACTAAATTGAATAATTCTTACACGACAGTTGACAGAAACGACAGGTGAATATGTTTTTAAGTACTGTAACATAACTGTTGTGTAGTATATTTCTAAACCGTAAGCATATTTCGATCCGATTTCTGTTGATATGTAGTAGATATATAGTTTTTTTCGGGAATAATTTATGTTCTTCTTTTAAAATTTTTAAATTCTATTATTTAAAATATGTTTGATAGTTTTGTTTTTATATAAATCTAAAACTTTTCCATCTGTGTGAAATATAGCATATGAGACCTTCCAGTACAGTGGTCTACAATTGTCCAAGAATGTTCTACAAAATGCATTTAGGGTTCATTTCGAAAGTGCAGTTAGGTTTTGAGTAATTGAAGGTGAAATTGTTATCGTAAGTTATCCCCCCCGCCACACACACACACCTGGGTAGGCTATCTCTCCTCTCCATTCCACAAGATGGCTACTACCTAGCCGTACCATCGCAATTTTCAGTTTTATGTATTTACCCGACCATGTTGTGAACGTTTGTATGTGATCCACGTTGCTTAGTCAGTAAGTATTTTTAATTTTATTTATTGTTTATTTCATTTTAATTGTTAATTGTTTCACCCAATTTTACTGTATTTCTTTTTGTCCCCTTCATGTTAATTTTTCAATTTTTCTTCTCCTTCCAAGAGACCCACTGAAGATGGGAAAAGTGTTTTCACGAAAGTATACTATAGTGAGAGTGCTAGGCAAGGCTATAGTGAGAGAAGATTAAAAATTATCCTAAACGTATTGAACCAAACCGCGTGTGGAGTATCCTTAGAGTAATATTTCTAAATTTTCAGCCACGCCTCATCTCCCCCTCAACGTTTTTTAAATACATTTCTAAATTTCTTTTTTTACATACTGTAAAAAGTTTTAACATCTGAAATGTGAAAAATTACTGTGAAAATGTTAAACTATAAAAATAAAATAGCTGAATTTTGACAGGAAATTTGAATATTTTAATTCCTTTAATGCAAATAATTCACTTTTTTTAAATTTCTGTATACTTCAAAGTTACTACCTTCTAAACAAATTTTGGGCACATTATTCATTCCAAATTTTAATCTTTCGTTAGTGGTACAATATGCTACAAAACTTTCTTTCACAATTTTTGCTATATTTTTGTTTTAAATCATACAAAATTAAATGAGTACATTTTTTAAAATGCAAAATTATATTTTGAAGACCACTAAATTAGGATATAGTCATCTGTCATCTGAAGTTTTGTTGCGAACTTAATACGAGAAAAATCGGAAGCTCCTTTGTTGCAAATTTTTAATTGCAATATCAATTGTTGTGAGAATAAAATATTTAGAATAATTAAATTGTATAATACCTTCGTTAGTAAAATAATAGTGCGATAAATCTTCACTTCACCTATGAACGTGAATCCTTCGCGTTATTGTTTTTGAATTAAGAGGCATACCTTAATCCAGAAAAATAATCCTAATTCATTTTGACATGTTTTCTTTCCATGAGTCAGTTTTGTTTTTATTTCTCTTTAAACACGAACTTCTGAAGAAATATTATAATTTGGGCAGTATTTGCGAATGTTTCTTGTTTCTTGATAGTGATCTAATACATTCGTACAAAGTGCTTTTATATTGAGAAACTGCTGAATTGTGTCATTGTTTAAATAAGAACGTCAGTGGTGTTTTACCTTGAACACTACAAGAATGTTCTAATGATTTCAAAGAAATACGTACAGGAATAATATTTTCAATTAAATAGGTAAAAAATTAATTTGTATTAACTCAACTTCTAAGACAAATTCTCTGCCCATTTGACACCAGTTCTGTCATTGTTCTCACAGGCCTCAAGACTATCATCAACGCATTGTTGCACTCCTTCCGACAACTCGCCGAGGTCATGACCCTCACCATCTTCTGCCTGATGGTGTTCGCCCTGTTCGCCCTGCAGGTGTACATGGGGGAGCTGCGAAACAAGTGCGTGCGTCGCTGGGACCCCGCGAACATCTCCGCCAACTGGAGCGAGTGAGTACCTGCATCCTATTCTGCACTGAGAGACCCCTAAGGCAGTGACACGAGATGGGGATTTGTGCCAGATTTGAGCGTTCCGTGGGGGTAGCAGTCAGAACCCTCCCTTCACTGAACGTTTAGTATGATTCGCTAAAAGCCCGTTTTCGTACACTGAGTTCCGGAAATCAACTGCTTGTTGATTAATTATTACGTGTCAATTGCTATGGTCATTAGTCCCGTAAGAGTAGTGCATGTTTTCTCACGGGGGGTGGCGGTCTTCCCAGCTAGATGGCAAGATCCAGGGCTGTCCTACACGTCGGTTTGCGAGTCTTTCCATCCACGTATCTTCCACCAGCGAGGCACCGTCCAGCCGGAACACGGTCTAAGCTCGCGTGTTCCGAAATGTGTGTTACTGTAGTGCATGTAAGTGGAAGTGTGCGTACGGGGTGAGGTTAAAACACGAAAGAGAAAGGAAATATCGCGCGCGGAAATATCATGGGCTGTTTGTTAGGGCAGTACTCCGGCATTTGTTTGGTATTGATAGGAAGAACAATGGAAAACTACCGATCAGAGCAGCCGATCACTAGCATTCTCCTCCAGACTGGCTGAATTCGACCTAGCTATTTAGCTAGTGTCCAAAATTCTGCCACCTTCGGGACTCAAATCCTAGGATCTCCCGGTTAGAGGCACCGCATTGACTTCAGTTGATATCCTGATCCGCCTCAGCCGGTCAGCTGCTACGAGTAATTGAATCATGTGGAGTTTTTCGTGCGCAAACGGAGTTGACAGGATCCTACCGTTTCCGTGCCTCACATATCTATTTTGTTCTATCATCATTACCACCAACATTATCATTTCACATTACCTGACCAAGAGCCATTCACCCCAAATGTGGCCGGAAAGGGTTAGAATCATCATAATAAAGAAAAAATGTGTCAAGTTTATCCGTGCATGTTTGCGCGTCTCAATGGCATCTCTGCGGCGCACAAGGTGCTCAGTTTTAACCGCCGGACTCAGACTGGCTGTGCCTTCCGCAACCAACCTCCCATTCGTTTCTTGCCGTTCTCTCGGCGAAAGTGCACCTTTGTTGGGGCGTGATCGACATGCCAACTGTCTACAGCTGGCAGGTTACAAAGATTTTCAGCCCCCACCAACCGAAGAACATCAGGCAATGGGGTGTTTCCTCCCCAATTGTTCCATCCGGATTATAGCCACAGCCTTCCCATTTCCGTTGACGAATAAATCGGTCGGTTAAATCTGTCACGTGTCCCAAACTTAAGTAGTCTGTTTTAAGAAAAATTGTAGATACGGATATAGTAGTTACTTTTGGACAGCGATTAGTCCCGTCAGGCGGCGAATTGGGAAGACAATTGGTTTGAATCTCTCCCGTGGGCATGAACGATTCTTCTCTTCGAGTAATAATAATAATAATAATAATAATAATAATAATAATAATAATAATAATAATAATAATAACGACCCTCAATCTAAAACAAGATAAGCAAGTTCATCTGCTCTCTTTGCAGCAAGAGATCGATTCCTGAAAACAGAAAGCACTCCACGGTGCATATCCTGCTGCAGTAGCCAATCCAAATGTCGAACAAGAAATGTCGTACAAATGGCTCAGTATAGGATATTTTTACCCTGAGAGTGAAGGTTTCATGATAGCAATACAAGATCGGGTGATTCCCACAAAGAATTACTTAAAATATATCACCAAAGACCCAGGAGTACTAACTGATGAATGTCGCATGTGTGGTCGAGATCATGAAACCATTCAGCATGTTATATCAGGATGTAGCTGTCTAGCTCCCACTGACTATAAAGTGAGACACGATCAAGTGAGCCACATCATACATTTCAAACTAGCTAAAAAAAACACAGGTTACCTCAGAAAGTGGATGCACCATACTACCAGTATCATCCAGAAGCGGTACTAGAACATGAGACACATAAATTATACTGGGACCGCAGTATTCTGACAGACAGGACAATTCAGCACAATAGACCTGATATTACTCTTTGGGACAAATCTGCAAAAAAAGTTTGGTTTATTGATGTTGCAGTCGTCAATACCAGCAAGATGATAACTTATCAGACTAAAATCGACAAATACAGAGAACTAGCATTTGCCGTAAGAGAACAATGGCGAGTGTCAGAAGTGAAAACTATCCCAATTGTACTATCAGCAACTGGCGTGATACCAAAAACACTCTGCAGATCGCTGCAAGAACTCTGCTTGGAGAAGAGCATTATCATTGGCCTCCAGAAGTCGGTTATAATCAGCACCTGCTCACTAGTCAGGAGATTCATGGGAGGACATGTTGGGTCTTGAAAGCTCAATTTTGAAATTGTATTTGTTATTAGCATTTGAAAACTGTTATTTTATGTTTACAATCTGAAAACAGTTATTTTATGTTTATGTGTTAGAATGCCTTAATTTTTTTTGTAGATTTTAAATATGTCTGTGTTACCATGCTTTGATATTGTATCTGTGTGGTATCCATGTGAAGCCCAAAACTTTGAGAATAAACAAAATAATAATAATAATAATAATAATAATAATGATAATAATAATGGGTACTGACCAATCAATTGAAATAGTAATGGGATATTAACTCTCATCAATGGTAAGAACTTATTACATTGATTTTAGAACAAAAGGATGATCTTCTTTAGTTACTGAAGAACACAAATAAAAAATCTTTGGGACAAACATGACTGACAAGTCCGAGAGATTGAGGTTTTTCTCCATTCTTGTATAACTTATGAAGGCTCATGTATTACATTTTACTGTGCGTATTGACTCCTAGATGAATCAGAAAAAAGCTGGAGTAGATTATTACCTTCATTTTTTACGGATGAAAGTTAGTGATGTTCTTTAGCGTAAAAACAAGGAGCAAATAATTAGTTCATGGCGGTAAATAAACAATTAACAATGTTTATTATGCGCTTTATACAATTCCTAAGTTTCAAGTCGTACCAATAATGTCATTTGAAATATAACCAGGAGAAATACCAATAGTCGAAAGATCTTAGTCGTTCTTAGCGGAAGTCACCAAAGATCATGTAGATATACAGTAGCGGACCGAGAAGGCGTAAATAGACTTGATGTATACATCTACTAATACTCCGGAGTGTACTCACAAAACAAGTCTACTCCGGCTCCCGTGGCTCCTTAAATACGTGCGACTACGCCACAAGCAGCAACTCGCCTCGGGGTCGCGTTCCAGTGGTTTCTTCCGTCGCCCTGGCGAGCCCTAACATCACGCGCTGCCCAGCTGCGTGCTTCGATAACTTTGAATGCTTTTATGTATCCAGTCCATAATTCCGTATCATTTTTTCTTTTGTATATATCATATGGGATTATATATTCGCTAAATATCGTTATATCGAACCCCGAGAATACTGGGGAAAACTCGTATCCTTAATTCTGTGAAGTCTCCTAATTCAAATTAAATTTGTTCAAAGAATTGGTTGCCTCGACTGGGATTTGAACCGGGACCTTCTGGTGTACACCCAGCTTCTTTAACTACTAAGCTGCCGAGACAACCAGGCCTATATATAAACTAATTCAAATTTTAAGAACCAGTGATGGTGCAGTATATTGTAGGTTTGTTGCGGGATAACTTTTACTTTGATGTGGTACATTTTTAGTAATGAAATGATATCTTCTCATTTTAATTCCTGTGGCCACAATTTTTTGTTATATTCTCAGTCACACAAAGCTGATTCTGTCTCATTTGCGTATTTTAACTATTTATAAGTCGTATTATTAAGACTATTATATATAAGTCGTATTCAAGTTAAAATTTTGTACTATTTGAAGATACGGTGCAGTCACATTTCGGATTCGCTACCTTATTTCCACCTAATGATTAACTTTACGTGACCGAATCAATGGTTACACATATAATTAAGTTAAAAATGTCTTTTAAATGTAGATACTGTCGATATTGAATATTTTAGTGAATATTAGGTATTTTAGTAAATGAACCTTTTGCTGTGTCCTATCACATTATTGTCACAGCGTAATTTTGAACTGTGATATTAGGTACCCAACGTCGTTCTGAGTTGAAATTTCTGGATAGCATATATTTACAACAAGAGTACATGATATTGTTAGTTTTTTTGTTCCAAAATAGGCATGTACACACATGTCACGAATCACAGGCACGTTGTTGCCTATGGTAAAGAGGGAAATCCCAAGCTGTTGTCAACTTACAGGCTGTATTCTGATATTTTTATTTTCCCTCGTAGATAGTCTAGCTGGGACAAGGAATTCACTCAGTAAAAGGCATCTACAAAAGACAAAATTAACATTGCTTCGGTACATTTTTTTGAGACTAGCGATTAGAAAGACTTTTCTTAGTCGTTCTGAGTTGCCGAGGCTGTAGCAGACGCGCCTTAGAAGTCTCAATCCGGAAGGTCGTGGCTCCGAATCCCACCTCTGGCATGAATGTTTGTTAGCTTGTGTGTAGTGGTGTAGTTGGTGCTTTTCGAAACCGCCATGTATCATCAAAGAAATATCCCTTCCTACCTGCCCCTTCCCCCGTTCTAGTTAGAAGTAGATAGGGCGATGTTACGAGTTGGTAATCTGCCTGCAGACAGGGGAATTAACCGCCATCAACTGGTCCGCGGACTACAATATGTATGCCCTCTGTTCGCTACCTTTTCTCTCCAACAGTTCTAAGTGCCTCTACGGGCTCGGATCTTTGGTGACTGTGTTTATTCTAACCGCTATAAATGTGTGGACTGTGAGGCGAAGGAGTACCAAAATTAAACCCTGGAGGCTGATACATTGAATCAGGGTGACAAAAACTGAGCACCAATCCCTAGCGGAAATATACCGACATTAAAAGATCATTGATGATGATGATGATGATTTTATTTAAGACTGCTTTAGAAAATTTTTCCAGCAATTCATAGTTAGGCAGTACACACGAGTTAAGTTATTAGTGAAGGTAAGAAATAAACAATTTCCTCTAGGAGTGGAACAATTTCAAGGACATCAGGATTTTTCGTCAATCGTACCAAAATATCATGTAGTTGGAAGAAATATTGTTTTTAGAACCTACATACCAAGTAATATGCAGTGAGTTATTCAATTGTCTTTGAAAATTGTTGGCCAGAGACAACATTTACATAGCAAGAAAATTAACAGAGTTTTCTTGTCTATTTTATATTAAATATAAAATAAAAATACCAAGGAATTTCCTGACGAATGTAGCAGCGTTGTCAGTATTCTGTGACAGTAAGAAAGTGTGGATTACCTGATATGTTTTGTGATATTAACTGTAATACATCGAGAATTGACATTGTTTATGCCTTGCGACTGGGCAAAACACCAGATAGTAGTCCAGATAAAGTTTCAAGAGTTTTGCTATAAAACAAGAAATTTTAACGAAAGGCGCGTATTTCCATGAGCTGTAATTTCAAAAAGAGTTCTGCCTCATTGTCGAATGATATTGATTCTTGATGATGCATTTAAATTCCGGACTCTAGAAGACATTGACAACTGTGTGTGTGTGTGTGTGTGTGTGTGTGTTGAACTGCCACACTGAAAATTCAGCTAAGGCCAAATTGGACTGAACCGCCATAAAAATTGAGAAAACAATATTTTAATACTATTTTTAATGCCTCTCATGTAATGAGAACTACTTCAGAGACATGGTTTATATATCACTAGTTACGCTATAATTGTTAATAGTTATTGTCATTTTCCATTTACTTTCTGCTAAAGCATGTATACTTTCAGGCGCTTACGCTAGTCAGATACCTTCTTTCAAAGTGTCCCGCCAGAACGATGAAATTGGAGTTCAATCGTTAGTTTGAATCAGTCGGATGAATTATTTCATAATTAATATATTTAGTATACAATGATCGTGTGGAGAAAGTAATCTTCTCAGCTTCCAAAATCTTTTTTTAATCATATTAAGCTAATATTCTGTCCAATATTGTTGAACTCTTTAGAACTAATTTTACTGGAAGATATTCCTCATAACTTTTTAATAAACCAGAAACGCTATATATTCATGTTGCTCTTTAAATGTACATAAGAAATAATACATGAAATATAACACTGGCATACAATATTTCATGTTCTTTTAAATTTTAAAACGGTTATTTTATGTAAACAAAGCTCTGAAGAGTTACACGGTGTTGATCGGAACATTAGTCGTAGTATTACGATGCTGTTGTATTATGATGGTGAACAGAACGTCAGAACGCAGTATTACATTAAAAAAGTATAAAATATTTTGATAGCTGAGATAATATTATTCCATATATAAACTAATTATTTACATTGTATATCAATCCTAGTTGATTTGATCTATCTGCGAAATAACTCTTCAAATGTTGGTCTTTAGGTCTAGATAACACTATCATTTGAATGTGACGTAATTAACGTCTACATACCTTTCAACCTCCATTTCAAGTTATTTGATAATCTTGCTCTGCTTCTGTACCTTCTGTCGCAGTATTACATTTCCACAATTTGCACAGTGCTGACTGGCGGTGTTGTTTTATGGCGGAACTCTGTATATAGGCATACCATTGAATGCGAACATTACGATGCAGGTTGAACCAGTTATTTATTTTTCATTTCTTATTAACAGTTCTATCTGTACTCTACAAAATATATAAATTTTCCCAACAAAGGGAAACCACTTTCGTGGAATGAAATGCAAACTTTCTTATTTCGTTGTACTGTAGACCAGGCAAAGTCTCAGGATACGTTTTAGAATATTCTATGAGGAGTGAATCGAATTTCGTGCGTAAATTTTCGTTATGTTTTAGAATGCCAAGCATTTACTTCAAACGAGGTTTACAATGTATACTCAACAGTGTTTCCTTAACAAAATAATGAGGCCTTTTCAAAGATATAAATTAAATTCTCTAATACTTTTTATGTGATGAGTTTATTACACATTTTCTGTCATGTGCTATCATTTACGTATGGCGTCAATTATTTTTGAACTTGTTTATTGAAAATTGTTTCAGATGCCTGCGACTATATGAAAGAAAAAAATTATAAAAATGGAGACCCCTGTGAATCTATATCCACAAATGAATCTCTGAGGTTTAATCGTAATGTTTCTAAGATATTTTCTGTGTGATACAGCTACAGACAGATAACATGCTGAAATAAAAAAATGAAAATTGTCTACTTATCAATCGAAAGGATTTTTACATAGAAAATATTCGAAGTTCAAATTCTAGACTTTTCTTTCAGTTTTATAAGATAATAATAATAACAATAATAATAATATAATAGTAATAGTTTTAATAATTATTATTATTATCATTTCTTATGAAATCAAATTTATAACTTTCACTTACATTTCCCTCACGAACATTGGTTAAAATGACGGGTAATTAACAAGTATTTTAAACCTCAAGTCCCTAATCTCTAGGCCCTAACCTCTAGAATTTTAAACCCTAAAATCTAATTGATCGAAATATTTTACTTAAAGACTCGTAGATTTGTTTATATCATATTGTAAAGCATGGCTATTCGTTGAAGTTTGATAGCGTTTAATTTCATTAATGGAAACTGTGTGAGGAAATGTTTCAGTTTCGAAACTACACGAAAGGGAATGTTTAACTGAACGATTTTTTACTGTTGGACAATTTTGTTCCAATCCGTTGAGAGCAAAGCGCTTTACAGTGGTGCATGTCGTGATTCCGTGTAACTGATTCTATTTTGCAATGTTTATTCAGGTAGATGATAAAACCAATCAATTCATTATGAGGTTTATGCACAGACCTATCAATTCGCAACATTG
Source organism: Gryllus longicercus (assembly GCA_038098605.1). Classification (NCBI taxonomy): domain Eukaryota; kingdom Metazoa; phylum Arthropoda; class Insecta; order Orthoptera; family Gryllidae; genus Gryllus; species Gryllus longicercus. The sequence goes on along the minus strand of JAZDUA010000234.1, from coordinate 1,581,696 downwards.
GCTCTCAAATTATTTATCACAAACGTATGTCACCATTATGGAGAATTTCCGCCAGGTGTATGAATTTATGCCTGAGAGGAAATAGCACTAACTCAATAGAACAGAAATGATTATGGTATCAATTGAGCATCCTGTTTTTGCAAACTGTTTACCAATAAAAATAATTATTTCGAACTGAATTTTCTGTATAAAGCATTCCTGGAGAAGACAATAGAACGGATTGAATACGTTCAAAACGGAAGAGGAAGAGAACACAGAGGGTAAACTCAATATGATAAAATTTATCCGATAAACTATCATCGAGGATATTTCCAGTTATTAACAAAGCGTGGCATCAAATGTCTTGAAGCTGAAAGCGGCTCTAATTATTCTAGCTTATAACTTTGTAGGAGATCAAACACCTGTTCATCGTTCTTCTGAGAGATAAAGGTTTCAAACAAGAATGCGTCATGTATTGTAATACATCATTCAAAGATTTACTACAGAGAGGAGAAACAAAGTATATAATGAGCGAATTGTGGTGTCATATGAGTACGTTCGGGTTTGGTAAGATATTTGTTTGTGGCTTTCCACGTTAAAGAACAGCTTTATTCTTTATGACCTTTTCACGTTGGTTTGGTACTCTATGTTGACCTCTTAAAATTCCTTTTGTAATTATTAATGCTTTTTATTATGCTACCGATAAATAATTTAATTTTCTGGCAGTTTAGAAAAAAAAATATTGTGTTATTGTGCTTACGAAAGTTATTTCACGAAATCCATGACTCCAAAATATACAAACGACATGCTACTGATTATGCAGAAATTAGATGAAAAATGAAATTCTGAACGTAATTAGTTGAAAATAAAAGAGGTTCATATTAATATATCCATATTCATTTATCGTCGTCCTCTACATTATTAATTGGTTCAAAAACTATACTATTTTTAACTGTATTTTTCGTTGTGGAACTCGCCTCAATAAACAATTATGTGGTTTTTGTTAAATTATTGCCTTTAATATACATAGATAATAGATAAAGAAATTCAATATTTCAAACATTACATAAAGAAGGAAGGAAACCGTGCAATAATAATTTAACATGATTTTTTCACATAACACATTTTTTCATAATCGTTTCGTTCCTAGATCGGCTCAGTGCTCGTTTAAATGCTCATTCCATTTGCCGATGGAGATGTCTACCAACTCGGAGAAAGTGCCTCCATTTTCTCCACTCGATGGACACTTTGTCCCATGATTCCCGGAGCGCCCTCGCCGCTGTTGACGCGAGATGTTGCGGGCAACGGGTCGGAAAATTTTCTCGAGGAGCGGCGCGCGCAAGCTGGCGAAGAAAACGGTTGGGAGGCCAACGTGACGCGGCGTGGGCGGAGAGACGTCGCGAACAGCTGCAAGGAGGCGCGCGGGTCCAACGGAGGTTGATGCGAAGACGGGGGTGAGAAGCGCGAGGGGTGGGGGCGGGGTTGGTGTGTAGGCGTTCGGCCTCCAGCTGCGGCCGAGAAGGGGGCGAGTGGTGGCGAGTTAGTCGCAGGGGGAAGGGGGCGGCGCACGGAGATAAGCGCTCGGCGGTGCGCCGGCCGCTCGCCGGGGACTGAGCGCCTATCGATTAAAAGAGCGATCGCCCGAGCTCATCCCTTATCTGCGTGCGGCGGGCGCGGAGCGCTGCCGGCTCCCAGGCAGGACGGACAGGCGGGGCCGGCCGGCGCGGAGGAGTGGAGCAGAGTGGCGTGGGCAGAGTGATGGAGGAGAGGGCGCGGAGAAGCCAGCGGGGGGCCAGGGTGGCACACGCACTCCCCTTTCACCCCCCATCCCTCCGAGCCTTTCTGCCCCGCCTCGCCCGCGACGTAGAAGCCCATGGCACCTGCTACCCACACGGCTCATTGTGAGCGCACCCCCGCCTCCCGACCCCGCACCGTTCTCCGCCTCTCGCTGCCGCCCTGCCGCGCTGCCACGGGAGCTAAAGCCGCCGCTGCCAATCTCCTACGTTTTCCTCGTGTCCACTCCACGCTCTGGCGTCCGTTTCATTGTAATTTCACCTGGGGGGATGACATGCCTTCTACATTGCATTTCACAAAAGCGCTTTCTGTCTCAATCTCTCAATCGCCCTCTATCTCTCAATCTCCCTCCCTCCCTCTCCCTCCCTCTCTCTCTCTCTCTCTCTCTCTCTCTCTCTCTCTCTTAGCTTTCATGAGTGTTATTTTCTGTGTATAGTTTTCCAATCGCTCAACGTGTACTTGTATTCATAATTCATACTTTCCCCATTATATTCCCCCTTATTTAGGAATTTCAATGTAAAATAATAAAATATACAAGATGAACTACGAAGCAAAGAGTCAAACATACAATTACATAAATAAATAATATAAATAAAATATTTATTACAAAATCGAATATATACAAATGCAATTTTAAACAAAGTTCAATAATTTAGCAATTACTACACTTATGAGCGCTAAAATTAATTTGGAAAGCTCATACAATTAAACGATTGAGTTGGAATTGCACGACTGACGATTCATCAATGAAACTTTCGTTAAATTGTCTATGCATCACTCACGGACTTCCCTAAAGGGACTTATCCGTACTATTATCTAATTTGCAGGTGTTATTATAAAATAAAAAACTAACAATTCTTTGTATGATAGAAGTCATTCTCGCTTAATATTATTCATAAAACGTCAAGCACAAAATAAAATACGGGTAATCCCTACAAGACAATGCAGACGGTGTTGCCAGTCGATACAATGAAAAAGATATTATTAAACATTCATTTAAAGAAGTCGTCACAGAATAAGTAATTAAAGATTCTGTGCTCATTTCAATCGGTCAGAAATATTTATTGTGAAATTTGGCCGCCCCTAAAAGTGCCGCCCGGGGCATTCTGCCCCTGCCGCTCTCACTACGCCACGCCAATGCTTGGGCCAAACCTTCGACGACGCCAAACCTGATCTCCCATGCAAACAGAACCACTTGGTTTAGAGATACAAACAGGCGAGAGAAAATGAAAACAGAACTTTGTCTTTTTGATTCAATGTGCGTCTAATTGTTGTGAATGAGGTTGTTATTACTCCCGTTTCCTTGTATATGAGACGATATAATTTTATATTCGGCTTTGATTCCTTATTTTATGAAGTGCTTTGCATTTCAACTATAACTACATAAATATTTAACGGTATTCGAGTGCTGGAGGTTTGGAAAGTTCTAACACATTTGCTTTCGGCAAACATAAAAACTTCTAAGTTAGGTTATCACGGTGTATACTTGGGTTTTTATTTCTTGGCACACCAGGCCTTGTCTTCACGATGGAATATCTCACGATGTTTCGCGTCTTTCTCAATCGTGCCGCTACATGTCGCATGATCGCCAGCACTGCTCGCGATCATGCGACATTAAAGGCACGACTGAGAAAGACGCGAAATACCGTGAGATATTCCATCCTGAAGACAGCCTCGCGCGCCAAGAAATAAAAAACCAAGTATAATAGTTGTAATGCGCGATCTCGCCCAGTCTTATTAAACGTACATCTAAGTCGTTCTTTTACGATTCCAACCGCCAGCGGCAGACAGGTTACAAAAATAACTGCGATCGTGGGAGCAAGAAAGGAAAACGGAAACATTAGGATAGCTGATGAGGCTCGACAGTGACGGGCGGGCGGTGGGGCGAACAGAGTGGCAGGCACGAACCACGGCGCCAGGGCGTTGTTGGAGTGAAGGCGGAGGAACGGGGTCTACGAAAACGAAGCGACGGCGAGGTCATGGAAATTTTGCAACCTTTGATGTTTACACATAGCAGTCAATAAAAGTTTTAATTTTCCACCTGTAGAATTTTCATAATAAATGGAAAGACTTGGCAGGTCCTTGATGCTGAGCTTTTCACAATAATCGTTGTGGAGGGAGACGATACGGTCTCTTCTCTCGTGAGAGCGTGTTTCTCACGAAGCTGATGGGTTTTTCGAATGCAGTTGGAGTCCAAATGGTTTCAGGATCGACACAAAAAATAACATGAACAAATAGTTTCACGATGTTCATAATATCATCTAAAATGTTTCCCAACCTTTTCCTCATCATTCAATCTTATTTATTTACGTCAAAAACAGTTAAAACTTTGTGTAACGTGCAATGAGGAGACTTAATTAGAAGTTACATTTATGTCCAGAAGCAAACCAAAGGGTCATCTCAGCATTTGCTCGAGGATCAGGGAAACTGGACGAAAACCTGATCGACATAGGGGTCATTGACCCAGAAGATAAAGTACAATATTTGTTGCAGGTTCTTTACAATTATACAATCCAATTGGTATATAATACTTTTAATTTTTGTTAAAATTAATATTACTTTCCTTTTGGATGCTCGATATAGTCTCTAATTGTATAGAAACAGTTGTGCTGCGAAAAGATTTAATTGTTACTTAAACTTTTGTGTTGAACTTAATCCTTTACCATCATCTGGTAAGGTGTAAAATAATGTACATATATTGTATGTGAATTTTAAACTGTTGATACCGTCATCAGATGAATATCATTACTACGTCGAGTGTTGTGGTTATAGATATCGGCGTTTGCTGAAAATGTATTCCCACTCTTAAGGAAGTCATTTTTGACCAAAACCACTGATTCATATATGAAGAGACAAGGTAATGGTAAAATATGTAGATTAATAAAGAGAGGCTAACTAGAATCACGTGGATGGGATATGCTTATTATTCGTACACTACCTTTTGTAATGTAAAAGTCTGGGAGTTTTAAGATGTATATCCCCAGAATAGTATGCCTTATCTCAGGCGGGAATGAACATTCGCGAAATATACACAACGAATAGTTTGTTTTTGTTTATTTATTTATTTATTTATTTATTTATTTATTTATTTATTTATTTATTTATTTATTTATTTATTTATTTATTTATTTATTTATTTATTTATTTATTTATTTATTTATTTATTTATTTATTTATTTATTTATTTATTTATTTATTTATTTATTTATTTATTTATTTATTTATTTATTTATTTATTTATTTATTTATTTATTTATTTGTTTCTAAAGCCCAGCATAACTGCTTTACAGGGATTGTTTTCATACAATAACAACTTAAAATACAGGTATACAAATAAATAAGACAGCAGAATACCTTCCAGTCAACATTTAGACAAGTATCACATTCATAAAAAAAATACAATCATTCTTTAGATAAATAGAAATAAGGGCAGCCCAACAGGTTCCTCATTATTGTTTGATGTTTTACAAGTAAGTTTGTTGATTATTCTTTGCATTGTTTATTCTAATTCTGAAAGATTTAAGGGGGGTCAGCAAATTGTATTAGATATTTATCATATGGCAATCTGTTTTTGATTCGGGATGTTGTGGCTGATGAACCGAGGTTATAGTGGTCAGTTGTTGGTATATAATGCAAAGATGTGAAAAAGAAATGTGCGCGTTTGAGCAGTATATGATGTATCGTTTCTGTTTTTAATTCTGAGTGTAATTGATTGTTTCTAATGAACCAGGGGGCATTTACAGCATACGTAGAATCTTATTTTGAAATGTTTGTATTTTCTTGATATTAGTCACCGATGTGTTGTACCATATTGGGCATGCATATGTTATAATGGGGAGAATTATTGCTCTGTACAGGACTAGTGTACATTCTGTTTTGAGAACGGTTTTTCTATTAATTAATGGGTACAATGTATGAAGTCTTCCATTTGCTTGGGTGATTTTGTGATTTATATGGTTTGTCCATGTTAGTCTGGTGTCCATTAATATTCCCAGATATTTAATAGGTTTCTTTTTTGGTAACCAATCCAGTGTTTTGTTAAGTAGTTTTAGGGGTTTAAGAGTAGTGTTTATTGGGCATAGTGTGAATATTTTTGCTAGACATTTGTTTGGGTTTAGTTTTATCTTGCATTTGTCTGCCCATTGTGTTACTTTGTTCAGTTCATCTTGTAGATTTTTTGTGGCTGATTTTAGACACTTGTTAGAAGTTAGTATTGCACTGTCATCAGCAAATAATGCTATTGTTGTGTTTTGAGTAGTTGGGAAATCTGCTGTGAATATATTGAACAAAGTTGCAGATAATGGGCTGCCTTGTGGTACTCCAGCTGTGATTTCTTTTTGTGTAGAGTAGGTTGAATTTATTCTTACTGAAAAAACTCTTTCTTTTAGGAAGCTTTTTATTATTTTTACCAAGTATAGGGGTAATCCAGATTCTTGTAATTTACATATTAAACCTTCGTGCCAAACTGGGTCAAATGCTTGCCAGTGTGTGCTTTTTTTGTTCGAAGTTTTTATATATTAATTCTGTAATTCTTAAAAGTTGATGTGTTGTCGAGTGCTTTTCTTTGAATCCAAATGGGAAAGGTGGTATGTATTGTATTCCATTAATATATTTCAGAAGTCTTTTTAAAATTAGTTTTTCCATTACTTTGGCTACAATAGGGATTAGGCTTATAGGCCTATAGTTTTCTATAAATGATGGGTTTTTGCTTGGTTTTGGAATTGGTATTACCATAGAGTGTTTCCATTTCTTGGGGTAGTACCCTGTTCTTAACATTGAATTGAATATTGCAGTTAGATAGCTAATTGCTTTCTTATTTAGTTTTTGTAAAAGTATGGTTGGTATTTGGTCAATTCCAGCTGATTTTTTCTTAGGTAGCTGTTTCATCGTTTGGAATGTTTCATTTGGTGATATATATTTTACTGGGTGTGGAACTGTTGTTACTTCACAGTTATTGATATGGTTTACATTGTTATTGTTTGTGGTTGTATTTAGAGTAAATGTTTCTTGGAAATGTTCTGCTAGTATTTCACATTTTTCCTTTGTTGTTGTGGCTGTTTTATCTGATTTCTTTAGTTCTGGTATGATTGTTGGTTCGTTCAATATTTGTTTTGCAACCTGCCATAAATTGCTGTCTTTAGGATTTATTTTTTTAATGTAATTTTTATATTGTTGGATTCTGTGCTCGTCTAAAACTAGTTTTACATGGTGTGTTATTTTATTTAGTATTTTTTTGAAGTCTGGGCTTCTATATTGCTTCCATTGCCTACGTATTTTCTGTTTCTTTTGAATTAATTTTTCATTGCCGATAGGTATTGTATGTTGTGTATATTTTGGTTTATAATTTGGGTTAGTGTTTGCTTCTTTTGCTGCTTTTTGTATGATTTTAGTGAAGGTATCTATGGCAATATCAGTTTCTTCTTTGTTTTTCATGAATCGGTTTGTGGGAAGAGAATTATCGACGTTTGTTTGAAATTTTACCCAATCTATGTTTTTTGTGTCTAAGCCAAATGGCAACTCAGTTTTACTATAGTTCATATCAGAGAGGAGAATAACAGGACAGTGGTCAGAGTCTAATTCAAGTAACACATGAGCATAGAGGGTGTGTTTTAGATTTTTAGAAATGGTAATGTCAAGGATATCTGGTTCAGCATTACAGTTTTTGGGGTAACGAGTAGGGTTTGTTGGGGCTATGATTTGAAAGTTTAATGTTGATGATGCTTTTAGCAACTTTCTCTCATTAGGTATATTCACTTTACAACCCCAATTGATATGTTTGCTGTTTAGATCTCCCATTAAGATTGTAGGTTCTGTATTATGTAATATTAGTTTTAATTCATTTATATTGATTTGTTTTTTAGGTGGGTTATATGCTGTTATGATATTTAAATATTAATTTTTTGAAGTTATTTTTACTGCTATTAGGTCTAGGTTGTTCGATTTTGGAATAGAAATTAATGAGTGGTTTAATTTCTTTTTAATTAGTATTGCTACTTGCCGTGCTGCATGTTGACATATTCTGTCTTCTCTGTAACAGTTATATCCAGTGATTTTGAAAGTTTGTCCTGGTGCAAGGTGTGTTTCTGTTATGCATGCAATTGTTATTGAGTGTTTTTTCAGGAATTGAATAAGTGTATTTTTTTATTTGGAAAGCTATTTGCATTCCAGTTAAGAAGTGTTATTAATTTTAAGTTGGGCTGTTTATCCATTTCTAATTATATTTGAGATTTGATTTGATACAATGTTTTGTGTCTGTGGAATTAATGTAGCTGTTATTTGGTTAACTATTGTTGGTAACATCTGCATTATAATTTGTGTGATATTTGTCTGTATGGTATTTTGTGTAACTGTTTGTGCATATGTGGGTGAAATTGTATTTTGACTGTTATTAAGAGCCAATTGTGGATGTAGTGGATTTTGATTTATCTTTGATTGTTGTGGGAATGTTTGTGAGTGAGTTTTGTTTCCATATTTTTGATGTGATTGTAGAGTTTGGAATTGGGTATTGAATTGGTTTGATTGTTGGATTCTCTTTCTTTTTGGAAAGTACTTGCATTGATTAGAGCTAGCCATATTATTTTCTTTACATAGAGTACAAATTGGGGGTGGTGGGTTTGTGGATTGTAATAATTTACATTTTTTTGTCCAATGATGTTCTGCACAGTAGCCACAATTTGGGGGCAATGTGCAATATTTTTTTGTGTGTCCATAAGTAAAGCATTTTTTATATTGAGGGGGCCCTTGTGGTTTCCTTATTATTTCTACTTTTACAATGCAGTGAAGTAATTTGTTTAGTTTAAATATTTCCTTTCCTTCGGTGGAGTTTGATAGTTCTAAGGCAACTTCTTCGAATGGTAATTGTTCTCTGTTAGTTAATCTGGTTACTTTTTTTATTGGATAGTTTAGACTTTCTAATTCGTTGTAAATTTCTTCTTCAGTGAATATTATGGGTACATTTTTTATTACTACTGATAAGTTTTTTCACTTTGCACACAGTACGTATAGTAGGGAACACTTTTTTCTTCACAATGTTTTCTGACTTTTCGGTATTCTGAAACGTTTTTCATTAAATATTTTTACTGAATTCCCTGTGGTTTTGAGTGTAAAGCCGTTTCCTATTAGTTCTTTTAGGTCTTTTGTTAGAAGATTTATATTTCCTGCGTTTCTGATGAAAATTGGGGGAATTTTTACATTTTGTAATTGTGGTTCATTGTTATTTACATTTTCCTCTGATTCGTCTACTTATTCTAATATTGAATATCTATTTATTGAGGTAATGTCTTTACTTGCACAATTGATCAGCATTCTACCGCTTGGCGTCACTATAGTTACTTACTTTTGTGAGTCCTCTGTTTTTGGTGGGTTGATGTTGTGCGCTTGTTGTCTGTTGAGAATCACTGTTGGTTTCTGTAGGCCTAGCTTCTGCAGATTGGAGGTTTCCAGTTGATTGTGCGCGTTCCACGTGTATTTGAGGAATATGTGCCGTTGTTTCTGCGCTGTTTGTTGCATCGGTCCGTGAATGATGAAGCTGTTGTTGTTGTAGAATTTGGTTTTGGTGTTCTAATTTGTTAAGATGTTGTTGGAGAATATGATTTTGATGTAGGAGATGTTGATACTGTTGTTGAAGATCTGCTATTTGGTTTTCTTGTGGGAATTGTGAATTAGTTTGTCTTGTGTATAATTCACAGTTTCCATCATTATTTAATAGTTCGATGGATCTGCTGATGTGTTCTCCTAGTGAATCTTCTTCTGTTAACATTTTGAGCACTTTATCGTATTATTTTGTAGTACTTTTTACTGTGGTATTAACAATTTTTAGTTGTTATAACACACACTATAAGCACACTTGATGATTTTGTCTCTGTGACGGTGCACTATTATTAGTCTAATTGTTTGTATTGTAGTTTTGCCGCAATGCGGCAAAACGATCGTTGACTACGCCTATTCACAAGCGTAATCGATCGCACTAGTTCTGATAAGACTTTGACTCAGTCACTGATAACGGCACGAGCAACTCGGAGCTAGGTCACGTCCGTTCCGCACGGCGGTTGAGAGCGAACTAACGAATAGTATTGTAACACCTCCACTCATCTCCCAGCGAAGGGAAACACGCGGTTAGCGGCCCGGTTATAGCTCAGTCGGTCCTATTCCCTTTACTCGTTTATAAACTAGCCAATTGTAACAATTTCCTTTGCTCATTTAAAAATTAGGTGATGGAAGAAATTGTTAATTAAATTCATGGGCATTCAAAATAAACAATTTGATTACTGGTAAAAGTCAACGTTTATTCCTGGACAAAGCTGTACCAGGGAAGTTACATTAATGAAAAAGGAAAGGAAAGATTGAATAAAGAAAAAATAAAGACTAAAATTAGAAGGAAAGCTGACAACTAGAGAAGAGTACAAAATTATTTTATAGTTAGAATTACTGAGTCGTCCTTGAGGACCTTTCTGTGCCTTGGCGCGGCACCGCTTTGACAATACTTCAAAAAGGATTATTGCCCACAGTTACATTGCCTGAGAACTTCCGTGGCAGAAGTGCTCCACGTGCTCAGGCGGGCAGGGCGGAGCTTGTAGATAACCGTCGCTGTAATGTTGGCCGGGGCGCACGCCCTCACCAACGGCGGCTGCGGCGGTCAGTGGCGTCTGGCGGCGTCTGCTGACGTCTGGCGGTGGTCAGAGACGTCAGCAAAAGGACGTCTGGAGGCTGCTTCGGCGGAGCTTGTAGATAACCGGGGTACATCGCCCCCGATCGCAGGTGCGGAGCACACAACAATGTCTCCCCTTGAACTATGCGAATCCTCTCAAATACAAATTCAGAAGTTGCGAAATCCTATAGCGAATACCCAATTACAAAGGATTCGCCAATTTACTTTTGAAGTGCTTTTGCACTTCCTCTAAAATTCTCACTGAGAATTCCACTCTATCACCCCAGTGATTTCAACCAAGTGCTTTCAGAGGCGCACTCGCCCCTCCCTACGAATAGCTCCCACCCCAGAGAAGTCTCTCAACCCTCTGCTTTCAGAGGCGCACTCGCCTCTCCCCGCGACTGGTTTCCACCCCAGAGAAGTCTCTCTACCAACTGAAATTTTGTTTCTCATAAATGCACGAAGTGAACTTTTATCCCCACCCGTTCTCCTCATATGTTCTTGCTCCCTACAACGATCGCGTTGCTATTGGCTAAAGGTGATGGTGTTGTACACTAAATTTGGCCAATAAGCTCCGGCGGAGTATAGGAATTTTCTGCTCTCTGTTTGTGTGGTTTGTTGTTCTCCACATAGTGTCTTTCTGTACCTCTCGAAAATAGGCCACGTTTGTGAAGGGGCCTCCCGGCTACAGAATTATTGCTTTGGTTTTCCCCGATCACGATGACAGGCGTTTCGAAAATATTCCAGATGTGGCTGCAGCTGGGCGCTTTAGAATTTACCCTTTCTTCGGCCGCTGGGTGGGGTGTCATAAACATCCGAAATGGGTCAGGGGATCGTGGCTGTTGCAAGAAGGGGAGCTGCGCGCGTGACGCCGTATGTTTTTCTTCAGTAAAAAAATTCCCAGGTCTACTTTACTCAATTTAATTTATTTTAATAATTCTGTACCGCTACAGTATGGAGGCTGACTTAATTTGAAAGAATTCTGAAAGCGTAGCATAAGGAACTTAATTTAGTGTTCAATTCATTTAAATCAACGTTTCACTTAAGGTTTGACTGAATTGAAAGACCTAAAATTTTGTTACCATAACATCACTCAATGGCACACCGTTCATTTTCAGTGAATTGCATAGGTTAGTTTATTTGAAATGAAAAACTGCATTGAAACAGTTTTATTTTCATTTACTATTAATTTGTTGTTACGGAACGTATTTGAAATATCTGATATTGTACTATTTACGTTTTCTTTATTGCAAAGAATATTCGTATCATCCGCAAAGAGATGAGTTCTTCCGTTTCTAATCGTCGAGTGCATATCGTTTACATATAGTAGGAAAATAATATGGCCTAAAATGAATCTCTGCGGGACTCCACATGCAATTGGCAAAGAATCAGAAAGGTGTACATAATGTTCCATGATTCAAGTAAGGTATTTCGACTCTCTGAGATCGTTGTTTAAGTTACGAACATAATTATTCTAGTGCAACACCATGCGAAGGTAATTGTGAAAGTAAAATGTTATGATCAATGACGTCGAAAGCTTTTGAAAGATCTAATCTTCTGATCAAGGCATGGAAACTTCATCCCATATGACCTAAAGGGGCCTAAAAGCTCCAAAATGACGTCACTTTCCCTCATTGTTCTGGGGCTCTTGAACAAATTAATGACTGTGATGGGGGAGCAGCAACAGATAGAATATGGCGATTATACCCTGGTGCATCGCAAATATTGTGGAATTCAATTAGGTAAGCTGAAACTCGATTTCTGGCGTACTTCAGTGTTTCATTATTAACTATTACTACACTCATCTAACTAATGTATGGATTACAAAAAAGAAAATTAATATATTAGCCAAATGAATGTCAATAGAAATTTTTGCAATGCTCTGTGGTTCCTGGACGATTCATAATTTGTACTGTTCTGTCGGACTTTCTTTATTACTTATTTTACGTCTCCGTTATTACTGCGTGGTGATTAGAAATCGCAAGTATATATTCCAGGGGTGATTACATTAATGACTGCCAGTCTTTATACCCGGAATAAACACCAGGATAGGAGTGTATATCGATTCTTTGCCTCTTGTACACTTGTGCCTCTTCAACTTCGCTTTTTATTTTAGTTCAAAATCGATTCAGTTATATAAAATCGAAAGATAAAGGTGTTTGCAACACCTAATGAATGAATTCCTTGTGTGTGGAATCTTACTTTCTCCATACAAATCAGGAGCATACTAATATTCCTATTTGTACTGAAATTTTGTTTTTAACGAACAAGGTTGTCATTGCAATATAATTGTATATTTTCTACATAATGCCACAAAATGGGAAATTGATAAGAATGTATATATCTCTAGTGTTCGCGATTATTACCTTCTGCTTTATGTCTAAAAAGATTTGCAGGAAGAATTTGGGGGGAATGATTTAACCAAGTCTTTGTATTAATATTTGCTGAAAATTGTTGAAGACGGATTGAATGGAACAGTTTCTGTTTCAATCAATTTAACATTGATTTACAATTACCCAAGAGCTACTTGGTTGACAAAAATATTTTACAGAGCGATTTTTGTTATCCCCATTTTCCAAAAACAAAAATGAAACTTTTCTGCATAAAAACGTTGAAATTACTAATATAAAATATAATGCATACTGAGGTGATGTCTTAAAGTTTACAAGTAAGAAAAAATTGTGAATATATATGTGTTTACAACTTAAAGGCAAGTTAATTAAATAAACTTGTGGTCGATGGAACATAATAATTGATTTTTTCATCACCAATTTGTTCCCATAAACATGCGCTTAAGTTTTGTGATTCGCAATCTTGTGGAGAAGTTTTGCCTGCTTTGTTATGTGGTTAATTTGTATATCTTTGTGTATAGTATTTTTATTCATATGGTGCAATTAACTTGCATCTGTGACTTATTTCTTCATCATTTTATATATGATATTCTTCGATGAATTTATCTTCCTTCCCTTGTGGTTATTCACATTCACCTTCTCTCGAAGTAGATTAATGCTCCGTGGTAAATTGATCTTGCGCTTGTAAACTCATTTACATCCAAGTTTATAATTTGATAACGTGCTCCAGGAGCAGCTTTCGTGTATAAACGAATTTTGAATATCGAATTATCGACTAAGCACCAACATCGCTTTCGCTGATAACAAAAGCCATTGAAATTTCTTCATTGAAAAATGAATAAAACAGCAGATAGAGTAAAACTGTGAAACTTTTGAAGCTTCAGATTCTATTTTTGCCCTGAACATGGGTCAAGTGTATTTGAATGCTCTTCAACTACATAACGTCAAAACAGGCTAATACTTCGTAAGGAATTTAACATTTATACTTTTGCGAATCAGTATATGCTATGAAGATCAATAGAGAGTAATAGAATTACCAGCCCCAACTTGCCAAACATTGCTTAATTTGAGAAAATATTCAATGCGTAAAATAACCTGATTGGTCAAGTATTCCTAGTTTTCTCTTCTCTAATATAGTCTATATAAAATACACTCATACTTTCAATGCCGTACGATCTGTGTTACGGCACAATATTTGAAGGCAGATTCGGATGTACCGTGAGGTCTTTTTCCATATTCCTTCCACTAAATTGCATATTAAACCGAGTTCGACATTCAGTAAGAAGTTCGCAAACTGTAACAGAAAGAATAGATCGTTTTTGGGAGCTTTCATTATCGCACGAGAAAGCGCGCATTTGTGTATTTATGGTCTGCCCTAGGAGCGATCGCGTTTCGAAAGGACATTGAACCGTTTCGAAGCACCAGTAAGTTTGTTCAGACGCGGAAAGATCGATATCACGGGGTTGGTTTCATCGATAGCGTTCAATATGGAAAGAGGCTGATCCTCGCTGCGTGCTACGCAGGGCGCGCGGCTTAATTTAGAACGTGCCTTGGGTTCGGTCTGCGTGCTGGCGGTATGCGTGGCACGTGAGATGTGACTGGCTGCTCCCTCTCCTACTTCTACGTGCCGCATATCCGTTTCGCAGTCGCCGCGGAATACATTAACATGAAGAGGACGTGACGGTTTTGAACTTTAATGATATTACTCTTCTATGTCGCCGGATACAGAGGTTGTTTTATTAAATTGCCTTTCGTCGTTCGCGCGAGCAAGCGTTATTTAATGTTCGCAGTTGTCGCCAGATATATTCATTTAAGGTGTTAAACATAACATGCAGTTTTATTTTTAGTGGCAATCGTTTTGGAGAATACTGTTACATGACTTACATATGGCAACTCTAAAACATAGATCATGTTATATTTCTATCGCACATTGACATAGATACTTTATATTCACACATCATTGGATAATTATGAGAAAGCGCATTTCAGAAATTTTGTGCAATAAATTTATCTAAAATATATTATGTTGGAATGACTTAATGGTTAAACATAAACTAACTTATTGCTGTTCATGAAGCATAACAGTTTTTCTCGCAAAAAGATATCAAAAAGTGTACTTCTATATTTAAAAAACATGTCTCAAACCAAAAATCCATCTCTCCTTTTGATTCAAGTCTTTCAAACAACAGAATTAATTTCTGATGTATTCCTTGGGTTCTAATATTTTCATATTTACATGTATTACTGAATATAATTGTAATATAATGGATGATGGTTACCATTACCAGAAATAATTACTTCATATGGAATCGAATATTCGTACGGAATATTGTAAATTGTTCCCTGACGTTAGACGCACATACTTAATGCAGGTGCATCAGGTAGAATTCCATGCAGACGAGATTTGAACCAATACTATGCGAACAGATTCGATGAAGCGTCAGCTTCACTGTTTCCACATACCTCTTTTGTGTCTCGTAAAATGGTAGCCATTACGGGAAATACAAAGCCCAATATGAAACACTCTCGCGAACGAGCAACGACGACCAAATAAAGCAAAGGCCTAAATTAACTCTATCGTATCGTCCGGAGCCCTCTGAGTTATCTCGTGGTCGTTTGCACAGGGAAAGTGCGCTCATGTTAAGTCAAATATTTGGTTACGCTTGAGTTGACACCAGTTTGGATGAGGTGGATGTGCGTTAGATTACACAGGCGGCAGAGTCTGGACATAATAAAGGACAGCTCTCGTGATCACCATTAGGTAATAAGCCACCACCGGTGCGACCATAGACTCGCAGGTTCCTTTAGTGACGGTCTTTTCCATTCCACACATGGACCACGTGTCTTCTTAGTGACTAACGTACGTGACGATTTTCGGCACAGGGACCAAACCGAAATTCGTGTTGTAATAAATAAATAAATAAATAAATATGCAAAAATAATGATATATGCAAAAATAATTCGATATATAAATATGCAAAAATTAAAAAAAATATAGATAAACAATAAACACATATTACGCCATGCTGATGTCGCCATTTTAAATATCGAAAAAAGTGTAGAATATGCAAATATTTTAACGTGCAATAGCTTTAATACGTGATTTATCGAAGTTAATTAAATTATTAATAATCCTACATTCATGCCCGGCTTAACAGAATTAAACTAGTTCTAATTTCAAAGAACAGATTCCATTTAAGAAATATCAATCTTCAACATTGTAGTTGTTGGAAAACACCGAAAAAAAAAGTCTGATCTCCGCATTTTTATTTGAGTATATTTCTCTATCCGAGAAAAAATGGAAAACAAAATTGGATCCATTTTTTAGAAAATTTCGAAAATGTCGATGAGGCTGTAAAGTACCGCCAAAATAAAGATACACGGTTAAATTCGTAGGGTCTTGAGTTCGGCCAGTTCGACCAGGCAATATTAATTGGGAGAAATAGGGCGCTAGTGTTGTCCAGAGACGGAGGGCGGACGCGCAGGGAGATCAAAACAGACAAGCAAACATTTTGGCGCTACTTATCAAAGATAGTAATTGACGTCATAAAAGAAAAAAATGCACTTTCTTATGTAACATAAATAAATATAACTGACATTTGAAGTAGTTAGGCAGAAGAACAGGCCTTACGGCCTCAGCCTTGCCAGAAATAAAGAATAAGGTTATTATTATTATTATTATTATTATTATTATTATTATTATTATTATTATTGTTGTTATACAACACAATACTGTTTCTTTCTGTCGAAAAATCGCCACTTTTCGCAGCAGCATTACAATACTAAGTTACGTAAGTACGTTGTAGGCGAAAAGTAATAGGAACAGGATTTCTTAGGAATCAAAAGTCAATGACACTTCCGTTCGCTCCTGTTGTATTGTTGTTCACTCGTGTAGCAATTATAAAAAAGGTTTAGAAAGGTTGAATGACTAGAACGCAAATGAAGTATTACTTCATACCATTACCCGAGAATATATATCTACCTTTTAAACTTTAAATTGATCATTTAATAATAGGAGGAAATTTATTATTTTCTAAGTGGAAATTTAATGAATTTGCTGCTAATTATTTTTTTCAACTATGCGAATAGCAGATCGAGTGCGTTGCATCACTTTCACAATATCTCTTGTTCTGGTAGATAATGTACATCTTGGTTAGAAAATAATGTTATTCATAGTTTTCTAGAACTGTTTGTTATGCTTGAAATTAAACATACTCTCCAGAGATTTTTCAATTATTCTTCTTATCCTTCTTGTAGACAAATACACGAAAGTGTGTGCTCTAGATCGTCTAATCTGTTTTTTTTTAAATTTACTTTCATCATCAGTAAATTTACTTACATTTACTTTCAACAGCTAAACCTTTAGTGGCTGTTAAGTAAATACAAAAACAAAGTATATTGTATATGGTTTAGAGTTTAAAATATTCATTACAATGGAAGTTACAGTTTTATATTTTATATTTCTATATTTTTTAATTTAATTTATTTTTAAGTTGCTTCAACATCTAGGTCAATAGCAACTAAATAAATACAATATTTTACATTAACAATATTAATTTTTTACAATATTGAGGTCACATTACAATGATGATTATGGATACAAAACCTAAAATATAAAATTTAAATTACATCAATGATAATTATTACAGTTCGTACTAAGATAATACATTATTCTAATATAGTTAAATACTGTCCAAAACACTTATTTCGATACAATATTTTATTGCCTTGCTTTGGTATGTATAATCACTTAGAATAGAATTAAAACTGTGTTAAACAATTTTGGCCTGTTGGAATTATATTAGGGACATTCCTGGAGGATGTGATTAATGTTCAGCGGCCAATTGAAAAGAAAAATACTGGCTTAGGTTTTTCTTCAGTATATGGCTATGGGGAAAATTTGTTATCGCCTGATCTAATGCGTGAAAGTGTTACTTGTTTAACAAGTGGGAAGTTTGCGTGCTCATTGAGGGCACAAAAAATCACAAATTTTTTTCTGAGTTGTGCTTACTTTGAGATTATTCCTTTGGTTTGACCACATTTTCTTCTTGACTTTCAGCTTCAGGTAAGCCTCAATTGTGTAAGACATTTTGTTGTTTACTTTCTCTTCAAAGTCAGTAAGAAACATAGGGACAGTTGATTTGCTGATGTGGGTTCTTGCTTGTATATTATTTGTAAAATGGATCACCACAGGTTGAATAAACATCTCAGTTGTCTCTGCAGATTTCAAGTAAGTTGCTAGAGATTTATTGTAGGTGATTACTGGGAGAAACGTAAATGCTTAATCGGTACATATGGGAAAGGGATCTATAGTAAGTTTAGGTGTGACCCAGGGGGATATTTTGGTGTTCTATATCTTCCCATTGATACGAGTGGAAGGTTATAACCCCTGATGATGTCATTGGTGCTTTCTTAAAAAGGTTTTGTATATGATTGAAAGTGAAGCAGAGCAGATTTGATTGGTGGGTTAATATCGTAAAGTATAATATTATAGTTGTATAAAGAATCTTTTCTTAGATATTTGATGGAAAGGTAATCCCTTCGAAATTGCAGAGTTGGTTCCGAGACTTCGATAAGTATGCTTCCTGTGGGAGTTGTGAAGAAACATCCAATACATATTCTAAGCGTTATATTATGCTCAGGATCCAACTTTTTTAGAAGGTTGTTTTTGGTTTTGTTACTTATTATACACCTATAGTTGTTTTTTCTACGGATGATAGCTTCGTAATTGAGCAGCAAAGTATGTTTGTCTGCGCCCCAGTTGTTAAATTTCATGCATTTTAATAAATTTGTTCTTATTATGACATCAGTCATGACATCTTTAATGTACGAGTACTCGTATCTTTTCCTAGTATACTTTCAGTTAAAAATAAGAGCAAGGTCTCCGCTTGGCATTGCTACCTCTCCCATTTATAATTCAAGATGTCCATCTATATTTTGTCTAGATAGCAATATGTATTCGGCATTGGTTGGAGATATTATGAATCCTGAGGTTAACGTCCAGCTATGTATTGAGTTCAAAGTATCTTGTATAATCCTCTTTGCAGAGGAGACATTCTTTCCTTTACTAAGAACTATCATATTGTCTGCATACTTGCGGATGATGGTACGTGATTTGATTTTCTGACCAGCATCCTTAATTGCAATCATATATAGTTACATTTAGTGTAACTATTTATCTCATCCTTGTGGAAATCAATTTTCAAGCTTGATTATTTCAGGTAACTGGTTATTAGCACGTACTTGTGTACATTGATCGCTAGTAAAATTCATGATAAAATTAAGAATGTTACCATTAATGCCGATCTCTTTAAGTACCCGTATTACTCAAGGTATCCAGACCATATCGAACACCTTTTGGACATCTAGGTTGACGGCAATGATACATCACTTGTGGATGGTCTCAGTGATGCAAGTGTCCACGGTAACAAGATGTAAGTAAAATGCACAGGTCTAAAGACAAATTGACTATCGTCAATGATGTCAATGACGTAAAAAACATCTTCAACGTTAATCAATAATCTTTTCAACTATATTACGTAGGTTACAGATTAGGGTAATCGGGCGATAGTTAATCGGCTTGGATCTTGCTTTGCCTGGTTCAGGGGTGGGGGTAAGACTTGCTATTTTATATTCATTGGGGAAAATTTTATATTTAAAACATGAAATTAATAATATTTAGGAGGACTTCTTGGTCTTCTACAGGAATATTGTGTATGAAGATGTTGGAGATCCCATCCGGCCCAGGTTTCAAGTTGTTTGTTGTATTAATAATTTCATTTACTTCCTGCATTATGATAGGAACATTGAGTTTGTCAGAACGTTTCGGTGAGCGTCAGTTGTTATAGAAGTCTTCGATTACTTTTTTAACATTCAGGAACTCTTTATCATAATTCTTTGGGCTACAATTGGATTGGAAGGTTTAGACACGTGTTGGCAATTGTAGCAGAATCATTTACAATTTTGTTGTGGGATTGTAAAAAAGGAATGTTGTTAGTTAGTTTATTACCATGGAGGGCTTTTATTTTCTTCCATAATTTAGACATGTTTATGTTGATTGATGATATATAAGTAGTCCATGATTTCTTTTTGTATCTTTGATAATCCTTCTTGCATGAGACGTAGTTTTCTTGAAACCTGTCATGCTCTCTATAGTTTTTCTTTTAAATTTCTTGAAGGCACGGTTAGGTGCTTTAATAGCTTCCTGGCATTCGTTGTTCCACCAAGGAACTCTCTTCTTATTAAATTTGACTTGGTAAGAGTGAATAGCTTTGTGTGCAGCTCCTATGATAATGTTAGTAAAATCTTGCCCTAAGTTATTGATATCAGATCCATCTTCATTCAGGCAAAAACTAGTTGAGGCAGAGACAATGATGTCTGGTCCAGTCAGCTTCGTTATAGTTCAGTTTGTTAATGGGAGGGGTAGGTGTGTCATTGCAGCCGGGTAAGGCAATATCAGTAATGATTTGGTAATGGTCGCTGTCGTGCGGATACTCGTATTCAGGGATATTCCATGAACATTTTGGAGCAAGAGGGGCCGATACAATGGTTATATCAATGGCACAGACTTTGCCATTACTGGGATTGATGTGGGTCGGCTCTCCCGGGTTGATAATTATCAAATCTCAATTTTTTACCAATGCTTCTATTAATATACCTCTTCTATCAGTCGTAAATGAGACTCATACTGAATGATGACTTTTAAAGACCAACAGAATCAATAGAGGTTTTGGTAAATGTTTTAGGATATCGCTGATCTCCGAGTATTCAAGCTTATGGCTGTTAGGGATATATAAATTACATATCTTAATACATACAGGTGCTACCACCTTCACAGCAACTGCTTCCAAGTCAAATTTTATAATACGGTTATATTCCATAATTGAAAATTTGAAATATATGGCAAGTCTGCCAGAGACATGATAAGAGTTTGTGTTTGTTCTATTTTTATAACAGCTCTGAAACTTACTAAAATTGGTTGAATAATTAATTTTAAAATTGGTTTTTTGCAGACATATTATGTCCGGATTAATATTGTTGCACAATAATTGTAGATTTCTAGGCTGCAGTAATATCCATTGAGGTCCCATTGAACAATATTCATAATTGTGCGGTCAGTTGTGGGATCATTATGTGCGGTTGAGGTTAAGTTGGTGTTGTTTACGGTGGTCATGGCTTTGCCTAGTGCCATCCAAAGCCAGTAGTACACGAAGCCATAGTTTTGGGAGATGTCTCCAGAAGAAATAAGTACTTAGCAATGCACACGCGAGCAGAGCGGACGATGCCGGTACCGCGTGTAGCTGTCAGCTCTCATGTATATATGTAGTTAAAAATTAGTCATATTCAGAAAGTAGTAATTTAATTCAATTTATCAATACACTCTTACGTTCTTTAAAGATATTTATTAGATTAGAGAATTTTATATTTTTCTTGGGAGGTACATGGATGTAGTAAGAAGTCTATATTTGTTTTATTAAATCTACAGTCAGGATTGGTTGTGGACATTCCAAACATGAGAAGCACTTGGTTGTAAGTTGCATGTGCCAGTAATTGGGGGAGGGTTTTATTTATAAGGTGAAAGTGATTTATCCTCGTAAGTTCAGTTCTGATTGAGATAGTATATTTCGTTATTTGCGGCTTATTTCTTTTAAGGCCTGCAGTTTCTAAAATATGTCAATATAATGCCGGTTGCTAACTTTGAAGATTTACATTCCTGGCTTCACTTTATTTTCAATACTCCGTGCACGAGTTTCCAGATTTTTAGAAAGATATAATTATATTGACAAATATGTTGTAGTTCAGGTTAGAACTTGTGATTGTCAAAGTACCTCAGAACTAACATTTGTTATATTTAATTCATCAAGTCTTACGTTTATTTCAAGAGAAATTTAACGCCATTCGAACTCAGCTTTCTATGTGTCTCTTGTACTGCTTCATGGAAGTTTGCGCTCTGCTATTATTTAAAATCAAATGTTTCGGTACTCGAAAATATCCAAGAGTACCTCTTGTATGAACGGTTTTATTGTTATCAATTTCTAGGTTACTTTTTATCGTTATTTGTATCTATTAGTGTCAATTAAAAGATACAAACATTTTACGTCTGTTGAATTTTTTCTCTTGCTTTTCCCGCTTGTGTGCAACAGTATATGATGCGATTCCATTTCATACATTTTAATATTTTCATAGTGATGCCTTTTATTAAAGTTCAAATCTTAAACGTTTCTTACGTTGCAATTTGTTTTCCTATGTTTCAGCTGGGTGCAAGACGAAAGCAACTGGCTTCGCAACGACCAGAACGAGTCAGTGATATGCGGGAACACGACGGGCGCACGGTAAGTAGTTAGGAGTCGCGCGACCAACATCATTTTAATGCGTTTTTGTCATTTTCTTCCTGTCATTATTGATATTTTCGAATTATCTACTGCATTCAAGACAAACTTTTACACCAATCTTCGTGATATGTAATCATTTAGTACTTGGGGCTAAATATGAAAAATCATCAATTTTGTAATTAATTTCCGCCAATGTGTATAATGAAATTCACGAAACATATTAGTTTCAATGAATAATATTTTCCAATATACGTAGAAGTCGCAATTATATTCAAACTTCTTTTAATAATATTTTAGTTGCTTCAAATATTTTTGAAAATAAATATTTACAAATGTTACGAAGTACACAGTTCTCGGATTTTTCTTTGCTTTTCTTCCGTATATTTTTGTGATATTTGTAAAAAATCCTCTTAGGTTGTATTTCAGTTATTGTATTGCCATGCGATAATTTTTTAACTTTTTTATCTATCAAGATGTGCTTACAAATGAATTCCACATAAAATAAGAATGGAGCGTTATTTAATATAAGTAAATTATAACTTCAACGAAAAATATCATATATGCATAGTATTAGTGGCAAATTCTTGTTTATAGTATTAACATTATAACCTTGTTCATTATATTATAAAAAACAAGAAATGTAAAAATACAAAACCCTCGATTATATTAACTTCCAATTCACACAAAATTAAAAGAAAGGAACCAGTGCAGACTCCGAACCAGTGGGACGAGTCTGAAGTTTCGGTTGATATCTAGGGTGTCGGAAAAATTCCAAAAACAATGAAAGAGTTTTTGTTTTTATTGAAAATTCTAAATATTTCATCGTGCTATTCCGCCTATTCTCATCCTGCGCGAACGGACAGAATTCACATACTCCGAGCGTCGCTGTTGAGGACACAGTTGACGTACTGAGACATCAATGTTTCAATGAAGACACTTCCCGTAATTAAATATTTTCTATTCACTTCTATATGAAACTCACTTCTCACTCTTCACATGTTGTATGGAACAGCAACTCTTTTGATCTTGATACGTGCAGTCCTGTTGTACTATGTATCCGTGTATATTATACTACGTTATTGCATTATTCGTGAAGACTGAGTTAAACATTTTATTAATTGTAATGTTATATGAGAGTATGTTATAACGTTATGTTCACCATTAGTTATGATCCATTTTGTGTTAATTTGTTCTGCATCATTTTTACTGCTGCAGATAAGTACTTGTGGCTAATTTTTAAATAATTGTCTTGTGTCTCTGTTACTTCGGGAAATCTTTGCTAGTGCATACATTTTAGACACTAACTTTAGTAGAAAATGTGAAACCATAACCTTGAAACACCATAAACGCTACTTAAAATCACTCAGAAAAGAAACAGATCCTCGAATAAACATTTTATTCTGATAATTTGGAGGCAAAAAAACGAATAGTTTTGTAGTTGTAATGAGAGTCGTTATCATGTTCACTATGAGCAAGAATATTAGTGCAAATTTAATGAGGCAGAATAAATTTAGATAAAATTGATATGTAAACATATTCTGCCTAGGGGCCTACATTACATAGAATCCTAGATTAACGTTTGAAAATAAAATTATATTTTAGTTCTTGCAGTAAGGCAGGTCGTCGTTCAATTCCCATTGGGAACAAAAATGAATTCGTAACTTTCTCATGCAAATCGAGTCAGTTTTTATTGTTGTGTGACGAAAGGACATCTGAGGCAGGCCACGTAAGCTGGGCTTAATGATGGGAGTACGTCATGCTCGCCACATGTCTTCTTTACCCCCAGGCGAAACCTCGCTAAGTAGATGCGCAGATATGCGGCGCGATGACGATAGCGCCGATGGCTTGTTATCCGCCCACCGGCGGGAAGCGGTGGAAGGAGCCCTCGTAATCCGTTTGACGCCCTCCGCAAGCGCCCGCGAGACGCTTCGGCCTCCCTCGCTCGACCTCTCCCCACTCGCGCTGCCCGGCTCCCCCGTTCTCCGGTGGTCGCGTTAAAAGTTATGTTTCAGAAGTGGTGCGATCGTCGCGCCTTCAGTTAATTTCGGAGCGAGCGAGCAGGCGGGGCGTGATCGGGGTGCCTGCCAAACGGCAGCAGTCCGCTTTTCCCCCGCCAATTCCGCCACCTTCACCACCCAACCAGCCACCACAGTCACAAACTCCCGACATCCCAGCCTCCCTCACCATCCGGGAATCTCTTCCAGTGTTGCCACCCGCCACCTCTGCCACTCCGGCTGCCATCGATTCCCCCGCCCACTCCTGTCACCCACGCCATCCCAAATTCTCCGTCCCCCTTCACCTCCTCAAGTTCAGCACTGGTGTCGCCATCACCACCGCCTCCCTCGTCACCATCACTACCCTCTTTCTCCGTCGCCGCTTCGCGCCTCCGACCCCCTCTCCCACTTCCGCTCGGAGAGATCGTCGGGGCTGCCAAGTGTTTCCATATTTTACGCGGCGGGCTTTATGTTTTATGCGGCGTATTCATCCTGTCGTCGGCGAACAACTCATTTTCAGGCTGTAGGCGTGTTCGCCAGCGGGCGGGACGCCTCGCTCCTGTTAGGAGTAGCTTAATTTTCGCGAGAGCCCGTTAGCGACCGTTTAATATGCTACCCGTTGCGGGCAGCATCCAGGCGGCCGCCAGCCGCCAGTCGCCAGCCACCGACGCGACCGGACGCCCGGACAAGCGGGGCCCGCCGCCCTGACCCGCTTCCCCTCCCGGCGCCGGCCGCCGCGATCGAATGCGCGGCCCTGCACCTGGCCCCCGCGCGGCGCGCGGCCGCACTGAAAACAGTGGCCGCTCCCGGAGGACGCGCGTTAAACGCTGCGGTCGGTTAGGCCGAGATGGATGACCAGCGGGGAATTTTTGCGCGAGTTGCCCGTGGGAAACTAACTTTTACCTGACCCGGTTTGTACAAATGGCGTCTGGTAGCAACACGAGGACTTAAGTGGCAAGTATTGCTCAAAAGGATTTCATATTATTGTCTACACCTGCCTCTTTTTCTAATACAAATATTGAAGAAACCAATTCACAAAACTTATTGTCGAATTTAAATATAATGACTCCTCAATATCAAGAGGTCGAAGGAGACACTATCAACCCATCGGGAGCTTCAATAACAACAATTTAAGTCGTAACTAATGGATGACTGTGTCCTCCTCTTCTTCCAACTTCTGACCGTGAGGGAACACTATTTTTAAATAGGACAAGAGTACAAGTATATTCTGTAGCTATTGTTCTTTGCCTAACTATCACATAAGGCAAATGCAATTCAATCACATATCGTATAAGGCAAATTCAATTCAATTCAATCACATTCCATTCACGCGACAAAAAGCTCACTGAAACTTTGGAGATCATCGGGAGCGGGTCAAACGGGAATGCGCTGTCTGTAGCCTTGTTGATAAATATTCACTGGGAAGGAAACATTTCTCTCGGACCATATCTTCTTGTTTAAGTATTACCTCGGCTTACCCAAAAATCGATTGGAGGTAGAAAAAGAAACAAACAGTAAGACACTATTCGCTGAATATATAAAGATTGACTAGCAAATTCGCAATTATATACATTTAGTGTCTCATCCGGCATTATGTCATACGGTGAAATACATTTCTTCAATACAATGTGAAAGTTGTTTTTTGTTACAATTCTGGCTTTCAACGTCTTGCTCGTTTTTGTTCGTGTCAGGATGTCAACGGAACCATTTGTCAATAATAATTTGCAGGCTTTGAGTAGATCTCTAAGTCCCAATATTTCCTCCTTCTTTCCAGGCTCGTAGTAAATCTTTCTGCGTTGTCGCTGTGGGTAGCTTCCTGATCAGGCTTGTTGGGATATCGCCTTAAAGCCCTAAGGCCTGGCACGGCGTGGGAGTTGCGTCCTTTCAATGGCAGCGTCCTTCCACGCAACGTGGAGACCGCAGGGCGCGTCGATCCTCCACGCTCTCTATCTCTCTCTAACGGCTCTCTTTCTGGAAATCTTTCTCCCTTGCGGCGAGGGGAAAAAGCCGAGCTTTATTAAATCTGCCGAGGAAAACGCTTCGAGGCGGAATGACGCCGTTTCTATTTGCGCTGGGAGGGGGCTCGCGGGAGATTCCGTGTTCGCAATCCGTTATAACACCACAAATTTCACAGTCGCCT
The DNA here is from genome assembly GCA_038098605.1 of Gryllus longicercus. Taxonomy (NCBI): domain Eukaryota; kingdom Metazoa; phylum Arthropoda; class Insecta; order Orthoptera; family Gryllidae; genus Gryllus; species Gryllus longicercus. The sequence continues at coordinate 1,555,459 of JAZDUA010000234.1, read as the reverse complement.
CTTTCCCTTCGGGCCCAGGCCTTCTTCTCCCTGCCCGGTCCAAGCCCCGGCCCCGGGCCCGGGCCCGGGCCCAGCTCCAGCCCAGTCCTGCCCGCGTGGAAAAATGGACCCTTCAGGTTGTTCGTCTTTGCAGTCGTAAACGTCAAGGGCCCGCGGTGCTCGGCGCCGCGATGCGGTGCGACGCGCCTGCAGGAGGCCTCCCCCTCTCTCTTCCTCCAACCGGTGAATCCCCTCCCCCGTTTCCACGAGCACCTTGTTCTCACGTCAGGACGTAGGTGTTGTGCTTGGAACAGGTGCTGCTTGGAAGTCATAAAACATCTCTTAATGCTTGATGAACATCCAGTGCCGTTTGTAATTTTCGTCCATCTCACTTCTGTTCTCATTGGCAGGATTTATGTTACATCAATGATTTCTTAATTATTTTCAACTTCATTAAAAGTACTAAATTCCACACTACTACTTTTCAACATCAGTCATATATTTATTTGAAACGTTCCGGAAGCCTTCATCCACCATTATAAATTATCTCTTCAGTACGAAAACTTATTTTACGCTTTATCATTTATTTGTACGTCGGATCAGTATGTGCGTCATCTATTTGTGGTCAGAGATTTATTTTTACATCAAATTTATATTTTTCTGTCCTTTCTCCTAAATGTCTGCTACGTTCTTTGGACGTGATTTTATGGGTTAAGTAAATCAGATAACTCCACATTCGCTATATCATTTTGTAAACATTTAATGGCCACCATAAAATTCAAACACTCCCAGAAATTATTTCTTCTTTCCTATCATTCACATTAGTTCATTGTTTTTATTAGGCCATGGTTTTGATTAATTAGGAGACTAATTAGAACAGTTTATACCTAGTGTCTTCCCTTCCTTCAAATTTATTTTATTGACTGTTAGAATTTTTTAATAGTTCTCTCAAAATCCAGCATCGAATTCAACCAGAAGAGAATATCCATTAACTTCATAAGATTGGAATATAAACAACCCGTTATTTTTGTTTGCCGCCGAATTAAAATACTTCCTCTAAACTACGTTAAAGTATGCGAGAAAGTAAAAAGCTGCGAACAACAAAGACAATTCAGAGTAGTTAAATTATGTGATGATGTATGTGGCGTCATGAACGTAGAATATCTCTTCGCGTGTTTTATCTCATCTGTATTAATAATTTTAATTGCCACAATAAACCTAGTGTCACAATATTTTGCCACTTTCCTTTCACGTCATGTGCTAATGAATTTGTTTACTCAACATCAGTAAATAAAGTGTGGTTATTTCCAATTAACTACATATTGAAATTATAAAACTTGGTATCAAAATTGTCATAAATGTAATTTCCATATTTTGTTTTAATACATCTTGCACGCATCCTCCTTTTACATTTAAAACAAAAATTATATGATTGGGGAGTATTAAGTGGAAATCACGTTTAATACTTTCTCCAGAATGCCGTAAGTTCACATAACTGACTCTCATACATTAATATTGGTATGTTATCAATAACAAGCTGTCTTTTCTCGAACTGTTTTTAGTTTGAAAAATTAAAATTTGCCGCGGTTAAGATAAGTACGCATTAAACAATGATATAAATTATTTCAGTACTAGGGGTGTGTTTTTTCTAATCATTTAGTCTGTCGCCTTGTGAAAGCGATTACGTCCGGGAGAATTACGGAGTTTTCCTGAAACATTATTTTATTCGCATAATGTAATTGATCACAATTGTATTACATTGTAATTGATAGCAATTAACGGATAATTAATCTTCAAACATTGCGAAATAGGCCTGAACACTTTCGGACACGACTTTTTAGGATAGCTTTCTCAGTTTCCATTCGTTCAGTCGGGAATCAATCTGAACACTGTACTGCTCACATGCGGATTATACATTCACGTTTTCTATTCCAAATCTAGAAACATTCCTTAAAAAGGAATTGCATAATTTCCTGCTGCTAGAAGGATATCCCGAGACGTATAGTACCTTTTGTGCATTACATGCCATGTATTTTATCCTAAATTATTCGTCGGATACTAACGGTGTACACAAGGCAGACCATTGCGTCGAATCGGCAGTTGTTGAGTACGATTATGTTTTTACCCCAAGCGTGTAAAACTTGTTAGACGTACTGTGTAGTTTGGGTAATCAAATTGAAAAGTGATACCACCACGTTCGAAAAGGTTTATATTGTAGTGGTGCATGTATATTTTTCTCATTCTGGGAAGAAAAAGTTCGTCCTAATTGAGATGCCAAGATCAAACACTATTCTGGAAGTCAGGAAACAATTTTAATTGAAAGAAATTAGAAATAACATTTTATGATTTCTTGTTATAACGAAAAATGTCATCAAGATACCTCCGAATACGATCAGTTATTTGTAATGCAAGCAATGGTGACTTGTGCCCTACAAAATTGCTGGCACACAAAATAATGATAAGATGATAATGAAATAATGATAATGATAATAATAAAATAATAATATTGAGAAGACGTGCTACCCAGATCCTGAGTTTCGCATTTACCGAATTTAAAAAGACGAATTTAAAAAGAATTTAAAAGAATTTAAAAAGTGTCATATTCCGCAGGTTGATTTTTTCTTCGAAACATTCTCCTTGCCACATGAGTTATCATTATTTAACATTTTGTAAATATAGGAAACATTTACTCACCTATTTGTGAAAGAAATCTACACTCATTTTGTCGGCCGTAGAAAACATGATAACAATTCTCATTTCAACCACAAAACTATCACGATCACCAGAATAAAATTTTGCTCATAAGATATTTTTCAGATAAACAATGTGAGGGATTTTAAGACGCATGAGTGTGTTTCAAAGTTATTGAATTCACTTTCTTCTTCTAAAGCGAACGTCAAAAATAAATTCACTAGCAACGAATTCACGTAGCGACAAAGTCGGGGACGAAGACAAAGTCGAAGACAATAATTTAAACATTAGCCACAACTAATTGACCTGTTGCAGGAAAAAAGCTGCTGAATAAAGGCACACAAGGCTGTTTACTTACAAATGGTGTACATAACCGTACAAAAATCTCTCGTATAACACTACAATCAATTGAATATTGTAAATCAGTCATCACGAATACTGCAATATCATAGTATAGAATGTTACATAATTCTAGAACGGTTGTAAACATACAAATAATATGAAAAATGCTGCTGTTTCATGTCGTCAAATGTGAGTAGCAAATATTTAATTACTTAAACCTCTTCCTTATAGCCTTGCTGTCACATTACGTCAACTATGATAAATAGTAATGATGTAAGTGTGATAATTTAGTCGGTACGTATGGTATGAGAATATCCGGAATAACTATGAAACATTTGTATTTTTGCGTTAAAACGGAAACTGTTGAAATGTTTTTGGATTTTTTAATTGTTTCCGAGTTCCTAGGAATCTACCAAACCTATAGACACATCTCACATATCCGGAGGCTGCTGCGGTTTTTACAATTTATGTGCTCAATGGAAATTCGGAAAATTACCAAATCATCTATTTTACTAAGTCCCAAGGTATCTGACAAAACCATAGACACTTCTCACATCGACCGGTAATTGCTGATTTTTTTCAGTTTCTGTAAGAATTTCAATTTTTTCCGCATGTAGGCCAACTCGGACCGCCCGTACATTCAGCTTCAGCAGGTGTAAGTACCTTTCTGGGAGGGAATCAGCATTTTAGTTGAATCCCGGTTTTTATCCTCCAAGATTGTCAGCCCAGGGGATATGGACGATGAGATGATGATAGTGAGGTATTAAAGGAGGCACACACATGTAGACATACACAAATACACCCAAGCCCAAGGCGGGACTCGAACTCGCGGACTTCTGGTTCGAGACCACTACGGCACAACTGCCTTAATGATCTCGGCCAATTAGAAATTGTTATATAGTTATTTCTTGTATTTTTTCCAGTCCCTGGATATCTGATAAAATAATAGATACCTCTTATAAACCTGGAGACTACATAGTTTTCTTTCAAAACCTCCGCACATTGGTAATTAGTAATATAGATCATTGATCTAATTACACCAATATTACGTTGTACGCTCGACACTAATCAATTCACACACTAACCGCTGGACACGAGACGCGGTGCAATGGAGTGTAATGCAAAAAACGAGTGAAAAATAGCACTTGCGGGCAGTGTTGAATCTCCAGTACTACGTACTAACTTGCACGTAAGGTGAGATCAGAGTGAAGTATTTAGAAATACACCCGTCCACAAAGCCGTTTGTAAATAATTACAAATATAATGTGAAAATTCCGTATGTACCCACTTGGCTCAAACGTAACTAACCGAGATGGCAAGAAGTGTTGTCACTGAAGCGTTTGTGGCTGAGAGATACATGGGTTTGAGGTTCGACGGAGTCTGTAGGAGAAGAATTCTAGTGTGTGACTACTGATAGGTAGTTTTCCGTGATTTATCTGATCAATGGCGTGATATAAAGTTAATGTAGGCGCAATGCCTTGAGAAACGGAACAAACCGGATGCGAGCTTTCCTTCCTTATCATTGTCCCCTTCGCTTCCCTTATATTCTCTCTCTCTCTCTCTCTCTCTCTCTCTCTCTCTCTCTCTCTCTCACTCACTCACTCACTCACTCACTCACTCACTCACTCACTCACACACACACACACACACACACACACATATATATATATATATATATATATATATATATATATATATATATATATATATATACATTGCTACACACGGGACTAATGGTCGTTGTAGTTGATGCACTCGAAAACAAAAAAATCAGTCAATTCAACATATTATCACTGAGGAAATTATGCTGGTATCTACTGGAGGAGAAAACTCGATGCTCCTTTAGGAACAGGCGGGAACTAATAGTGGAGGCGCCGAGCTGCGTGCTGTTATCTACGCCGGGTACTTCCGCCGAAACCCCCCATGCGGTGGGCGGAGGGCGTGGGCGGCCGGCGGGCGCCCAATGGCTTGTCATCACCTCAGATCGGAAGTTCAAGCATTTGCTTTACCTAAAATTGGCAGCCAAAATGGCTTTAATTCTGGCTAAATTAGGGGTGCAATAAGACATGTAAACAATGAAATAAAAAAAATGTTTTAAAGTAATTATTGTAAAAATAATTAAAATTATTCGCATTTTATTCTAACTCTAAAACTTAAATTATCACTTATGTGGTAGGGAACAAATTTCCTTTGTCATTTTGATTGCACATGATCACCCGGTACGATGACTACGAATCTGTTTTACTCGCAACGCTGCCTTTTCGAAATTCTCTTGTGGACTCCCTTTTGAATCTGGAAATGGCAACAGTAAAAACGGGATTGTAGTTTCGTTCTTCGCAATTGTGTAATCGCCAGCACCAAGAAGGGTAGTACAAGTATATCATAAACAGAGCTTTGTTCTCAAAAGGCATTGGAGGCCATACTCAAAAGTAGGATGGGGTTCCTCGTGGCCAAACGAAGGTTGTCAGCATCAATTCAAAAAATTATTTTTTTTTTCGTTGGTGTTTTCTTTCTTACACAGATTTTTGACCCTTTCTAACCCTGGGGCATTCACTTCCACAGAAAGAAAAAACAGGACCTTCTCTTCATGTTGTCTAGGTTTGCAGGTAATTTTTCAACCTGATCATGATTGAAATGAAAATAATGGTGGAAAAGGAAGAAAATGCATAAACAAGCCAAAATTCAAAAAAGAGGCATCTGAAGCTAAAATAATGAAAATGTAAAATGATAATCTATTAAACAACTTCAGAAGTACGATTAATTAATTCCAACATTTGAAAGTCATAAAATCGTAATAGTAATAAAAGGCAAACTTTCGCTATAAGTGTGTGTGTGTCTGTTGCTGTGAATGTAAGGGAAGAAAAGGAAGAATGATAAGGAAGGAAAGTTCGCATCCGGTTTGTTCCGTTTTGCGAAACTTGCAGGCACTAATGGCATATGCTTCAGCTTTATCGCTTTAAGGTAGCAACGCGGTGTATAAGTAGCGGTCTGCATTCGCCGCGATTTTACCGGCCAGCTCTCTCTCCCTTTCTCTGGAGCCCGTGCGCTTGGCCGTGCGTGGCAACCGATTGCGGGCTCCCGGCCGCTGCCGGACGAAACCTTCCGACAAAGCAAGGCCGTTCCTTCCACCGACCATTTTTAATTTATTTATTTTCTTTTGTGTTGGACAATACAAAAGTCAGTGTATAAAACACACTACGTTGGTTATGTTTGCTTAAATCTACTTAAAATTAACTTTCAATAATCCTACTACTCGGATGGTAGTGATATCTTTACATGATAACTCTAGTTTGGATCGCGTTCTAAGAATTTTTTATGGAAATGTGAAACGGGAATTTTTTCTTGATACGGGAGCCACCGAGCGTTGGCGCGGAAGCTCGAAATACCCGAGCAGTTGTTTTCGTCCAAATACTGAGCGCTATGTATCTCGCACCAGGCCCGCATTAGGGGCGCGGATCATTGTCGAGTATCGCAAGAAAATTGTGATGCGATTGTGACTAGATAAAATTTGAATGATACAAGTTTGAATATTACATACATGTAACCAAAAATAATAATTAAAAAAAACTATTTTTTGTTGTACGAGTTGCCATTGAATTGAAGATGAATGTTTTCTCCCGTGACTCTTAATCTCTGCATTTACCCATATTGTTATTTGGTTCTTCTAGCGATATTCAATCCCATCCGGGTGTCATTTCAAGAGTTCGAAAGCTTAGACTTCCCCGGTCAGTGTCCACATTTACTTGTCTGACTGGGAGACGCCGCGCCTAAGGCACAGATGGCATGTGTGGCTAAGTCGCAGTAATTCCCGGAAGGTCATTTAGATATTGGAGGAATCTATCATCATGTGCAATTAATACTCTTTAATCTACATACGATGTGTATGCTTTTAGCATTTTAAGATGATAATCCGACTTCGCCGGCTTGCAAACGGTGTCCCGCTCCATGCCTTGGACTAGTTCAATTCCCACGCTTGTGTAGTCTGTAACTGGCAAATTATGCCTGCCTGAACTTTTCTTCGTCACACAGCTATAGAAACTAAGACGATTTTAACGGATAGCTACAATTCTATGTTTGCTCCGACCTGGAATCGAACCCGGGATCGCTCCAAGGGAAGCTAGAATGCTGCCCATGAACCAACTTAGGGTTCCATACAGTCCGTAAGTTACACAAATAATTGGAAAGATTACTTTTTGTTTTTGCATATCATGCGATGAAAACAAAATCTTAAGCATTTATAAATAAACGACGGCTTAATTTAAAATGCCGTCTATGAATCCAATACTGTTGAAATATCTTAGGAACGTCACTATAAATAACACTCTTACAATGTCTCAATTTCACGTTATCCTTTAAAGTTTCCGTTAAAGAAGGACGTAGTTCTCGCAATACAAATATGATACACAAAAGGAAACTACACAATCGCAATGGTGATTAATCTCTCGACCTTTGATAAGGGCTTAGCTATTTTATTTAAAATGTGCCAATTTACTGCAATTTTTGAAAAAGATGACGAATCATATAAATTAATAAAAATAAAACGGTAAGTTTTTTATTCAACACTTTTTTATGTTATATAACGTATCGGTACACTTAAATTGATAATTAGCAGAATGTGCCGTACTCTATGATGATGTTAATCACTTCTATTGTCACTCTTTCATGAGCAGCAGTCTCTTCTAGTAAACTCTTATCGTTTCCATTGACGCACCAGCAATTCGAAAAAGCGGCATGCGTCCAAAAAAATATTCAACCTATTCGACGTTCACTACCAAGCTTCTCACGGTACCAACAATTTCCACAACACGTTGGTCATGATGCGTTTGTCACCGCAGCTGTCCATCCACAAGCGACCACAAAGCGAAACACCTAACACTGGTTGCAGCAGACGTCTACTCTTGCGTGAAATCCAAATTAACACATGCTTATACTGCTCGCTATTCCGCTAGAGATCAAATTAAATTCACTAATGAGGATTCGCATTACATTCTGAATAATTCAGAGGAAATAATGTTCAATTTAATGTTTTCTAGCTGCTGAGGATGTCCAGAGGTATTTGGGTAAAGTCTGACCAATAGCTTTCGACAACGCTCGTGTGGCCGCTTAGAATTTGTGCGCAGCCGCGTGGCAACTGAGCACCTATGTGCTTAACCGAGCATGCTTCCGCCTTTGCCCGTCCGGGCACGCACTGTGAACGCCATTGTGGTCGTGTTTGGAAGCGTATTATTCGCCCAGAAGGAAGGATAGGCGATAATTTCAAGCTGCCAAGTAAACTAAGTTTCGAGCGCCATTGCACTTCATTCTCGATACTTCTCTTGACACGGCGAAAAGCAGGCATTATTTCTCCCCTTCAGGGTAAAGGCCTTCACGGAAAAAGTGCATATCGTTTCAATTTTACGTTACTTCATTTTAATGGAAAATGCTCCTGAAGCTACGCGAAGTGTATTATTCATAAAGTGAGAGCGTCCAGCGAGGAGACGAGAACGTTTCCATTTGCTGTGAGGCACAAGAGCGCAATTGAGGACTTAGTGGAGCTACAAGCTGTGCCATTTCATCCGTTATCTGTGAAAATCCTGCGCGTCTGACCCACTTTTCCCCTGTCCCCGCTCCATACTTCCGTTATATCTGAAAATACCAGGAACTCTCGAAGTCGGGAATATCGGTACGCTATGAATGTTGGTCTACAAACGAATGAAGGATGAAATGACGTCCATTAGGAGGTTTTTGAAAACAGTCGGTCAATCTCCAAAACGAAATCCTTTCTCTTAACCTAACACGTCGACTTTCTCACTTTGTTGCAGACACTGCTCGGCGGAGTACATGTGCATCCAGGTTGGCGGCAACCCCAACCACGGGTACACCAATTTTGATAACTTCCTGTGGTCCATGCTCACCACGTTTCAGCTCATCACGCTCGATTACTGGGAGAACGTGTACAACATGGTGAGTCTGCAGGCATTCTCAGGAAAGGAATGCCGCCTGCCTTCCCCAGCGTTCCCGTTTCTTTCCTCCCCACACAATCCCTAATGACTTCCGCGTGCGCCCCCACCGCTTTCCAGACATTATCCCCGCAGCAACTCTTTCCCCCTATTCCCTTCCCCCCTCCTGCCCCACCTACCGCACGCTCTCCGACCTGCCTCGCCGCTTGATTTCGGTTTATGACGCTCATTTGCTTCAATTTATTTCCTCGCATTAATGTTTACGTCTTGCTGGTTTTATGTTATTTTTCTCTTATACCTTCCAATGTTCTCTCTTAGTGTGTAAAATGTTGAAACAGCGTTACTGCAAGTTCCAACAAATCGTCATTTGAAAAATATCAAGTGATTAAATAATTCCGAATTTCTTTTCACTTTGCTTAATTTATTGCAATCTTTCCAACATTTTAAGAATACGGTTTTCTTGTCAGATTATAACCCACTTTTTATATTATCACATGTTTGTAAGATCAATGCAGGTTAAATATTATTGTATGATTTATTAATGTTATGTTAGTGAATGTAGTGACCATCAATGCAACCATATAACCTTAATTTTTGTCTTGTAAATCCAGGGTCTATCAAACACATTTCCAATTATGTTGTCTAGGCTATCCGGAACGAGCCGCGTCACTGTCATGGTGGCTAACGTTTCGGCCAGCGTATTGTGGCCTTTTTCAGAGCGTACTGCTGGGTAGAGCAGTACGCTCTGAAGAAGGCCATAATACGCTGGCCGAAACGTTACCCACCATGACAGTGACGCGGGTCGTTCTGCATAGCCTAGACAACATAAACTCCGGCCGCGGAAGCCTACGCAACCACATTTCCAATTAGTTTATGTGTTCTGAAGCTCCGAAAAATGAAACAAAACTTTTTAAAACTCTTCTTATTTCTGTCTTTAAATTATGAATTTCAAAATTTTGTAAAAGTTAGTATATTTGCTGTATGTATTAAATTATAAAATATTTGAAATCTACAAACATCAAAAACTTTTGTCAACAGAATACTACCCAGTGTGAATATCTGGCGTCCAAACAAGGTTTAATACTAGAAACGTTTACAATGTTGTACTGAAACTATTTCATATATTGCAAAGAAAAGCTTAATACATAAAGATTGATCCTACAATATATTCTGTAATCTTTTTTAACCTTTAACATTTAAAGAAATGTTGAGCAAAACTTTCTGTAAAGAAGTGCATTCTTAACAGAATCTCTTATTTTTACATATAACATGGAATGCCAAGAAAAAAATTTACAACTAAAACAATATCTTAAAAAATAAATTATATTAAAACATTATATTGTTCGGATATTCCCTGTGTCTTTTGAAATTTAAGACATTAAAAAAAGATTATTGAATAAATTCCATGCATTACATACAACTGAAACAATTCATATTTGCTGATACATCAATCGTTTACGAGAGTTTAGGGAATATCCAATTTAATGTTTATTTTTCGATTTGAGTTTATAATATTCTAAGCTTCTCATTTTCCGATATTTTTACCCTTCTGTTGCTGATATTATTATTTACTACCGTTCTGTTGATAACTGGATAGCCGCGGGTCTAATCAATCTTTCTCTTTTGCAGGTGCTGGCATCGTGCGGCCCCATCAGCGTAGTCTTCTTCACCGTTGTTGTGTTTTTCGGATCATTTTATTTAATCAACCTAATGTTGGCTGTGGTAGCGTTAAGTTACGAAGAGGAAGCGGAAATCACGCAAGAGGTAAGTACCGCTTGGTGAGCCTTGCCCGGCCGGAGTGTGCCCGGGCGGAGCTGCGCCGTGCAAACTGCTGCGGCAGCAACGCGCGTTCACGCTCGGGAGCAACAGTGTCGCAAGGACCTCGTCTCCTCAACAAATTCAATTCATTTATGCCTTCTTTCTTGTTGCGAGACCCAGGCCGTGAGGCCCATTCTTTTCCCTGATCACGCAAATTCCGTTACGCTCCTTTCACCGTCAAGCAGAAAAAAGGGGTACCATTCGGGCGACGAAACTGACGATTTTGAATTTTGCTCATATGCTTATTTTAGGCCTGACTTTACGTGCAGTAAATCCCCAACATGGGGCAGCTGGATTTATGTCCCCTCAGAAGATTGCAAAGGATTTTTTCGCCCTTAAAAATCCACGATTTCGATCGGGTTTGAACCCGCAAACTTAGGTATACAGTCCCCTGCGTTAACCGTTACACCACCAAAGCCACGATCCCAGCACCCACATCTGCCCGCACGTTTCGCTTGCCTGGCGGTCACCGCCCACCGACCGCGCTCGCGCTTCCCCTTGAATTCTCATCCGTTCCCCGGCACAACGCCCGCACACTTTTTTCCGTTTCTGCCGTGCGTTATCTCCGCGGCAGGCGTATTGCGCGCAGGATTTGCGTTTAAAATATGCACGCTGATGACATTAAAAAGACCTTTGTAGGGAGTGTGTCGCACGGTGACGCGACGCGGGAGTGTAACGCGTGGGAGAAAAGGATGACATGTGGAAAAATCAGAGAAGACCAAAAGAAGGGAGGAAAGGAACGGGACGTGAGTAAACGTACACGGATAGGGGAAGAGCGCGAACAGAACAGGGACGGAAGAGAATAAAAGAGAGAATGAGAAAAAAGATGAGAAAGAGGGAGAGAGGAAGAAGCGTGAGGAAAGAAGCAAGGAAGAAAGGAAAGAAAGAAGAGAGAGGGACAGTGAGCGAGAGTCACGAAGATATCATGAGAAATGGGAAGAGACCAGGAGAGACAGGGAGAGAAGGGAGGAGCGCGGCAACATGACACGACGCAGCACGCGGCGGTCGCAAGTGAGCCAGGCTTTTAGGCGGTCGCTTGAAGGAAACCTCTTTACGAAAATGATATCAAAGTAATCGATTTAACATAAACTTTGTTTTGGGAAATGGCGTCCCCCGCACCGGGCCTCTCTAACGGAGCCGCCGTATCTTAGCGTTTGCGTTCCAGGTCATTTCTCCGGCGCCGCGCGGCAGCTTCGTGCTAGGTGCCTTCCGCCGCAGCGGGAAGGCAGCGTGGGCGGGGGAGGGGGGGAAATGCGCGGCCGGCACGAGGCCAGTCAGAGCGTCCGTACAACGCCTCTGGGCTGATGAGACGCTCATGCCTCTCGCCCCGCTCTCGCCCCGCTCTCGCCCCGCTCTCGCCCCGCTCTCGCCCCGCTCTCGCCCCGCTCTCGCCCCGCTCTCGCCCCGCTCTCGCCCCGCTTTGGATATCCTCTGCGGAACGACGCACAGTGGGTTGGGATAGGCTGAAACGTGCAAATGGGATTTTAACTGTAATTAGGTTAGAATGAGGCGTACAAAATTTGCGCGTCACAGATTCTTAATCTATGATCTAATTCAGGTGTTCCAATCGGGGTCACTGTAGACCCCTTGGGGTCGATGCAATTTTGAAGGGAGTCAATGTTGATTAAAGGATGTAATGTAGTCATTAGTCGAATACGTACTGTTGCCAGATCAGAATAATGAAGATACCATTGAATACCAAAAAATCTTAATGAAATTAATTAGTAACTTTTTATGATATAAAGTAACAAAACGTGTGTTAATAAATTACAAATTCGCTCCTCTCCTTTCATATCCGTCTTTCATCCTTTTGAAATTCATTGGCAACGATACTCTATCGCGTGAAAGGGATTCCACCCCGCTGTGGGCGCTAGAGATACTATGTAATGGTCAGTTCTTAAAAACACTGAACATTTTGTAACCATTGCATTTCAATGAAGATAAGAAACTCAGTTACTCATATGCAAAAGCACCTTCAATTATTGAAAAATTGAGTTATTTTTGAGAATATTGGGGCAGGCAATTGTTATCTTTAAGGCATTTATGTGCAATTCTTTGCATCATGATTATGGTTGCTGTATATTAGATAGAAAAGTAAGGGGTTCGATGAAGCCAATAATTAGTTTAAAATGGATCGATGAAAGGGAAAGTTAGATATCCCTGATTTATATTAACGAATGTTTCTAAGAATTTGCAAATTGCGGATGGGGCCACCCTCAAATGTAAAGGTTCAATAATTTTTATATGAACATAATACTGAAGTATTATGTCATTGCAAAGACAGTACCAAATGCAATGGCCCACTGTACTGAACACTGAAGTTGGTCATGATCAGTTGCATAGAACAAGATGCGCTGCAAAGTTCCGTAAATGGTCCGCAAACTTGGAGAATTGTCCATAGATCTCTACGGCCAGCGAAGTTGGCGCGTGTAATTTCGGTGTGCTAGAGGACACACTGGTTGATACCATCACTGACCTGCTTTGTAGTATATCACAAGTCGCACGTTGTGTGCACATAGTGTACAGTCAAATCTGGGGAGCCGCGAAAAGCAGAGTTCAACTATTCACCGATAGAACAGGTTAGGAAGTGTGACGCACACTATCTACATTTAAATGCGCTCCGTGAGACTTGTTCATTGCACGTGAGCACCATCAAATAAAGAGACAGGAACAGCTGCGACCACGCACACGAATTGCTAAGAGAAATTCACAAAACTGCAGACTTGTGCATATAAAGAATTACTAGGCGAGGGCTGCACGTGTGTCAAGGAGTTGCATTGCAGACTCTTAAATTGCACACTTGTACATAAAAAATAACGATGAGGAGAGCAATGTCTTCACGAGACGGAGTTTTCTCTTCAACTGAATTTTGGTTGGTACGGGGGAAGCCCGCTAGAACGCCGGCATGGGGGGAGAGAGATAAATTTTAGAGCGTCTATGGCCCACGGAGATTTATACGTGGCCAATGGGCAGCAATTGCCTCTCAAATATGCATTTGTGGGAAAGTGGATGGTTACAGAGAAGAGGACGTACCGGCCTCAGCGTTACTTCGACTTATTCAATACCTAGTTAGGGCTTACGGTGGCTGTTCAGTAAATTGAAGTCGAGTTGAGATGAGATGACCTGCATCTCCGATTTCATGCAGAGCGAACGTGATTCTGATCCGAGTAAGGCGAGAGAATCGGCTGGTTAAACACACGAAAAATTTATAAGGTATAATATTCTGCTTTGATTGCCTCTAAACAAGTAAAAAATGTAATTTTGCCTGAGATCGACCAGTAATAAAAAGAATGTATTGTGATACTGCAGCGATAAATGTACATTTTTGGCAGTAAAACTCGTCTTATGGATCCCTGATATGGAAAAAGTGAATAAATCTTGGCCATGAATAGTAAATTACTTCCTATAATATTATATTATTTATCCTATACAATGCCTATGTCGTCTGGGTGAAAAGTTAATCGCAAAATCCGTATACCAAAACAAGTTAGGATATTTAACTATTGCCCTATCACAATTGTTTTTTGCTGTGGATAATCATTTGGATCATTATGGACAAACCATTCAATCCAGGGTTCAGTTTAATTCATTCCAAAAATCGTTTATCCCTTAACCTTGTTGTTCCATTAGGGTTAAAATTCTTCATTGCAAACAAATCAGTCAGTGGCATGAAACAAATCAGGGATTAGTGGCGGCAGCGAAGTGGATATATCGTAACATTCGACACAATTCATCTCGCGGTGATCCGGGCTCTATCTAGAAAATATATCTCCAACACCTTTTTCTAAATTATAATGAATATTTTAACGTCTGTTATAATGTTGATTTTATTGTCAGTTTTTTTACCTTAATAAAACAGACTGTAAGTTTTTTATAACATGAAATAAATTGTTAATAAAAACTCAGTATGTTTTATTAGGGTCAAGAAACTTACAATAAAATAAACCTTTATTAAATGTGTAAAGAACTGTTGCAATGATGGTTCCTCCGTCATTAAGCGCTCCTTGAAGGGTATTGAGATGACAATTCGAAAAGGTGTTAGACAGGGGGGGACACCTTGTCCCCGCCCCTATTAAATCTCATTATGCAGTGCCTGCTTACGTAATTCGAAAAAGAGGCAGGGTGCACGCTATCGGAAAGGAGACATTCTGCTGACGATCTGATGCTGTTAGAAAAGAATTACTTTGAGAGACTCAATAATTGGTTGATATTGCTTGTGGAAAATCTTGGGGGTTTTGGCATGACATTCTCCGTAGCTAAGTGATCAACATTTCAAACTATAATTTGAAATATTCATTGAGTATTTCTATCTTGAGACTTTGCGGGAAAGGACACCTCTGGTCTTCAATGATCATACTTTAACGGAGATGGGAGTGGACTATCCTATTGGGAACTGATTTCCATCTAAAGCATTCATTGAGAACTTGCTGTACGCAGTGACGAGAATTCATAAGGCGCGATCGATAAGTAAAGACCGTTAAAGTATTGAGGCTCAACTGTCCCTAAACTGAACAATATGTAAATATTTATAAGAATAAATGTGCCGATGAAAGGGTAGCCGCCTGAGAGAAGATGGGCTCCCAAGAATAAGCAGTAAAGGCGCATAAACGATCCATTGGGATTGCGTTTTTGAGAGACTATAGTATTCTGAACGCGCTCCTTTTATCACGCCGTTTAAATTGAGATCAAATACGCTGCCAATAAATCTACTCTAAGTAAGGGGACGCGCCGAGAGTATTTATATGGCAGGACGTGAAATGTAGCGATAGAAACCATGAACCACATCCTGAGTCAATGCACTTTTACTGAGCCATAAAGAATAATTTTCAGGATGAGATGAAGAACTTCCTAATTGGGAGATGCTCCGGACGCCTGATACCTTAGTATCCACGGTAGCTCCGTAGCCGAAGGGGTCTCAAACCTGACCTGATATTAAAAAACCGGGGAGGATCCACATGGTCTATGAAGATGGGTCTAGCTAAATACCAATAAATAGGTCTAGACCTAGTTAGTATATCAACTGGCAGTGCGGCCCACTGAGTATTAAGTGGATAGTCGTTATGGAAGAGTGGCTTAGTGCGATTCGAAAGAGGTGAAGATTCACCTAAACGGCAAGAGCCTGTCTTGGAGCGAATAATGTCCCGCGATAAACCAAGTGTAATCAGACTTATCCGTGTGCAAAATATTAAATACGAATATCATTAAATGGATCTTTAATGAATTCGTATCTCCTTATGGGAATAAGGTAAAAAAACGAAAACTAAAATAATAACAAAATATAACTTCGGAGATAGCGACAAAATTAAACGCATTTTCTACTTGACACAGTTTCTGGCGTGCCTGAGGTAAAACTATTGTCTTCATTCAAGGTGGAAGTGAAATGATGATGATGCAATCAACATTCCATAAATACCGTACCGCCAATTCCAGGGCGTTCTGGAGCGTTCTGAATCAATCAAATTAATTATGGGGAACGCCTGTTCGGTTACCGGCCACTTACGCAACGCTTCGCAGTTATCGGAACGATCAATCGGGTATTTCTGTAGCGCGACTAACCCCGCCCCCGCCCCTGCCCGGCCCGGCTCGGCGCGGTTCGGGGATTGAATGGCACTATAGCAATGTGCATGCATCGTTAGCAGCGGCCAGAAATTCCATCCAGCCGAAAGCGCAGAGCGGCAACGCGCTTCCAGCCGCCCAACTCGGGGGAGGGGTGCGGCAGTGGGGCAGCGGGTCTCGGAGCAGAGCACAAACTGAAACAATGGAATTATTCCGTAGAAGAATAGTTATTGTCTTACAAACGACGAAGGGAGACCATTAGGTGCAAGTTCGTTGGTTATTCTGGTGCGCGGTTGGGTGAGTATATCAATTAGCGAGCACATGGTACTTTTTTTTATCTTTTAGTCACGTGTAATATACGTTTCTATTTTATCCTAAATAGCGTGTGCCGGTTATGATATAGACAATATGCGATTTACACCCTCGGGGTGTCGACAGTCTGAATTGAGGACGATTGAATCATATTAGAATTGACGAATTAAGAAATTATTTAGAAATTTCTAACTTAGGTGTATTCGGCATGAAAATAAAAATCAGATGGGAGCGTCATTTTCAATGATTTCCACTATTTTCCGAATGGTGTACAGCTACAAACCAGAAAGGCATAGTGCGTAGGAAAAAATTATTTCCGCAGTAAAAGTTCGCCAAATTAAGCCGAGAGCTAAATGCATATTGATTCTAATGGAAGTTAATTTTTCAGTCATTGTGATCTAGGGTACAGATAATAATTGAAGAGTTCTTTAAACAAAATAACACCCTTAGTCCAAAAAGTGAGATTTTGAGATATTAGAACTGTTTCTAGAGCTTCATAGCCGCCATTTGCTGACTGTGTTGTTGTGAACAAAATCAAACCTTGTTCGTAGTTGTTAACCCTGACAGTTTCATTGATTTTGATAAAAGAACCATTGTCCAGAGTTTTATGATATACAAATTTCTCAAGTTTTTGAAACATCCACAATAGTTCAAAAATTACTCCACGTGTGTTTGCTCGCAACCAAAAAGGACTATAGTCGTTCTTTGTTTTGTTTTTTAACTTCAAATGCAAGCGCATTTGTCGGGAATATTTTGAAGTCCTGATTGTTCAACACTTCTTGTGTGGGCACTCTAGAACTACAGCAAAGTTGAGCGATTTCCATATTCTGCTCCCTAAGATCACACGTATTCGTGTATTAGGAGTGTATTGCCGGTTATATTATATATAGTCATTACAAAAACATTATGAGCCTTTATCTTGTTTCATGTAATTATTAATGCAAAAACACAATTGGTTCAAAAATTACAATGTAATGAGACTCCAGGAAAAATTAACTGGAATAAGTTTATGGAACAAATAGACAACAATTGAATGTTTTCTACCAATACAATAATGAATGATGAAATAGATAATCTAGTAATGGATATAATTCAATCGATTCAGGAAACGAGCAAACAACACTTAACATCACTTTAGTACATAAGCAAGAAAATCAGTACCAGTAAAAACTGAAAAAAACATATTATAATTACGCATTATATTAGGAGATTTTGGCAAATTACCCGGGGACCAGCCATTAAGTAAAAAAATAAACATACATATAATATAATATTTGTTTTGTTTATTTATTTATTTATTTATTTATCTCTAAAGACCAGCATAACTGCTTTACAGGGATTGTTTTCATACAATAACAACTTAAAATACAGGTATACAAATAAATAAGACAGCAGAATACCTTCCAGTCAACATTTAAACAAGTATCACATTCATAAAAAAAATACAATCATTCTTTAGATAAATAGAAATAAGGGCAGCCCAACAGGTTCCTCATTATTGTTTGATGTTTTACAAGTAAGTTTGTTGATTATTCTTTGCATTGTTTATTCTAATTCTGAAAGATTTAAGGGGGGTCAGCAAATTGTATTAGATATTTATCATATGGCAATCTGTTTTTGATTCGGGATGTTGTTGCTGATGAACCGAGGTTATAGTGGTCAGTTGTTGGTATATTATGCAAAGATGTGAAAAAGAAATGTGCGCGTTTGAGCAGTATATGATGTATCGTTTCTGTTTTTAATTCTGAGTGTAATTGATTGTTTCTAATGAACCAGGGGGCATTTACAGCATACGTAGAATCTTATTTTGAAATGTTTGTATTTTCTTGATATTAGTCACCGATGTGTTGTACCATATTGGGCATGCATATGTTATAATGGGGAGAATTATTGCTCTGTACAGGACTAGTGTACATTCTGTTTTGAGAACGGTTTTTCTATTAATTAATGGGTACAATGTATGAAGTCTTCCATTTGCTTGGGTGATTTTGTGATTTATATGGTTTGTCCATGTTAGTCTGGTGTCCATTAATATTCCCAGATATTTAATAGGTTTCTTTTTTGGTAACCAATCCAGTGTTTTGTTAAGTAGTTTTAGGGGTTTAAGAGTAGTGTTTATTGGGCATAGTGTGAATATTTTTGCTAGACATTTGTTTGGGTTTAGTTTTATCTTGCATTTGTCTGCCCATTGTGTTACTTTGTTCAGTTCATCTTGTAGATTTTTTGTGGCTGATTTTAGACACTTGTTAGAAGTTAGTATTGCACTGTCATCAGCAAATAATGCTATTGTTGTGTTTTGAGTAGTTGGGAAATCTGTTGTGAATATATTGAACAAAGTGCAGATAATGGGCTGCCTTGTGGTACTCCAGCTGTGATTTCTTTTTGTGTAGAGTAGGTTGAATTTATTCTTACTGAAAAAAACTCTTTCTTTTAGGAAGCTTTTTATTATTTTTACCAAGTATAGGGGTAATCCAGATTCTTGTAATTTACACATTAAACCTTCGTGCCAAACTGGGTCAAACGCTTGCCAGTGTGTGCTTTTTTTGTTCGAAGTTTTTATATATTAATTCTGTAATTCTTAAAAGTTGATGTGTTGTCGAGTGCTTTTCTTTGAATCCAAATGGGAAAGGTGGTATGTATTGTATTCCATTAATATATTTCAGAAGTCTTTTTAAAATTAGTTTTTCCATTACTTTGGCTACAATAGGGATTAGGCTTATAGGTCTATAGTTTTCTGTAAATGCTGGGTTTTTGCTTGGTTTTGGAATTGGTATTACTATAGAGTGTTTCCATTTTTTGGGGTAGTACCCTGTTCTTAACATTGAATTGAATATTGCAGTTAGATAGCTAATTGCTTTCTTATTTAGTTTTTGTAAAAGTATGGTTGGTATTTGGTCAACAGCTGATTTTTTTTTAGGTAGCTGTTTGTTCGTTTGGAATGTTTCATTTGGTGGTATATATTTTACTGGGTGTGGAACTGTTGTTACTTCACAGTTATTGATATGGTTTAATTGTTATTGTTTGTGGTTGTATTTAGAGTAAATGTTTCTTGGAAATGTTCTGCTAATATTTCACATTTTTCCTTTGTTGTTGTGGCTGTTTTATCTGATTTCTTTAGGTCTGGTATGATTGTTGGTTCTTTCAATATTTGTTTTGTAACCTGCCATAAATTGCTGCCTTAAGGATTTATTTTTTTTAATGTAATTTTTATATTGTTGGATTCTGTGCTCGTCTAAAACTAGTTTTACTTGGTATGTTATTTTATTTAGTACTTTTTTAAAGTCTGGGCTTCTATATTGCTGCCGTTGCCTACGTATTTTGTGTTTCTTTTGAATTAATTTTTCAATGCCGATAGGTATTGTATGTTGTGTATATTTTGGTTTATAATTTGGTTAGTGTTTGCTTCTTTTGCTGCTTTTTGTATGATTTTAGTGAAGGTATCTATGGCAATATCAGTTTCTTCTTTGTTTTTCATGAATCGGTTTGTGGGAAGAGAATTATCGACGTTTGTTTGAAATTTTACCCAATCTATGTTTTTTGTGTCTAAGCCAAATGGCAACTCAGTTTTACTATAGTTCATATCAGAGGGGAGAATAACAGGACAGTGGTCAGAGTCTAATTCAGGTAACACATGAGCTCAGAGGGTGTGTTTTAGATTTTTAGAAATGGTAATGTCAAGGATATCTGGTTCAGCATTACAGTTTTTGGGGTAACGAGTAGGGTTTGTTGGCGCTATGATTTGAAAGTTTAATGTTGATGATGCTTTTAGCAACTTTCTTCCATTGGGTGTATTCACTTTACAACCCCAATTGATATGTTTGCTGTTTAGATCTCCCATTAAGATTGTAGGTTCAGTATTATGTAATATTAGTTTTGATTCATTTTTATTTATTTGTTTTTTAGGTGGTTTATATGCTGTTATGATATTTAAATATTCATTTTTTAAAGTTATTTTTACTGCTATTAGGTCTAGGTTGTTCGATTTTGGAATAGAAATTAATGAGTGGTTTAATTTCTTTTTAATTAGTATTGCTACTCGCCCTGCTGCATGTTGACGTATTCTGTCTTCTCTGTAACAGTTATATCCAGTGATTTTGAAAGATTGTCCTGGTGCAAGGTGTGTTTCTGTTATGCATGCAATTGTTATTGAGTGTTTTTTCAGGAATTGAATAAGTGTATTTTTTTTATTTGGTAAGCCATTTGCATTCCAGTTAAGAAGTGTTATCGATTTTAAGTTGGGCTGTTTATCCATTTCTGATTATATTTGAGATTTGATTTGATAGCTTCTGCAGATTGGAGGTTTCCAGTTGATTGTGCGCGTTCCACGTATATTTGAGGAATATGTGCCGTTGTTTCTGCGCTGTTTGTTGAATCGGTCCGTGAACGATGAAGCTGTTGTTGTAGAATTTGGTTTTGGTGTTCTAATTTGTTAAGATGTTCTTGGAGAATATGATTTTGATGTAGGAGATGTTGATACTGTTGTTGTAGATCTGCTATTTGGTTTTCTTTTGAGAATTGTGAATTAGTTTGTCTTGTGTGTAATTCACAGTTTCCATCATTATTTAATAGTTCGATGGATCTGCTGATGTGTTCTCCTAGTGAATCTCTTCTGTTAACATTTTGAGCACTTTATCGTATTATTTTGTAGTACTTTTTACTGTGGTATTAACAGTTGTTAGTCCTGTTATGACACACACTATAAGCACACTTGATGATTTTGTTTCTGTGACGGTGCACTATTATTAGTCTAATTGTTTGTATTGTAGTTTTCCCGCAATGCGGCAAAACGATCGTTGACTACGCCTATTCACAAGCGTTATCGATCGCAGTAGTTCTGATAAGACTTTGACTCAGTCACTGACTTTGACTCAGTCATCTCCTTGCATCTTTGCGTAGTACCGTTACACGCAAAATAATAAAGTTTACACTTCGTATGTATTTTTTAAGACAATAATCATAAGGTATTAGATACATCAAAACTGCTGAACGCAGAGAAATTAAGGTGAAATTTGTGCGCTAAACACCTAACAAGTGGTGCTCCGGCAGCACACATGTTCTCGCATTATTTATTAATTTGCCATTTTTGTAATGAAACTGTGTCATTTTTTAAAGATGTTTTTGTTCTATTCGTGAAAAAATTGAGGAAGAAAGTTTTAGCTGTTTTTTACAAAATGATTTTTTTTAATAAACTTGTCTTCATTACAAGCTCAAAAGACATGAAAATATGCGTCTATTTAAATAATTGTAAATGATTTTTTTAACGAGCTGATTTTTTAGAATAGATTTTGTCTAAGACAAAATTTTCTATAATCAATTGTGTAGTTTTGCATGTTAAATTCTTGTAATTTTTGAAAATACTGGTAGTAGTCCAGAAATAACTCTAGCACAAATGTTGAATACATACGAGGAAGAAATTTTAAGAAAATTGAAAAAGTTATTTAAAATGATGAAAATGTGTTAAAATTGTCTCTATTTCAGACAAAATGCCGCAAAAACTACTATTTTTTTCGAAAAATCGTATTATTATCTAATTTCAAGATGTCTTAAAAAAGATTTCTTTAAGGAAAAAATCTTTATCTTCAATATTGTAGTTGAAGCAAGACGCTGAAAAAATTGAATTTTCGCAACTTTCGAGAAATTAGGAATTTTAATGAAAATGAGACCTGAATCAGTCTCTCATGCGTCTTTTACTCTGTCATTTTTGCAAAGAGTTTGCAAATACGATATCGAAAACGAAGAAATCTTGCGCAAATGTAGTAAATTACTTCCGCAAACACGTGAAGTCCGTTTGCTCGTCCGTAGTCAACGCTATCCTCGTGACTGGGCAGACTATTTTCTATAAAATTGATTTCTCTCTATTTATTTAAAGGAATTCGAGACCCTGCAAGTTAAAAACAGATGTTTTGATTTTTGGAGGATCTTTACATGAAGGCACAAAAAAGGTCCTAAATTTTCTCAAAAATGCCTCCAATATTTTTTAATAAAATTATTTTCTCGGATTGTGTAAAGGACACTTGAAAGAATGGCGCAGCCCTTTATTACGCTAAAATCTCTAAATTTTCGAGAATTGTATTAGTTCAGAATTTGTTTTTGCGTCTTCTTACAACTATAACATTGAAGATATACATGTTCTTTCTTAATGAAATCTGTTTTTTAAAGACAAATCTTGAAATAATCTTAAGTTCAATCTTTCGAAAATATGAGTAGTTTTCTCGTACTTTTGCGTGAAATGTGGACATTTTTTAAACAATTATATCAAAAAATTGTCCAACGTTTTTAAAAATTCTTCTCATATATATTAAAGAAAGATAAAAAGGGCACTAATTCCATTTCCTTCCAAACTTATCTTTTCAAAATTGCAAAAAGGTATCATTCCAAAACAACAACTTTAAAGATAGTTTTTCCTTCAACAAAACATGATCCAAAAACTCCGATCTTAAAAATATGCCATTTACTTAAAAAACGAGTAGTTTTTGCACAACTTCTGCTTGAAGTTGATGCAAATTATAAAAAAATATTCTCAAAAACCGCGCAATTTTTCTCTTCATTATTATCGCGGGTAGAAGGAGGAACGCGTAAAGAATGTCGCAGGTATAATTTTCATTAAACTCTGTGAGAATGTATGAGCGGCAGGAGTACCACTAGTTTTATTCTAAAAGAGCGACAAAATGTTTGGTAACCGACGAACCTTTTTATAACCTACAAACGTGTTTGCAACCAACAAAGGTTTTTGTAAACGACGAAAATTTTTGTAAAGGACACACCTTTTTGTAACCGGCAAGCCTTTTTGTAACCGATAAACCATTTTGTAACTGTCAGACATTTTTGCAGACGACAAACCTTTTTATAACGGACAAATCTATTTGTAAAGAGTAATTCTTTTTGTATCGGACAAATCTTTTTGTAACCGACAAACCTTGTTGGAACCGACAAACCATTTTGTATCCCACAGAAATTATTGTAACCGACCAAATGGATGGTAACCGATATACATTACGTTAACTATAATAAGACTGCTGTCCTACCTATAAGTGCGGGTAGTACTTATACCATTCACTGCTCACAGGTCCGTTACTAATAGTGTATGCGGGCATCCCACAAAACTCAAATAAATAACCGGTTGGTTCTAGTGGTGGCTTGTGTGATTCGGATCTTCATCATTTCTGCAAACACATGCGTCTGCGTCAAAGAAGCCGATACAAATAAATGTGCCACAAGCGACGTGCCATCTCTCTTCCTGCTTCCTTTCTCACTTGCGTCCCAATCAGACACTCCCAGGCTGCAATGCCGCCTTGCCCTTTGATGGAACTACGCAACAAGACTGCTATCTGATAGCGAACCAAGGGAGAAGCCCTCCAGCGCGCTAGTTGCTTCAGACTGGACCCCGCACGAAGTCGTCAGAGTGTGCTGCCGTCGCAGTGGGTTAAAACGAACGTAAAGGAAGCATAAAAATGGAATGAAATAAAACATTTCTATATTTACGCTGTCCGTATACGTAAATTTTGTACCTCACATACAGTTTAATCGAAGTTTTCTGAATGTTTTGGGTAAAAATAAACGCTATTTTCACTCACTGTCACGTGTTAGTTGTGTTGTAAATGGTATATACGTACAATTTATACACTTTCATTAATATTACAAATTAATGTAAAAAAGTGATATCTTAGAAAGTAGCACCGTTATTGGTGTCCAAGTTACACCGCGCCAAAGGCTGAAGCAACTGAGCCTTCGATTCGGCGTCACCCGACAGACCAGATCACAACAATACAGTATTTTTCACAAAGGGTAAATGTGCAACTTTGAATTGCAATTGTTTGCACAATAAAATCTGTACGGATATATCAAAATATTATAAACCCTAATATAAACATAACCCAACAAAAACGCCTCGCTGCAAATGTATAAGAGACGAATTTACAGTTCGATAGTGCATTTAATTGTTACATTTGTAGATTATTGTCTTTTATACTCAATGGGTAGAAATTATTGTCTTTTATACTCAATGGCTTAAAAATCATACACAATATTATAACATACAAGTTTCGTGTACATTAAAGTAGTATTATTGGTGCTTTGTGTTCAAAGTAAGTTGTATCGATTCGTGCTATGAAATTTGACGTTATTATTAGGTGAAATTTGGTATTAGTGTAACTTTCTATATCATTCGTTGTTTACAGTAAAAGGTAATTTGCGGAAAGACGACCAGGAACGGCAGTTCCGCACCCGTATTTTTTTTACTTTGGAGCGTCGTCCCGGTGCGGGTTTGATGAATCATAAATTGGAAATTCCAAGAGAAATATTTTTAATAGTATTTAGTTTCCCTGTTTACAAAAACGATATTTCTTTTAAACATGAAATAAGCAGTTCTCACCATAGCCAGTAAAACAGTCAATCGTATTTTCGTGAATATTTAAAACCGTTTGTGCCCGTTTCACTGTTTTTGACCCACTGTATGCGCCTGCCACGCGAACCGCGTTCCGCGCCGGACGAATCGCTCTTCGCTGGGAGACAGCCTAATGCGCCATGATAGCGCTGGCTGGCATTAAGCGGGGCGGCTGCGGGGAGAAAGCGGCGGAGGCCGGCGGCGACGCGCCGAGGACATCGGAGCGAAGGCGGTAGGGCGAGGGCGGTATGGGAATGAGGGCGGCGTGGCGGAGTGAGGAAGGCGGGGCCGGACGGCAGCAGCGGAGCGGAGGTGTGAGCGGAGCGGTGGCAGGCCGAGGGTGGGGCGGGAGCGAGGCGGGGGCGAGGCGGGGGCGAGGCGGGGGCGAGGCGGGGGCGAGGCGGGGGCGAGGCGGGGGCGAGGCGGGGGCGAGGCGGGGGCGAGGCGGGGGCGAGGCGGGGGCGAGGCGGGGGCGAGGCGGGGGCGAGGCGGGGGCGAGGCGGGGGCGAGGCGGGGGCGAGGTGGGGGCGAGGCGGGGGCGAGGTGAGGGCGAGGCGGGGGCGAGGCGTGGGCGAGGCGGGGGCGAGGCGGGGGCGAGGCGGGGTCGAGGCGGGGGCGAGGCGGGGGGCGAGACGGGGCGAGGCGGGGGCGAGGCGGGGGCATGAGCGGCGTGGCGAGGTGCGGCGGGGCGGCTGATCGCCCCGCGGAAAACGGACGAGTTGAGCGCCGGGATGTGCTGTCTCGTGCACGACGACGCTGAGGAAAACGATGGCGCGGAACGCCGCCGGTTAAAAGCTCCAGCTGCAGATTAGGAGAGACAGCGATATAAGGACGCAGTAGTGTTCGTTTTTGAAGAATTTACATAAAATGAAAAAGACGATGGATATTCAAATAATTTGCATGATTGATTTTGCTTTCTGTATTACGTAGTTTTGGAGGTAAAAGTACAACTACTAAACTGAGAGGAAGTCTTTACATGAACAGGGTAAACGGCAGTGTTATTTTCCCATTTTCGAGTATCATGGAATGAAATGATCTTTGAAGTTTCGCAATTATCTATTAACTCATAACATCGACATCTATCCCATTCGGCAAGATGACGTTTACTTTTAGATGTATACAAATCATTTGGTATTTACTGGTTAATAGTACTCGCATCTCTTTTTGTGGGCTACCAATGTTTAAAATAATGTCACTTGTTAATTAATATCTTACACCAAATTGTGTAATAATATCTAAAAAGCAACTCCTCGATATTTAGTCCCAACCTAATGAGTGCTTTCAGCAAATAAAAACACGTTTTTCTAGAGTACTTTAGAGGCAATGTAGACACTGGCGTGCATCATATTTCGTTCTACATTACACTTTGAAATGTTAAAGTTTGGAATTAAAAACATGTACGAAAAATACATAATTTACGGACGGCTTCATAAATTAAATTGCGAAGTCTAATATTCTTTGCTTTTGAAGAAGAAGAACTACGAAGGAAATTTAGCAGATGTAACAAACAGTTGAACTGTCTCGCAGTCGAAAAGTTCTAATTTAATAATTAAAATATTTCAATATTTCGTTGGTGGTTAAGGACCGAAACACCAACCACCTTACACGAGTGGGAAGCGCGCGGTGGCTTTTCCAGGACTTCCACTCGCAGCCGCAAAACAGTCCACTTCGCGAGCGGTTGTCGCCACGGAATGACGCATGCACGTATGGCGGCTTCCGCAATCACAGTGTTTTTTTTTTAATTTAGTTAGGTAGGTAGTTTTGTCTTTCAAGGGTTTGTACATTTGTATTTTTAATATACAGCATTTGGGCAACAACCACTCACTTTTGTATCTTACTACAAGCTAATTTACAAGACTTCATACTTATATTTATAACATATCTAAACAATTTACTCACAATACTCAAATTTTACTATGTATTATTCATTCTTAAATCTAGATACTCTCTAAACATAATTTCAAAAATTATCTAAATATTGAAGTGAAAAATCGATCATGTTGCTCTTATTCGCCTTTTCGATTAATTGATTGTTTCATGTTTCCGGCCGCGTCAACTGTCATGGTCATTTGTCCATAAGTGTAGTGCATGCTTTTATCCCGTGGGTTGGCAATGTTCTCTCCCGTTGGAAGGTAAGATCTGGCGTCCACTACGGTTTGTTTTGCTTTCCCCGGCCACGTATTTCCCCCCAGCGGGGAAACTGCCACAGCCAGGATGAGCTCCAGGGTTCAGATTGGTCTCTCGCCATAAGTGGTAGTACAGCGCGTGTACGTGTAAGTGTGTAGCAGCCGGCCGCTAGAATTCTGTTCCTGACAGTGGATGAATTCAACCTGGATATCTAAGTTGTGGTCTAAGCTAATTTTGAATCACTAGTAATTCAATATTAACGGCATTCGTGGTTGCGGCTTGTTCTGATGACAGTCAATTTGCTATATGAATATGAACTACGCTAGTTTCTCAAAATATTTACTCTAAGAAATTACGACACATGACATTTAGTTCGTTAACGATGCGTAAGTGATGTGAGAACAGTTATCGCAGCAACCTTCGTGTAGTATTTAACATTTGAAAGTTGACGAGATCGATATACCACGTCTTCCACAGTATACTCGAGACGACTGCAAAACAGATCAATAAGATATGGTTTTAATATTATCGGCGACTAACCAGGACTTCGGCCCGAGAAGCAACGCGGTGCATTTCGATCGGCACAGCTAATCGCGAGTGTGTCCATTCTCGTCTCCCACCTCGGGCGTGGATGTTTGCTTGTGTTACGGCGTGTTAATGCTCTCTCAACACTGTATCAGCTTTCGATCCTCTTCCTTCCATTTATGTAGCAGTTTCCATCCTCAAAACCCGTTAAAGTGAGCTTAGGTTGATCTGCGGGATATCTCGGCAGCTAGCATTCTATTTATTAGACAATTATGGAAATCAGTGCGGCGATAGGAATACGGTTCGTCTGATTCACCGAGGATGGGGAGGATTCCGTCCGGGATAGTGGTATGCATAGTGTGTAAATGAAAGAGTTATAAAGAATTCGAGAAAGTAGGTGCTGTTGTAACACCACTAGTTTTGATATGAACAACCTACAAAACAATTCTGATTACTCGACGTATTAGAGAAGGAATTTACTATATATATATATATATATATATATATATATATATATATATATATATATATGTATATGTATAATTAAGAGTTATCCACTTTTTTGTTACCAGAGATCGGCAATAACAATTTTTCTGTCGCAAAATTTACGATTTCTGGCGCAGCATTACAATGTGTTCCCTTTTTATAAAGTGAGACAAGGAAATAAATAGGCAGGTATTTTGAAATCACAGGCAGACACTCAATTTTGCTTATTTAAATCACATCTGGAGTCAGTTACAGAAGTTATGTAATTAAATGAGTTAAGATTAAAATACAATCTCAAAGCTTAAAATAAAATCCGATGTATGGAATGCGTTAGAAATATTGGAAATTTTAATGTGAAATGACGAGGCATGAGGGAAACAATTGTACGCTGAGTCAAACTTTTGTAAACTCGACGAGTTTCCTTACTATTAACTGAAAGGATTAATTTTGAGCGTCTAACTCTTAAAAATGTTTTTTTTTCACTTTTAACCTAATTAAATATAAATTAAGATATTATCCTACTATGTTAGAATACAAAATTAAGCCAATAGTAACTCTCATTTTTTTTTGTGTAATTTCATATCATCTTATTCATGTATTCGTATATAAGGAACAATCACGTACTTGAGGAAAGCTCTCAAATCATTTGATTGTTTATATTTCACCATGAGTCTATCATTATTTATAGACGGCGTTACAGAAGCGTTCCGAGGCTTCCAATAGTCGTTGAGTAGGCGGCCTAGGGTTGCTGAGGCAACATTGATAGAATTGCGCCCTGGCTAGGGCCGCGATGCGACAGTTTACCAGCGGCACAAAACGGGGATCGCGCAACGTCGCCTGAAGCGAGTCCGATACTGACGTCGGCGGAAAGGTCAAGGTCGTAGCGCCTCCGCCTCGCGCGTCAACCCGCGCGCCTCGCTTGCGGTAAGCAATTGCGGAGAAATTCCTCAATCTCGCGTTTCCACGAGTTGCTGTTAAACAGGTTTCAGAGATTGCCATATCAAATATTTTTGCTGTCTTTTCGGCTTTGCTGACACCCTCTTTCCAAGTATAAATTTACCCACGTCACGCCGATTATACGCTGATAGTCGCGAGTGATTCGCGATCTACAAGTTTGAAGTACAAACAAAAGCACGTTCTAATCTCTCCCAAGGTTTGTCCCGACCTCTAAGATGTAAACTTTGATCTTGTACAGTTGGTGATGCATAGAAATGATCTATTAATCGGAAACTTAAGGGGGGATACAAAATTACGATTAAGGTAAATCCGTTTGTAATAAAAACTTAATTTGTCAATATGATATAATTACTCAAGAGATATGCAATCACCCAAAAATATACTTGATTTACAAGATGCAGAATTGGTATATTTAACAAAATTTGAATTTTCGTTTGTTTGGTTGGTTGGTTTTATTAATAAATTGGTAGTTATAGTGTAGACCTTACAGCCTGTGTGGAAATGACTTATTGAAGGTCCATTTTTACGTAATTTCTGCCAAGGAACACAAGTTAAATGCAAAAAGGGTTATTTAACGTTATTTTATGTTATATCAATATTACAAAGTAAAACATACTGGGTAGAGTGTTCATGGCAACTGTTAGTATCGTTTTGTGGTTACACAACCTAGAGACAGGTCATTCAACATTGTACATTTACCAGGAAATAATGCTAAGAGAAAACCTGACGAACTTTGTCGCTTTTTGTTGGAATACATTCGGAAACAAAGCATCGAGCATCTATTGTTGTTCAGTGGTAAATGTCGTCAAAGTCAAGATTTATAGTCTCGATTTTTCCTCACTGTGGTTCATAACATGTTCAAAATTGTACATTTTATTTTTTCTCTAAGAGGACAATCATTTTTACCCTGTGCCAGGGATTTTGGAGATACAACGCCACTCATCAAAAAGTTTGGCTCTATATATATACGGTACAAGAATATCGCAAGCTCATGAACAAGAGCAATGTATCTGGTCGTTTTTCTATCAAAATGATAAATACTGCTGATATACTTGCATTTAAGTAATGGTGGCCAGAAAAGTATAAAAAGACGACACTAGACGATGGAAGTCAATGATCAAGGAAGTGTAAAAAGACGACTCAGATGAGACATTAGGGAGGTGCATCCGAAAGGGCAAGAAAGTAAGTTTTCAAGTGTTCAAGGGAAGCTTTTGGAATATAAATTAATTATAAAAAGAAAAGTTACGGCTTTAGAGTGGTATGACTAACTAGTCATACATTTTGGTTTAAATGTTACATTGAAACTCCAAAACATTGTCAGGAGAAAGCATACCCCCCAAGTATTGTTCCACTACACAAACACTGCGGACAAGAAATTCGAGAAATTCGAGGTTAGGAGACGTCTCTCCGGAAAAGGTGGGAGATAGGGGAACCCGTGAGATAAAAAGACTGATTTCCGATAGACTTGCGGATATAAAAAGGCAAGAGATCTTGGCAGCAACGGCTGAAAAACGTTCGCTGGTAGCTCAAATCCATGCGAGTCCATTATGGGGTTGCGAAAGTTACGTACATACTCTAGGAAAGGACGCAAGAGGGGGATACGCTTGGTTCAGGGTTGGGGGGTGGATGCAGCGTAGACTAAAGGACGCAAGTGGTAATGGCATTTGTGTGCTTTGCGGTGATAGGGAAGACTGGATCCACATCCTCTTAATTTGCTGTGCAACCGAAACATGGAGAAACAAATGGATGTGAATGGGAAATTACTACTTCCTAAACAGGAACGTAACGCTCGCCCAAAACATTTTAGGTGACAAAAGATCTAAATTTATGAAAGAATTAGGAACATTTTTATGAAAGGTCCGGACCATTAGGGAAACAAATTAGGGAGTGGGAAAACAGCACTGGTTAGCTTGAGCGGAGCCTAGACTGGAGAGAAATAAATAAGTCAATAAGCTAACAATATGTAAGTTAATCAGTAATTTTATGTTAAGTTAGTAAACAGTTAAGAAATAAGTCATAAGTCGTAGTCAATTGGTAAATAACAGGTCAATATAATAAAATAAAACTGGCATAGTAATAAGCACATTAGGGGGTGAAGGGAAGGGGGGATCGAAAATATAAGGGCAGAGGCGTTGGTGCGGACGATCTTCTGTGGCGCCGTTTGATTTCAGGTGCTGAGGAGGCCAAGCACTGGAAAGAGACGGCGGGACGCCCGCGCCAGAAAATAAATAGTTAAAATAAACGTCGGATAGATTAGAATGTACTCGGCTTCTGACGGCAGGTTTTTCTCCCTTCAGGGGTTTTTTCCTGAGCCGTACCTTATGGTCTCTTTTCCGCGATGCGATGGAGAGACCATTTGGGGTGAATACCAGAATTCGAAAGATTAGAACGCGAAAGGATGTAGGTATTGTAATGGCTTAAAGGCTTTCGGCCTAGCCACATATGATCAAGTAATCTAATTTGTTTGTAATAATTACCTATTAAATTTTAAAAAAAAGAAATTCGAGAATCTTCAAAAACTTCGACAACTCACCAGCGTGTTACAAATTATACGAGAATGGCCTACCACACGAAAGAGAGAATGATGAATAAGATAAAAGTCTGTAAATTAATGTGCACGAATAGGCCTCAAATGCCGTCCATTACTTTTAGTTTGAGGAAATTTAAAAAATATGTTTGGTCACATATTAGAGACATACATGCTTAAGGCGTATATAACATTTCCTTGTATTGCAGTATTTACATTTTTATCAATAGACATGTTTTGGCAGTAAATTACAACATACACTTGAGTGCAGTGCCAGATTTTTCTGTAGAAAGTTCGCATTTTTCCGACACACAGTTACGTAATGGTGGCCAGTGACGTTCTCTTCTCACAAATTAGGTCCCGTTCAACCTGTCATCTGCCTATGTTCAACACCAGAGCCTACACCGTTCAGACTATTTTCTCCAAAATTGATATTTCTCGTTTTATTTGAAGCAGCTCGTGACCTCTCGAGTTTGAAACTGGTATTTTAATTTTTGAGGAAGTTTAACATCATTCTAAAAATTTTATCAAAAATTTCTCCATATTTTTGGTTTAAACTTTGACTTTAAATAATGTAAAGGATGCTTAAGAAAATGGAGCAGGTCTCATTTCGATAAAATCCCTAAATTTTGAAAAATTTTGGAATTTGAAAATGTTTGCAGCGTCCTCCTTTAACTATAATATTAAAGATAAAGATTTTCCTTAATAAAATCTGTTGTAAAAAAAATATTGACATTTAATCATGTGCAACTTTTTGAAAATATGAGTACTTATCGCTTACGTTTGCTAATATATATTTTATATTTTTATATAAAATATATGCAATTTTCAACAATTATATTCTCAATAACGGCTCCAAATTTTTCTGTAAATGTTCTCCTTTTATGTATCAAGGAACGGTGACAAAGGCGCTTGTACCATTTATTTACTCCACATTTTGTCTTATTTTTTCCACTGGTGGAGCAAAGAATGCTTAAAAATGGCGCAGGTCTAATTTTCGGTGAACTCTCTGGATTTCCAAGAGTTACAAAATTAAAAACAACGAGAGAAAGTTGCGTTGTTGTAGCACCACTGGTCTCGTGTAAGTTGCTAGCCATCCATTTATTTCCTCTTATTAATATATATTGTGAAATATTAATGACACTGACAAAACTAATGATTAATATTCAAGATTAGATTCCCCTAATTGCTTGTAATGTGTTAGTTACACTCATTGTTCAGTATCCGTGATCCACTCGAAGTGATTCTGGAATGCCATTCTACAGCAATAAAAGTCCTTATATTGTGGATTTTAATGCATCAAATGATTTAATATGTACGATAGCCAGACTAAACATGCTGTTTCATTTCAGACTGCTCTTATTTTGCATGTTGGAGGACATTTTTGTGGATGACTAATTAATTTCATGTCTTAGTGAAACGATTCTAATAACGTTCGCGAGATACGTTACAAAATTTTATGAACGTAAGCTTTATTCTTAAGTAGTTGGGGATCATGAGTGACATTAAAGACGCCATATTTGGCATTACATTTCTATGCGTAGAATTACTGAATGTTGCTCGTGTATCCTGCTTAAGGGAATATGATATTACTACACATGTACTTGTGTATAGTTCCTTCAGCGTTCTTGGGGAAAAATACGGACCTTCAGTCTTGGTCACACGAGCTGCATAATATTGAGGTCAGGCAAAATGAGATGCGTTGGCCATAAAAGATGTGATACGTGAGTGTTCCTTTTTCAAACACTCCTGAACAAGACATCATCTCCTTGATAAATGGCGTTGCACGTAAGAAACGAGGACTAGATCTGGGGATGAACTCGGTCACTGAAGTAGTCAGTACGGTTTTATAAATTGGAGCAGAGCTTCCAAGATGTATGTCTTCGGTAGATGGACAAAAATTGGATTCCTGTCAAACACAGTCTTCGTGAAGGCTATCGTACATTTCAGAATTTATTTTTTCGCTAGTAAAAAATAAGTAAATACTAGTGCCCTCAGCAGGAAAGATGCTGCTGAACAAAAAGACAAAAAATTGTTTTCGAAAACGTAGCACGCAAACTGCTCAAGAAGAAATAAAACTCTCAAGCTGCTCAAGAAGAAACAATAATTTAAATATTTTATGAAACGCTACAATAAAATTGTATAGAGTCTACGTAAGTTTTTACTAACCAAGAATATAATAAAATTATTGTTCTATACTGCAACAATGTGACAAATATTGAATGGCGGACGGACACTTACATAGAGCATTGCTGTTCGGTGATGTCAGCTGTGTCGCACTGAGTGAGAAAATTCTGTCCGTACGCACAGAATGGAAAGACGCGCAATAACAGCGTAATATTTGAATTTTCAGTCAAAATCGAAACTGTTTCACTGGCTTTAGATACTTCCCAAATTCTTGGGCACCTAACGAAAGCATAGACACATTTATTATGGATGAAAGCTGCTAAATTTTGTTTCAATTTCTGCGAATATTCGAAATCAATAATATACCTAGATGTTTTTGTATGTTTCCCGAGTTGCTGGGTATCTAGCAAAATTATAGACACCTCTCACATGGTCAGGGGCTGTAGAGTTTTCAACCACTTTCTGGCTGCATTGGAAATTAGTAATATAGATTCCGATTTAAGTAGTAGAAAGTTTCATTATCCGTGATATCGTAAATCGAGGGAGACATGCCTTACTGGGAGAATATTGTGGTTATCCCAGCTAACATATTTGTTTCCATTTATCAATCAACGTGATTTTTGTGAATTGTGATTTTCTGATTCTTGTTTATAGGCACAAAGTGGAGGTGCCTTGGCAAGAATTTCCCCGCCAGTCTTTAAATGCTATGTGTGTGCTTGTGCGCAGGAGCGGCGCAAAGACCTGACGGAGCACCGCGACGACTCCACGTTCAGCTTCGACCCGAGCAGGCTGAACGTGAAGACGCTGGAGAAGAACAAGCGCAAGCGGCTGGACTCGCGCAAGGGCGTGCTGCTGGCGTCGTACTCGCGCAAGAAGACGCGGCGGCGCAAGCGCGGCCGCAGCGCGGGGGCGGGCAGCTCGGGCGGCGGGTCGGGGTCCGGAGGCGGCAGCGGGGGCGGCGAAGCCCGCTCCCGCTCCGCCACGCCCAGCCCGCGCCACAGCAACACGCCGGGCCCCAACAGCGGCGGGGGCGGCGGTGGGGCGGCGCCCGCGGCGGCGGCGGCCGCGGCGGCGACGGCGGGCGCTCCGGCGACGGCGGGAGCGGGCGCGGGGCCGCCGCCCAACGGGTGCGGGGCGGGCGGGGCTGCGGGCGCGGGCAGCGGGGTGGTGGTGGCGGCGGTGGCGGCGGCGGTGGTGGTGGGCGGCGGGGCCCCGGCGCCGGCGCCAGGCACCGACGGCGACGTGCGCTCGCCCCCCGCCGGGGAGCCCCCCGCCGTCGCGCTGGGCCCGCTCGGCACCCGCTCGCCCCCGCCCGTCGACGCCAACAACCCCGCGTCGCCCCCCGAGGCGGTGCGCGCCGCCGACACCCTGCGCCCGGCAGGCAGCCTCGGTGAGTGCACGACGCGCGCGCCTACACCCCCTGCCAAGCCTCCGCCGACTCAATCAGCGGCGCTTAACGGCGCGTCGACCGGGCCTTTGCTCTTTTATTTCCGCTGGTCACAGTTATTGAGTCGCTTATGTCACTCGCGGGCGGTGGCTTTATATATGTTAACACCAGAGAACTCGTCCCTTTTTTTACCTTTGTTTCGTTTCCAGTTTGAAATGTATGAATGTAACTGTATTGGGCCTGACATTCTTCTAAAATATTGGGCGTCCACTTTCATTCAGTTTAATGCAAAATCTTATGACCCGTGCAAGTAGAAGTTTAAACAACTATATTATTATACTAAAATTTGACAATATGTATGTGTGCGGAAGGCAGTCTAGATTTGTAATTAATGAAGCCAAAATACTTCCTCGCCTTGATCTATTCGAAAAGTGGTATCTAGAGATATAATATCATAGCCTCTTACCACACTGTGATCGGGCATGTTGTTTACAGAACCTTGTGATATGAACCAAAAATATAATAGAATAACGTAAATGGAAACTCGTATAATACTCATATATATAATACCCACATACATACGTAACTCATGCGGTATTTCTCTAGTGAAAATCGTCATTCTCCTTGTGAGGTCAACTTTTACAAAATAGTTTTCCCTTTCAAGTGTTCGCGGCCCCTAACCCTTCCGAATTCAAAAATATTCTACAAACGCATTTCAGAGACGAGTTAAATAATGTTTTCAGTTGATCTTGTAATAAAATTCAAGAGTGTATCATATTTAACCAAATTCATTTCTGATCTCAAATTCGTTTTTTAAAATTATCTTCTCAGTGAAATGCCGTTCTATTGAATATGACTTGTTAAGACGCTGCTATACTATTTATTATCATTTTGTTGAGGAGTCGCTTGGCAGGTGCGAGTCAGAGTGCAAACAGATTCAGATGCGTCGCCGCATGGCTTTTCTCGTAGATAAGTGCCGCCTTGAAATAAGAGTGAACGCCATGAAATAAAAAGCGTATATCTAGAACTGTAGATCACGATAACTCTTACGTGTGACATGGTGACCCACGAATCCGACTTGTGTTGGCGATCCATGGTTCATACTGGCGCATGTAATTATTTTCACTGTACTGAAGTATTTTATAAATATTATAAGTTGATAAAGTAAGTATTTGACTAGTAGTGTTTATAAGTAAGTGTAGTGTTTTGTCGTACTTAACGTAATTGTACTTTTGATTAATTCCTTTGGAATAGTACGCTCTTGTTGAAACAGTGTTGAAGAACGCTTTCGAGTTGCTATCTTTGCATATATTTTGTTGGATTGCAATGAATTTTAATAAACGCAGAAATGCAGTATTTAGAAATTTGGCGGCTCCCCTGATTGGTCTGTAAACTGTTCATTAAATTATTAATTGTAGTTTAAATATTTCTCTTATATTTTTATCTAGAATCTAATTGGTTAAGCTAATAGATTCAAATTCGTCTTCAAATTGCCTGATTAAATATGTAAGTTAATAGATTGCATTTTTATCAATATTTCTCCCATTCTTTCTTTTGCTAATATTAACTCGAAATATTATTCATTTCATTTCTCAATGTCTTCAGGCACATTTGTTACACACTTTACATTAAAATTATTTAATTGGTGTTGTGCGAAATATATTACCGTTAAAACCTCATCCTTTTTTCTCATTCACATTAATAAACGTTTTACAACTTTAAAAAAGTAGCATATTTAATAAGAACATTCCTTTGCGTATCTGATAATGTCAGTTGCGTACAATTGTGGAAGACCAAATTGCAGACAAATATTTTTTATTACATTAAATGTCCCTGACGGACATATTTCATCTGTAATTTGATCTTCCGTAATTATTATCATTCTTTGCCTTAATTTGGTATCGGTTCTTTTTTTCATTTATTTAAAATTACTTTACAGATATTTGTTATGTCCGTGGGAAAGTGATGTGTAATACTTGCGCAGTGAATTTATTTTTAGAGATCTGTTAATATGAATGGATCTTTGTTCATTTTTCAATACTTGATAATATAGAAAATACGGAATAACCATTGCCAAATGAGTTACTGCGGTTTAGATGCACAAATTTTACCTCTTCCCACCCAGCTCATTGTGTGATCAAGGGTGTGGAAAGCGCCGCGTGAAATCGAAGAGAATTGGCCTACTGTGTGCATTGGGATACCCTGCGTCTATAGAAACGGAACGTAAACCAATATTTGCCACGACGGCAAAAGCTGTATTCAATGCGAGAATTGAATCATCTGCCTCAAAAACGGTTAATCTGCAAATAATGAGACTTATTCAGAACAGTTGCCTTTTGAATGTCTCCCACTTTTTATTGGGTCACCTCACCCCATTAAAATACGTCAGCAGTTGTTCAGTGAAGGTATTAAAAGAACGAATTCTCTTCTTGGCAACTCAATAATTACGAAATTAAATAATAGGTTTTGTGATAAATGCTATTGTCTCCTGTTATTGAGTTTAGCTATTGTTTCCTATTATTGACTAAAAAAACTTGCAATGTAATGTTATCGTTAAAAAATGTAGGGCAATCATCACTAAACATTAGTTTTTTCTGTTTTTGACACTTCGCAAAATACCTATCGGAATTCGCCATTGTTACACAAGGCCTATACTGGAAATAGTCATTCACTTCCATAATTAAAATTATCCTTTAGAATTTATGCATTACAGCTTTAAAGAGTTTTCGTATATCAGCATTATAAACGACCTTTTCTGTTGCAAGAAAGCGTTCATAATCGGGCATTCTACGGCAAAAATTATGACATCACACATTCATCACACATTCAGCCAATCGCACCGAGAGAATCGTGGGATGATAGAGGTAAACGGAACAGCTGACCACAGTGTTCTCGCACAGATGTCAAATACACGAGACGTCACAAGAAAGTTGTTTCGCAAAATTAAGTTGGATTCTCTTATAAATTTATAATGCTGTTATACAAAAACTATCATGAGCAACTCGTTTATAATGTTGCTTTATTGCATTCAAACAAATTTCAAAACTCGCTCCAAACGTCGCTCGTTTTCAAAAGCGTGTTCTCATACAATACAATTTAATATTATAAACTAATTTCATAAACTACTATTATGTCGCTCATAGTCATTCCGAAATGAAACAAAATAGACTTATTCATTTTATGATATTGTACACGTTTTCTACATCCCCGTTTTCGATTCACACTTTTTATATTGTTTGGAGATGTGCATTTATTTTCTTTATGTGAAATTTATATGGTTTTTATAGTAATCGTATATTTACGGATCTCAGTCCAATAACAAATCAAATCATAGGTCTACAGTCTAGCTCAAAATGAGTATGTTCATTAAGGATATTATTTCTCAGGGATAGGCCTGTCTGTTTTCGTCTTGATTTTGCCTGCATCTTTTACCCTACTGTGAACTATCACAACTTAATGTTTGTGGTTTTAGGTTTATCGTAACAAAATTAATTGTAAATAGTTTTTTCCTCACGACTGGCCGTATCGCACTTTGAAAGACAATATAATGAAGATAAGGGTTTTTAGATTACATACTAGATATATGTAAATGTACATGAAAAACAGTATTTTTATGACTTTTTCTTTCTTTTGAGACTGTGCTTATTCAGTGAAACGGAAAAGATACAGATTTTTCAATGAATCAATTATGTTTATTGATGTTTATTTTTTAATTTAATTGTAGGAATCATCATTGAAACTGAATATTGAATTAATCTGCAATAAGTATGAAGAATATTCTCATGCGAAATTGAGAATATTAACACGCTGATGTGAAACTTAAAATATTAAAAAGTGGCTCAGACACAGTTAACAAAATTTCCTTATTAAGTATTGCAGTTTAAGTTAAAGTTGAATTCTACTTGAAAAACACTGGAGCCGATTGAGTCAAATGATGTTTTCATTGTTTAATACTCAGCATCATTGTATGATGTTGTCTACAATTTCTTCAACCTTATTTTTTTACTATTTTTTCGGGACTGATAAACTTGCCTATTTTTCTGAATGAGCAGAGTCTTCTTAGTGTTTAAAAATTTCCATTACTATACATGAACTTTGTATTCTAATTTCAAGGCCTGAATCAACAGCTGTTGACTTCGTCCTGAAGAAAATAAATCTTCCAGGAAGCATTTGCCTTTTCCTGAAATTAAACTCATTGTATAGACCACATTCCTATTTTGCACGCACGTCCATGTACGCCAAATGCACGAGTATTCCTTTGCAAATTACATAGCATGAATGTAATCCTAAAACAATCCCTTAGCATTGCTTCTCAAACCGTGACTCGCAGCGCACTGAAGTATAGTAGATGAAGTCCGAAACACATAAAAGTAAATTAATGCACAGATTAAATGAAATGTAATTTATAGATAATAATGTAGAAAATGAATTGTACTTATTATAATTATTATTGATTATCCTGCCTGCTTAGTTTAAATGCTACAAGTAGTAGTCCCAAATCAATTAAATATGTCGCACTGCCTTGTGGGACTAAGTTCAGTGCAGCGAGCTTGTAGCAATCAGCCTTTCCTACTTTTACATTTATATTGATAGCAAAGAAAAGAGACATTGCTTATTAAAAATTATAATGCATTTGTGTTTCAGTTTGAAATTAATGTTATCTTTTACAAAATTAGTGCTTATCATTTCGAAGTCAGTTTCGGAGGCACAGAAACTTTGGGACTTAAAAAGTGCGCCGCGAATTGATAAAGTTTGGGAAGCGCCATCCTCGCCTTCGCTCTCGCCCACGCCCCCGCGCCCGCCAGCGCCCTCGCCTTCGCCCGCGGCCGCGCCCCGCCCCCGCGCCCACGCCGTCGCGCTCGCGCCGCATTGTCGGCCCAGGCCGCCCCCGCCACCCGCCCCGTCCCACGCCACGCCCCCATCCCCGCTCACGTGCACCGCTCGCCCTCCGCCCTCTCAGCTCCTCCTCACCTTTTTGAAACTGTCTACTGACTCCTTCTTGCTACTTGTACCGCATCGTCACAACCAGTTGGTTCAGCCTGCTTTAAAACCCCATGCAGAAACTCGCTTGCCACCTTCCATTTCCGCGTCCAGCACAGCTCCTCCCCGTTGAAAAATCGCGTACCTCACTTTATCCACTGTTTCCGTGACAGTTTAGTCCACTAGACCTCCAGATTCAATGGCACGTACCCGGCAGTCTATCCCTATTCTGCACCCGTCACGGTATGCCACACTTGACCTCGCACATCCATTGACTCGAATTCTGTCTCCAGCACTGAGACTCTTTTCACCAGAGCCGGGCTCCCAGCAACCTGCTGCGTGGTTCATCGTCAGCGCCACCACCTCCGCCCCCGCCAGCGCGCGCGCCCGCGCCCTGTCCTCCCCCCCCCCACTCTCCGCACACACCTCCTCACGCGCGCCCGCTCGCCCGCAGGCCCGCCCACCCGCGGGCAACTCCACGTCAGCCGCCACCCGAGCAGCAACAACAGCGACAGCAACAACCGCGAGTCGTCGCTGGACGACTCGGGCGTGGTGGACGACCACGAGGAGGGCGACGTGACGTCGGAGGACGTGGCGCACATCCCGGCGGCTCACGCGCTGCGCTCGGCGGACGCGCTCACCGTGGAACCCGTGACGGTGGCGCTCAGCCCCAAGGAGATCCGCGTCATCCGCTGCAACGGCGTGAGCCCGGGCGCCGGCGGCGCGGCGGCCGCGGCGGCGGCTGCGGCGGCCGCCGCCAAGCAGCGCCTCTACACGCTGCCGCCCGAGTACCTGTCGCACATCGTCGTGCTCGGTGGGTACCCGCCCCGCCCATCACTGCCCCGTATCCCTGCCTCCCCCTCTACCCGCCGCCTGCCGCGCTCCCCCACCTCCCCCTCGAACGCCTCACCCGGCGTCCTGCACGCCGCAGCGGTGTTCACTTGCGGCCTCCGGGACGCCGCGTCCCGCGCGAGGGCTCAGGTGCGAACCAGCAACCCCGGCGGCCGCGGCGCGTGACCCCATCCCCAGCCCATCCCATCCCATCCGCTCCACCCGTGAGCAATCCTGTGCGATCCACTCCGGTCCGCTTGGCCCGGCCCGCCCCGCTGCGCCACGCTGCGCCCCGCCGCGCGCTGATGGGGCCGCACCCGTCCCGAGAGGGCCCCGCCTGCCCACGGGTCGACGGCCCGCAGCCCCCCGAGGACGCTCGGCGCGTAGGGTTGCCCGACGACGCAACTTGGGGGCGAAGCCCGCCTGGCAGCGCGCCAACTCCAACCCAAGGCTTAGCTAGAGCACAGCGACTCAGCACAGCGACTCCCCCGACCGAAATGCCGATTCGTGCGTTGCGTGTGAACGAATATGTGGGTAAAGGTATTTTCCAAGTAGACACCAATGACATTATTCGAAGAAGGTGAATATTCGAAAAACCAATTTTCACAATAGCTTGCATTCTGAACAAAACGTTAAAAGAATAATTGTATATCTAGTTCCCAAAACAATGAAATAAATTAAATTGGCTTTGAGTATGGCTTTGTAATCACACGTTCTCGCTGAAGCGAAAGCATTTCATTGTTACGACTGTGGGAGGCGAGGGAAAACAACGATTCTCATTCTATGAATTTTTAAATTTTTTAAATAGATATAAAATAATACAAGAAATGTTGAACTGTAATAAAAATGAAAAAAATATGTACAGAGTGTTTCTAAACTAAAGGGTTTGAATGGTGAACATTCTGTGAAAGTTAATTATATAAATAGATTACGGAGTGTTTTGAGTGACTATTCAACAAACAAAATACGCTTGGCATTCGAATGTCTCGTCAATTCGAAAGGCATAGCTTCTCGGATCAGAATATAAATGTGACTATTAAGATTAACTTTTTGTACGCCACCTGATTTTTTTGAGAGGCGCCATGTTACTGTGTCCTGTGCTGAGGACAACTAAATTAGAAAGTTTTTTTTTAAATATGTGATTATTTTTGGTGAGTGATTTAATGAGTCCATAATTCAGTATTTGTATTCATTCACCGTTTCCGAATATCGGAACACATCCTTATATTTCATTTAAATCTTTCATTGACCAAAGGGATGTCTCATACATTTGTTGCTCTCTTTTTTCATATGATTTTCCTTATTATTTCATCATAATTCAATATAATTTCCGCTGTGTGTAAAACATTTTTAATACACCGGAACCGTTCGTCTCATCACCAAGAGAGAGGACTTCATATCAAGTTATACGGGCGAATTCTTCCTCTTGAGGGCAAAAAAAGAGAATTTGGCGTAGAATCACGATATTTTTGTCGTAATGCCCATAGTTCTGAAACACGCTGTCCATTTTATCTGCATGATCGCCATTGACACAGAGAGTTTTTCTCAAAATCGCGGCCGGGCCTGCGCGTGCATGGGCGGGGCGTGGCGGGGAGAGCGTCGGGTCAGCCGCGAAGGGCGCGAGGGCGGACGGCGCGGCCAGAGGGCACAGCGGCGAGTCGACGCCCTGTTGCAGACGATCTGCCCGACCGGAACTGCGACCGCTGCACGCAGTGCTGCGTCGACTACGACGGCTGGCTGCGCTTCCAGAGCGGCCTGTACAAGGTGGTCCGCGACCCGCTCTTCGACCTGCTCATCACGCTCTGCATCGTCCTCAACACCATGTTCTTGGCCATGGAGCACCATGGTATGAGTGAGTCTGTGCGGCAGGCCCTCGACATAGGCAATAAAGTAAGAACATAACTTGTATTCACTCCGCTTCGCTAGCTACGCTGGTCGCGCTCGCCTTCCCCGTCCGCCCGCCCGACGCCGCCCCATCACCCCGTGCACCCTCCCTCCAGCCCCCCCCTCCTCCAGCAAGCCGCTTGTTGTCGCCGCTCGCCGCGCCCGCTCGCTTTGCCTGTCGCTGACGCACTCGATGCGCCACGCCCTGCCTGTCTGCGTCGCGGGCGCCGCGTGCTTGTCTGTCTCCGCCGCACTGTGCTTCCGTGCCCTGGCGTTCGACGTAGTGTATTTTAGAAATGAGATGTAGACTGGGGGGATGGAGCTATGCTGACATTGTATAAAAAATACAAGGGCTTCCAAATTTGTTCCCAATTTGTACCAGAGTAAAAGTTAGTCATATTTTAGAAAGATAATATTGAGAATACTGATTCTCGAAGACATTAGTAAATTCAGAATTCTCTTCCAAAAATTATTAAATTAGATGAAAAGAAGTCTTGTGACTTAATCAAATATTCCCTTATATTAAGATTCTAATTATTATAAAGGGTTAAATGAATTTTAAAACAAATATTAAATTATTTCCAATTCCACAATTATGTTAGTTTCCTTTGGATATAAGAAATTCTATCCTTCATGATATACAATAATGTTCATATTACTACTTTCATCAGCTTCGTGATAAAAATACAATAAGGAACAAATTTGAATGATCTTTAAAAATGATCAGTTTTATTAAAGTTTTATTATAGAGAATAAATATCTTAAATATCTTTTCTCTTCACATTGCTCTTTTATACCTAGAATTTCATAACTCATTTGAACATATAATTAGTAAATTCATACGTACATATCGCTAATAGTTTATTTATTTACTAAGATATAATGTATTGACATATTTTTCGGTGTAGCTCTTTCTGCTCTTTCATCTATTTATGCCTTCAAACTGTGTTAGGTCTTGTCAAGGTGTGCTAGTTTGCAGAGGGAATGGTTGCAAAATGCGATTGCCGTGCATGTTCGCTGAGTTGCACTGAAAATGCTGTTGAAGCGTAGCATTTAATGCTGCAATAAATGTCCATTCATGCGTGATACAGATTCACATTACATAATGGCATGTGAACATGAATTATGCAACTGAATGTATACAAAATGTGAGTCCTTTCATATGTCCTTATGTTTAGAGGCAAGATAATTGCGAATGTCTTACGACATTGAACGAATTCCGTAAACAAATAAATCCTTAAAATTTAAATTCGTAGTGTTTAGAATTATATTAACATATTATATTGATCACAAATATAACAGCAAACTACCTTACTTTCTCCAGGTTCCTTGTGGCAAATTGAGAATCAAAAAACCTTAAAGGCTGTGTCTATAAAAATTGTTCTGAGCGAATTTTGAATAATACTCCGTTAATTCTAAGAGTGTATTAATACATAATTTGGAAATTCACCGAGGGAAAATTCCTTTTTTCAGTTTGTATTTTTACGTTCGTTCATTACTCTTTACGTCCGTTATTCGCTAGTCAGCTTTGTTTCTAAAGCTCCTTTGTATTTGGATCAGCTCGGTCTTCACTATTCAAGTTCACTGGGTGTCGGATGGCTGACTGTACGATCTGGGTGTCCCCCTCCCCGGCGCGGCATCTCATTTTGAAGCCATTGCCTCCGTCCGCCTCAACGCCCCCAGTCCCGCCCCCCCCATGCCACCGCCCTCGCCCTCGTGCTCACCCTAACATCTCCCCGCCCCCATGGCAGCCCCATCTGCTTCTAACTAGCCGCTAAGAGCTTCGGGTATTCATTCAAGATTTAGTGGACGCCGCATCCTGTAGCAGCGACCTTACCATAGGATTCCCTCGACCTTTGCTTCTCTTGTCCAGCTTCATCAACGTCAACGCGTGCTCATTCGCGTATGCGGTGAACGCGTGTACCCTTATCGTCCCCAATCACCCACGAGGTACTTGACTTAGTCGCATCGTGTATTGCACAATCTGCTAGTTTACTGTCGCATGAACTATCCTTCATGTTTCCCGCTACTACGGGTAATGACTAGCATCTT
This sequence comes from Gryllus longicercus, assembly GCA_038098605.1. Taxonomy (NCBI): domain Eukaryota; kingdom Metazoa; phylum Arthropoda; class Insecta; order Orthoptera; family Gryllidae; genus Gryllus; species Gryllus longicercus. The sequence continues at coordinate 1,510,556 of JAZDUA010000234.1, read as the reverse complement.
TTTCCGTATTAGTGCCAACTTATATCGTTATCTTTTAATCCAATCATTTCAATTTTCGCGTCATCTCTATATCCATAAAAGAACATTATAATTATTTCAGTGTTGTTATGTTTTATTTATTATGTACGTTAAATGTTTATTGAAACGATTACTTTTCTGATAAGTAATGTTTTAACATATTGAACCATATTGATTTAAGGCTATTCTTTTCTTTTCATGTGTCCAGTTTTTGACGTAATAAATAGGATTTAATTTATTACGTTTTTCAACTTACTTTCATTTACATCCATATTTTTTCATACATCCTTGTAACACATTCTAATTCACATAAAGTGTCACACAAACTTTTTAGTAAGGAAATTATGTTTTCTAATTCTTCAGAAGTGAATGCTTATAGTTTTTATTGCAGCGTTTTCAGTTAATTATTCATGGCCCTTCGTAACAACTCATTCGCTCCCACGAGCCCAACTCTTCAACGCATCATTTAAATATTACCTCCCGCACACTCTAAAGCTCATATCACAACCAACGTGTCTTCTTTTGTTTATACTGTGCGTTATAAAATATACTGTGCGCTATACTGTGCGCATTCCAAACCGTCCCATACGTTGCCGTTCATTTTCACCTTTGTGTTCCTCTGTACTATTAATTTGTACAAAATCCCTGCTCTTGCACGAACAGAGTCATCATAAGACTCGTTCATCCCATCCCATTCGCTCCCGCATCTCTCTAGTTTCTGGCGATTTATTACCGACTTCGATCTTCTTGCAAGATGGTAGCGCATTTCCCGCACCCCCTCCCCCGCACCTGGCGCCGCTCGCCCCCCGCGCCCACCCCACTCCCGCCACGCTCTCGCTCTGATTTATAGGCCTATTAATAATTTAATAGTCTGCTGTTTCAAGCACAGGCTGCACCGTGTCTTGAATCAATGTTTTATTTTGTTCATGAAAATGCACTCTATAACCTTCCAGTCGTACTAGAAGATGCACTTTCTAGCATTTTGTTCGGCGATCACGGAGAAGTCAGCACCCCAACCCCGGCGATGGATTCGCAACTGTAAGCACAAGAACGACCTGCCCTTCACTGCTCTCTGTCTGCATGCTCATTTTGATGAAAAGTGTTGTTTTTTATCAATTTAACGATGTGTAGTCATTGCGTTTGGTCTTGATACTGAAGTGTTTTCGTGCATGGTTGTTTGTGTGTTGTGGTTTTGTTTTGTTCTGTTTCATTTCACGTCTATGTGCGGCTGGGCTGTCGTCTTCGATGTGTGTGTATGTATGTGTGTGCGCGGGCGCGCCGGAGCACCGGTGACGCCTTGCTCCCCGACGCAACACAGCCGCTTGGCCCCTCTTCCCCCCGACGCATGCCCCCGGCCCCCCGCCCCCGCAACGTGCGCGCTGCCGATGAATGCGGTGTGTACGCTTGGCGGCCTTCCGCCGACCGCCGGCCCGTCACGGCGCTGCGCCCGTTGCAGGTGTTCACGTCGATCTTCACCCTTGAGTGCTTCCTCAAGCTGCTGGCTCTCAGCAAAGAGTTCTTCGCGTGCGGCTGGAATATCTTCGATCTCATCATCGTGTCGGCCAGCCTTCTCGATCTGTCGTTCGAGCTGGTTGATGGGCTGTCTGTACTTCGCGGGTTGCGCCTGGTAAGTGAACGATATCCTAGTGGAAATTGAACTTAATCGATTGCTCGTTACCTTGTCGATAGTTAAACAAAAGACGGTACTATTATTATTATTATTATTATTATTATTATTATTATTATTAGGGTAACCCACCAAAAGTGCCGGGATGAAATCAAACGCGCATATTAAAAATTCATTATAATGAATAGAACACAATCAAATTTTTTGAATACTAAATGTAAGGTTTTCTCCATTTCAACCTTTCTTTATTATCAGAAGAGTCACTTTGAAAGGACCACCAGGTTAAATGTTTTACTATTTGCGATTGTTGTCACTGATGCCAGATCCTATGTAGGAATCGAATTTAGTTCCCATGATATTTTTTAGTAGGTTACACACTTTGCGTTCTCCAAATACATCAGATTTGTAGGCAAATAGAAATGTGTTATTTCTGCAGACAGGCTAATATAACCTAGTGACAGAACACGACAATTCACGAACATGGCAATTGAAATTACATTATACAATATAAATGTTATTTTACTATGTATAATAATATAGTAATTATGATAGTAATAATACTAATGCCGATAATAGCAAAGATAATAACAATAAGAATAACTGTAACTAAAAACTTTTATGGCTATCCTACGCAGATATTTTAAACTCACAATACGTCACAAAACTTCAATACTATCACATAAAAATAATTACTTTACATATGCAATATTAACCAATTAAGTAATAATAATAGCTGTTTCAACAAGTCTAACCTATTAATCAATAAAATGTACTATTATTATTAATAAATTTCATTTTAAGCTCTTGAACGCCTAGAGGTAAGGGTTCAAAGACTATTGCAGGACACTAATTCCAGTAGGTTATTGTTCTATTTGAAAAGGAAAATATTTAAATATCTATTTTCTGTGACATCAACTGACTTGTGTGCTTGTGATTCCTTCTACCAAAGTACGGAGTCTACCAAGTGAGCTGTAGATAACTTTCCAAACCGAGCGAGCTATAGATAACCGTCATGTAGGTCTCAGAGCTTTGTGTTAACCCTCCTTATTTCTAGTGACCTCCGTTCTACTTTCTTCCTTTTGCCTCGGGATGTTTTCTGGCTCTTCTTTCTATTCTGTTCAAATTTTTCTTCTGTAAATTTCTATCATACATGTCCCAAAATCATCCAGTATTCAATTAATAAACGAGCAAACGATAAAAAAGTTAATTTACTCGATATTACATAATACTTTTTTAGTATTCACATTGTAAAATGAAAAGTCATAGTCTTACACTGCGACAAATTTAACATAATTTTTCCAACCGTATTTCCTGTTAAAATTATTCCCAAGTACTTGCAGAGCAAGACTCTTGGAATATTCTCGTGGCCTAAACGGTATTTCGTTTCATTCTAATAGTGCATTGAAGCTTAGGTGCACTGCGGTTCCAGAAAACGTGCGTACGTGTTTACGGTCAGTACGAGCCAGTAAAAGCATCTTCCAATACTCCACCAAGACAGCAGGTAGTTCGGTCTTCTCTTTAGAGTTGTTCTCACTTGACGGTCATATTTTTATTATTTTATATCCTTTCCCCATTTATTTGTTTTAAAATAATTTTGTATTATGACACATGATCTTCTTAACAAATCTATATTTTTTTGTTTATTTCACTAATTAATTGTAAATTTATCTGAAGCTGATTTCCTTTAAAATCCTGCTCCTATAGCTTTTCCCTAATCCCCGAATTTGTACATCCCCAGTGCGCAACGAGACACTAGGTATTTAATCATTTATCCTCCGTTGATCTCGAGTTGAACGATTGCCTGAAATATAGAAATAATAATAGCCTCTTCAATATTTACAAAGTCAGTACAAAAGAATATCAGTCAGAAAGAGTTATTCATTTCTGCAATTGTCTTGTCCTTGAATTTCGTATAATTAATACTGCTACATTTTTTCAGCTTTTCGTTTGTAGATGAAATAAGAAGACTGTTAGATTACTAATTATTTTATAGGTATTTGTGTAACATTTCAAACGCAAACGAGTATTTTTTTGTGAATCTAGAAAAATTTTACAATAATAAGTACTAAGTCTGCCCCGTGGCTCAGACGGTAGCGGCAGCCGTCGTCTGCGCTGAGGAGGCTGCAGGTACGAGTCCTGCGTAGGCATGGTCATATGTGTGATTGTCCCGTCACCCCTCATCTCACAATTGGCACTTCAAGGCGTAACAACCTTGTCATACTGAAAATCTAATTATGAAAAAATTACACACGTTAATCGTGTAACATGGTCAGTAATGTCCCATACCTTAAGAATAATAGTACTACTACTACTACTACTACTACTACTACTACTACTACTACTACTACTACTACTACTACTACTACTACTACTACTACTACTACTACTACTACTACTACTACTACTACTACTACTACTACTACTACTACTACTACTACTACTACTACTACTACTACTACTACTACTACTACTACTACTACTACTACTACTACTACTACTACTACTACTACTACTACTACTACTACTACTACTACTACTACTACTACTACTACTACTACTACTACTACTACTACTACTACTACTACTACTACTACTACTACTACTACTACTACTACTACTACTACTACTACTACTACTACTACTACTACTACTACTACTACTACTACTACTACTACTACTACTACTACTACTACTACTACTACTACTACTACTACTACTACTACTACTACTACTACTACTACTACTACTACTACTACTACTACTACTACTACTACTACTACTACTACTACTACTACTACTACTACTACTACTACTACTACTACTACTACTACTACTACTACTACTACTACTACTACTACTACTACTACTACTACTACTACTACTACTACTACTACTACTACTACTACTACTACTACTACTACTACTACTACTACTACTACTACTACTACTACTACTACTACTACTACTACTACTACTACTACTACTACTACTACTACTACTACTACTACTACTACTACTACTACTACTACTACTACTACTACTACTACTACTACTACTACTACTACTACTACTACTACTACTACTACTACTACTACTACTACTACTACTACTACTACTACTACTACTACTACTACTACTACTACTACTACTACCACTACCACTACCACTACCACTACCACTACCACTACCACTACCACTACCACTACCACTACCACTACCACTACCACTACCACTACCACTACCACTACCACTACCACTACCACTACCACTACCACTACCACTACCACTACCACTACCACTACCACTACCACTACCACTACCACTACCACTACCACTACCACTACCACTACCACTACCACTACCACTACCACTACCACTACCACTACCACTACCACTACCACTACCACTACCACTACCACTACCACTACCACTACCACTACCACTACCACTACCACTACCACTACCACTACCACTACCACTACCACTACCACTACCACTACCACTACCACTACCACTACCACTACCACTACCACTACCACTACCACTACCACTACCACTACCACTACCACTACCACTACCACTACCACTACCACTACCACTACCACTACCACTACCACTACCACTACCACTACCACTACCACTACCACTACCACTACCACTACCACTACCACTACCACTACCACTACCACTACCACTACCACTACCACTACCACTACCACTACCACTACCACTACCACTACCACTACCACTACCACTACCACTACCACTACCACTACCACTACCACTACCACTACCACTACCACTACCACTACCACTACCACTACCACTACCACTACCACTACCACTACCACTACCACTACCACTACCACTACCACTACCACTACCACTACCACTACCACTACCACTACCACTACCACTACCACTACCACTACCACTACCACTACCACTACCACTACCACTACCACTACCACTACCACTACCACTACCACTACCACTACCACTACCACTACCACTACCACTACCACTACCACTACCACTACCACTACCACTACCACTACCACTACCACTACCACTACCACTACCACTACCACTACCACTACCACTACCACTACCACTACCACTACCACTACCACTACCACTACCACTACCACTACCACTACCACTACCACTACCACTACCACTACCACTACCACTACCACTACCACTACCACTACCACTACCACTACCACTACCACTACCACTACCACTACCACTACCACTACCACTACCACTACCACTACCACTACCACTACCACTACCACTACCACTACCACTACCACTACCACTACCACTACCACTACCACTACCACTACCACTACCACTACCACTACCACTACCACTACCACTACCACTACCACTACCACTACCACTACCACTACCACTACCACTACCACTACCACTACCACTACCACTACCACTACCACTACCACTACCACTACCACTACCACTACCACTACCACTACCACTACCACTACCACTACCACTACCACTACCACTACCACTACCACTACCACTACCACTACCACTACCACTACCACTACCACTACCACTACCACTACCACTACCACTACCACTACCACTACCACTACCACTACCACTACCACTACCACTACCACTACCACTACCACTACCACTACCACTACCACTACCACTACCACTACCACTACCACTACCACTACCACTACCACTACCACTACCACTACCACTACCACTACCACTACCACTACCACTACCACTACCACTACCACTACCACTACCACTACCACTACCACTACCACTACCACTACCACTACCACTACCACTACCACTACCACTACCACTACCACTACCACTACCACTACCACTACCACTACCACTACCACTACCACTACCACTACCACTACCACTACCACTACCACTACCACTACCACTACCACTACCACTACCACTACCACTACCACTACCACTACCACTACCACTACTAATAATAATAATAATAATAATAATAATAATAATAATAATAATAATAATAATAATAATAATAATAATAATAATAATAATAATAATAATAATAATAATAATAATAATAATAATAATAATAATAAACATTTCAAAATGTTTATTCTATTTCCCATTTTCTTTAACGACACGAATAGTACATAAAAATATTCCACGTACTTGCTTTAGTATTTTTGACCAGCTTTTAATAGTAGTTTATGCAATTATTTTATAATGTTGAACTTTATTGCATGAGTACATGTTTTCAAAACGAGTGACTTTATGATCGAAGTTTCAAATTTGTACGAATGTAATAAAGCAACATTATAAACGAGTTGCATACTATATTTTTTTATATAACAGCATTATACATTTATAAGAGAATCACACTTAATTTTGCGAAACAACTTCCCTGTGACAACTCGGGTATTAGACAACGTGCGAGTAAGTCGGTGGTCGGCTGTTCAGTTAAGCTCTACCTCCACCGATTCTTTCGCTACGATTGGCTGAATGTGTGATGACGCAATCATTCGTGACATAAAATCTAATACGTCATCATTTGTGCCGTAAAATGCCCGATTATGAACGATTTCTTGCAACAGGAAAGGTTGTTTTATAATGCTGGAACACAAAAAAAAATAATTATTGACGCAAAAGTATAATCACATGCACTCAAATTTACAAAATCATAATAAATACCGATGTTTTGTTATTTCATTGTTATATAAATTATGTGTGAAATTGAATATTAAATACTGATTTCATTTACATTAAAATTCATTAGAAGATGTAAGAAGTTTTCCTCGAACTCATTAATGTTGTATTAAAAAATGAATTTCCGACATTTGTGAACTTTTAAAGTGAGAGCTAGTATATTACTTTTTAATTCAGAACAGCTTGTCTATAAATTTCTTTTTGTCAATTGTAATATTAGTTTCAATGAAAAAATCACATCACATTGAATGATAACAGAAACAATAGAAATAATATAATTGTCAGAAATTAACTTTAGTGTTGGATGCTATGTGACCAAATTTCTAATGAACGAGTTAGATATCTTCTAATTAGCAGATGTTAAAGCGCCATTTGCGCACCTAGCAGGATCATTACCGTTAATGTTCCGTTGATCCGGTTTTCTGGAAATAGCATCCAGTTTATGGGGAAATATTTCGTCTTTAAAAATCCTTTGGGGTGGACGTAAAGGATATAGGTAACGACGATCGAGAGAAAAAATTCAGTGGACTATTTGAAGAATTGTAATGATGCGTTATCTAATTCCACTAATCGTATTTCTCGTTCTAATTATGCGCAAGGTTTTGGGACATACCGTACTGACATCACCCCACTTAAGTTAACTATAAAATTTTTAGGTATAAAAGATTCTATTAAAATGGGTTCAATCATTCATGTTTACTTCCTTGCATGTAATACGTAGACACAAAATGTTATGTATTGCTGCAAGAAAAAAATACTGCATTCTGGACCGAAAACGCAATTTGTGGATACATTATATCAAAGAAGTAGATGTTTTACTCCTGTAAGTTACTTAATCGAATTCATGGTGAAACCAGAATTCGCGTTTTCAATCCCCTGATACAGAAAAAGTGTTCTTTTTCTTCAAGTATGTGTGTTATAATATTGCCGCTAAAAATAATGCGAGAAAGTAGGTGGTATTTTAGCTCGACTAGTTTATTTTTCAGTAGTCTGAATCTTAGGTGTATCGTGTTTCAGATTAGGTAGAGAGGATTTTGTAGCAGGAAATATTTCAGATCTTGCTAACGGGTATATCTTCCGGATTTGTGTGAGAAATCTTGTTTTCTATCTTATGTTATTGAGAAGTTTGTAACGAGGTTATTAAAATATTTTCAAGTACTTTTTCTTGCAAATGGATAGGTGCCTTAAAACCTCATAAAAATTCTAGCTACATCGCTTATGAACATCTGTCTAACTTAAATCGATCTACTCGTGGGTGTCTACAGAGCATAATGTACGTGTTTTAAAATGCCTTCGCAACTCTTTCGTGCTCTACGTAATGTTCAATTTATTAATTTAGCTTGCTGGAACATATTTTACATTTCCATAAATTAAAAAATCAACAACATAGTTTTCAAGACTATGACGAGAACCAGGAAAAATAAACATTTTTACGCCGAAATAAACAACTCAAAATTCGGTGCCTCCTGTACAAAAATATGTTCATTTTCTAAACTGTTGGTGCTGGTATATAAAAATTCCTGTTTGAGGTCAAGAGAATTCATTTCGATTTGGTCAATGTATTTATACTTCTATGGACTGAATTCATTTAGGGTGACTCATTAAGCATTTCTGAACCCTTGGACATAAGGTAGGACAGAGTTACGTAATTATCCGTAGGTCCCATGTACCCAGCTTCTCAACAATTATTCCAAATGCTAATGTGAAGCTACTTCACCGTTTTGTTTGTTTATGGCAGCGTCTAGTTTATGTAGATGAGCAACCAGTTCTAAATCCGTAGTTTTGCTTAAGTTCCTATCCCCAGATGATGTCCTTCGCCAAACTGCCACTGCTTTTTGATATAGAAATTCTAATAAATTAAGGTTAAATTCATAAACCCAAATTCATTACTTCGGAGTATTTTTTTTAATCTTTTAATTCTTTCAATTACCTTATTGCTTGCACAATAATCACCACAATTCTTCTTCTTCTTCTTCTTCTTCTTCTTCTTCTTCTTCTCCATTCCAAGGATTAGGCAGGAATGCCTGTTCCGTCTTCACCTTGCACTTCAGGACCATCTCTTTCTGGGTCGGCCGATATCTCTTCTTCCCTTCGGTTGGTAGTTCATCACTAATTGTGGAATACGATCTTCCTCCATTCTTTCGATATGGCGTCGCCATTCTTTCCTGTTTTCTAAGATCCTTTCATTTATGTTGTATATATCTAGTTCTTTACGGATATCCTCATTTCTTATCTGGTCTTGTTTAATGCAGCCTTTAACTTTCCTAAGAAATCTCATTTCTGCTGCTTAGAGTTTACTTTGGTCTCTTTTTTTCATTATCCACGATTCACTTCCATATAGGAGAACTGGAGCAGCCATTGTCTTATAGAACTTAATTTTTGTGTCTTTCCTTGCTTTGTTCTGTAGTGTTCTGTTTATTATTTCACATATTGATTAAAATTTATTAGTTTCATTTTCTATGTCTTTATCTGTGTCATAACTGATGTCACAACCAAGGTAATTAAAATTTGAAGTCTGGTCGATCACTGTGTTGTCAATAACTATTTTTGAGCGTATGGGGTATTTACCGCAATGGGCCATAACTTTAGTCTTCGTTTTAGAAATTCGGAGATTATACTCATTTCTTCCCAGTTGATGCAGTGTGTATACAGCTTTTTGCAGATCATCTTCACTTTCTTGCAGTATTGTTACGTCATCTGCATAAAGTAGAACATTTAGGTGTTTATTCTGCTTCAACTGTATTCCAGAACACAATTCTAGTATCATAAAATCGCGGCTGTGGAATGCGCCTCTGACCAGCACTACAAGTGTCACGTTTATCGAGTGTGTCGTCGCCAGGAAGAAGGATGCAGATGTGTAGACCCTAAAACCTCGAGAGCAGCTGGATAATTTAGACGATAATGAAAAACATTGTGAAGTTCTCATGAAATTATTTCAGAAATTGAACTAACGGCATCTGGTGGTTTTAAAAATAAGTACGATCGTACTTTGAGATAAAGTCCAAAAAATATGTTTTGACATTTAAATGTCCGTTGTACAGGGTGCGCCAGAGAAACTTACTTATTTGAAAAAATTCCCGCGCGGTGAGTTGGGCGGGTAGAGGGGCGAGAGGGAGCGCATCTGGAGGGGGAAGTTCCCAAGTTTGTTTTACCCTCCAGTCAGTTGCCATCATGCTCTGGTCTAGAGAGCAGCGGGCCTTCGCAGTCGAGAGCTTCTTTTCTAACGGTCGTTCAATTGTGGCTACGCAACGTGCCTTCCGCGCTCGCTTTGAAATTCCTCCTCACAGACTCGTTCCTGGCCGTAATTCGATTCTGTCGTGGGTTAACTCATTTCGGGAGTGTGGAAGTGTCGCTAAACCCAGAAATGGACTTCAACGGACCATCAGAACTCCGGAAAATGTCGAAAGAGTGAGGCAGTCAGTTGTGCGTTCTCCCCGGCGTTCGGCTCGCAAACACGCAGCTGCTATGGGAATTTCTGAAACCACTGTTCGACGAATTCTCCATGAAGACCTTCACTATCATCCCTATAAATTGGCTGTTGTGCAAGAATTAACTGAACGCGATTTTGTTGCCCGTCAAAATGCATGTGAAATGCTGGTTGACAACCTGCCTGAAGACGCGGTCGTTTTTTTCAGTGACGAGGCTCACTTCCACATTTCCGGCTGCGTCAACAAGCAAAACATGCGTTATTGGTGTGGTGTAAATCCACGTGAGCTTCACCAAAAGCCACTTAACTGTGAGCGAGTTACTGTCTGGTGTGCGATATCGGTAATGAGAATAATTGGTCCTTATTTTTTTGAAGAAAACGAACGCGCAGTTACCGTGAATGGAGCTCGTTACAGGAACATGATCGAGGAATTTTTTCTTCCAAGACTCGAAGAAATGAACGTTAGGAACGTGTGGTTTCAGCAAGATGGAGCCACAGCACACACAGCACGAGACTCAATGAATTTGTTGCGACAACATTTCCCCGACCGCCTCATCTCTCTCAGAGGCGATCTCCAATGGCCGGCACGCTCTCCAGATTTGACTCCATGCGATTTCTTTTTATGGGGTTATTTGAAATCTGTGGTTTATGTCGATCGACCACGGACCATAGCACACCTCAAGAACAACATTCGCGACGCCATTGCCAACATACCGATTGATATGCTGCAAAGAGTGGATACGAATTTCAAAAATCGACTTCATCAGTGTATGCGCAATGGGGGTCGCCATTTGTCCGATGTCATTTTCAAGACTGCATGAAAAAAAATGGGATATAGTATTCTCAAATAAAAAAAAATTAAAACAATAATTGAAGTACTTTTGTTTTTATTGACTTTTCAAATAAGTAAGTTTCTCTGGCGCACCCTGTAGTAGTGTAGTTACAGAATTTACAAAGTGAATAATTCTTTCTAAACTAGTGATGCTAAACTGCACAAACCTTTTTGTATTATTCGTACATATGTACAGTTTTCGAAAATTCAGACTGCCTTACGAACACGTATCCAGTGCCATTTTTTAAAAGTCTTCTGCTCTACACGAGGAAAAAGATTTAATGAAAAGTGTTAGACAACTTTTGAGGAGAAAAATTACCAATTAACTAAACTAGTTGATTACAAAAACGTAAAGCATCTTATTTAAAGATTTAAGTTTTCAGAGCAGGTTGTATTACAGAATCTATATTCAACATTATTGTACGACGACGCCAAAAAAATTAAACAGATGCAATTTTCCGAAAATCAGAGTTAAATAAAAATCATACCTGCGCCATTGTTAAACGTCCTTTGCCCTATCCGAAAACAATTAATCAGAAAACTTGTAAGCACTTTTGAGAAAATGTTTAAAATGATCGAGAGGCTTCATATATTTTATATATATATATATATATATATATATATATATATATATATATATATATATATATATATAATGTAATAGTGGAAAATAATCATAATTTAAACTAAGCAATACGTGTATTAAATATTGTTTAATAATGCTAATATGTACTTTATTTAAAAACACAAAATTCAGTGTATCTGTTTAAGGAAAATGTCGAAAGTTGCCTTTACCCAATCCCTTTAATGTACTAATATGTTGTATGTAATCCTATACTTTGAACCGTGCAGCTCCGCGTACTGAAGCTGGCGCAGTCCTGGACCACCATGAAGGTGCTGCTCAGCATCATCATTTCCACCATCGGCGCGCTAGGTAACCTCACGTTCGTGCTCGTTATCGTCATCTACATCTTCGCCGTGATCGGAATGCAGCTCTTCTCCAAAGATTACACGTGGGAGAAGTTTTACCCAGATCCTGTGCCAAGGTGTGTGTTGAAGCGCAAAGAGTTTCCAGAAAAAGCTAACGCCTATTTAGATATCTGTAAATAGACAAATGTTCCTGATATTTACATAAACCTCTAACATTATACTCGAATGAGAATCTTTAATTCACATTACTCTTTCAATAAAAGGCGGAGACAAGATGATGCAAAATGACATAATACAGTCCCCATATTATTAACGTAAACGGAACAAAAATGTATCAAAACTATGTAGTAAAAAACAACGGATAAACATAATTATTCATCAAAATAACAGATGCTACACAATCTTCTACATTCACATTATACATCTTGCTTGTTAAATCAGCCAAAAAGGACATTTAGAAAAATGTGTCATTCTAATCGCTATTCGTTAGATATTAGATCAAATAATTGCCCATAATGAATTATGAATTATATTTTTGACTAGTTATGTAAATTTTCCTCTCAAACACTTCGCCTAGTTTTATAAAACTCAATTTTTGTATACTCACTGCAATAAATCATACTCACTGCAGTAAATCATAATAATAACATTTTCCGTGATCCATTAGCCTAATTTATTTGGTGAACCTTTCTCGCAGTCAAACATTACATTATTTAATTTTTGCTCAATGATTTTAGCTCCACAAGCTAGAATTTAATGTGGGTTAAATTCTCTTAACGACCATTTTCAGGGTGGTTTATTATTCCACCATTTATTCATAACACGTTTAATAATCAAAGAATTCATCCATTTGACTTAAAAAACAAAACAAGGCATCAAACCGTTTCGTTTGTTAAAATATTTCAAATTCTTTTTTATTATAAATGATTTCGGTTTTGGATTCGAAACGATTACATATGGTTTTCCTATCTTTTCATTTTAAAAATATTACGTCGTTTTTAATTTAGCACTATATTAGTCGACGTGTCGCCGACTGAATGAAATTAAAAAAAATGCTGTACATTTGCGAGTCATGTCTGTCATCATTACCGTCCGGTCATTTGACGGTACCGCTAAATGTATTGGTAATTTTAATTACAGGAAGGGAAACCAGTGTAAATGAATAATACACTTAATGTAGGGAACTTACATTAAAAAATATCAGCATATTCTCTAATGTTTACCTACAGTTATTCTTATGCATTAATTTGAAAAGTTAAAAATTATATTAATAGTTATGAATCAGTGGATGAATTAATAAATACACTGTGTACATCCTTTCAAACATGTTAAGATATTGAAGAAAATAACAACAAAATCTAATTTTACATAATCAAGAAATCGTTTATAATTAATATTGGTTTGAAATTCAAATAAACGTCCTCATATCTCATATTTGACCGTTGTTTTAAAAATATCAAAAATATTTGTCTTATTCCTGAATTTTAAAATGATGCAATAGTAATTGGAAATAAAGGAAGGAAGGAAAACGATACAATAATAGTTAGAAATGCAGAGAAGATAACTAAAATAAAAACTCAATTTTAATTGAAATTATGTTTATCTTCTAATAATATTTATTTAATTTTATTTTTTCCAGGTGGAATTTCAACGACTTCTTCCATTCTTTTATGATGATTTTTCGAATCCTTTGCGGAGAGTGGATCGAACCGCTTTGGGATTGCATGCGGGCTGAGAAGGACAAGGTAAATGCCTTTGTACAACCTCCAAGTCATTAGAGTCTTCTCTTTTTGCCGAAGCCATTGATGGCAAAGAGCTTCCCCAGTCTAAACACAAAGGACATTCCCCCTTTTTGTGGCGCAGGGTCCCGAGGCCTGCTTCGCCATCTTCCTGCCCGCTCTCGTGATGGGCAACTTCATGGTGCTGAACTTGTTCTTGGCGTTGTTGCTGAACAGTTTCAATTCGGAGGAGCTCAAGTCGAAGAAAGAGGTATGTAAGAGCTTGATGCGCTGCTTTTCTGCTCTTTCTTGTGAGAAGTAATGGGACTTATAAGTGTTGGTAAAAAGGCTACTTAAGTGCTGGCAAAAAAGGAACATTTTCCATAATCATAACAAAACAATAATTTAAAAGATAAGTATTGAATACTATTAAAATGTGGCAGTTTACGTTGAATTTATTATTTGAAATGGTGAGTTACAAATAATTAAATTTCGAACTTGGAAAAATATGTCTAACCTTTGCATATACTGATAAAAGTTTCATATTGAAAAAATTAAATAATCACGGGCCAAAATTCAAATTGTTGGATAGAAAATCATCTATATTACACATTTACATAATGTGTTGATATTCATTCTCATCGATCAGATTGCAAATTTATAGATCAGTGTAATAATGGTATAATGCAATACAACAAATAGAGAAAAATAGATATTGTAATGGGTTTGTCTGGATGACACTTGCCTGTAATTTCATCTCCCACCCAGTGGAACAACATCTCAGTGCTTTATAATTTTCGACCTTGCATTTTTGTGGTTGTTCGATTCATAATAATTCATAATATCACACTCGCAATTCCGTTGTAAATGTTAACCCCTAGACTTTGTGTTCATTATTACTCAGTTAGCAGGGTTCTCATTTGGAGCAAGTCACATGCATAACATGCTCTCGGAATTACCCAAAAGTGCTGAGCTATGAATTTAAGCTGGCCCACCTACATAGAGCGCCTACCGTGCCGCATTTAAATTGCGAGCCCTGTTGCCAACACTCATTAATTAGTAGCCACCGGCCAGGTCGGACGCGGGGTGCCTCTAGCCGCCCACGGCCTTCCGCTTCCTTGCAGGAAGTGGGGGAAGAGTCGAAACTGGCGCGCAGCTTCGAGCGCATCCGCTCGATCGTGCGCAAGAAGCGGCAGAACCGCGAGAAGGCGGAGAACGAGAAGAACATGCGGCTGGAGGAGATGGTGCGCGAGGTGATGTCGCGGCACGCGGCCGAGAAGCTGGCGGCGGGCGCGCGGGCGGGGCGCGCCGCGGCGGCGGCGGCGGCGGCCGCGCAGGCGCAACATCCCGACGGCGGGGGCAACGGCGGCAACGGCGACGCTCTCGGCGTGACCGTCATCGGCGAGACGGCCCTGCGCGAGACCGTCGTCGCGCTGGCCGAGCGCAGCCCGCGCGCGCAGTCCGCCGCGCCGCCTCTCGAGGCCGCGGAGAGGTTGGCGCGCAACAAGGTCAACCCCATCGATGCCGCGGCGGCGGACGCCAGGGCGCTGCACGGTGAGTGCGCCGCCCACGACACTCCCGCGTCTTTGCGCTCCTTCCCGCTCCTTCCCGCTCCTTCCCGCTCCTTCCCGCTCCTTCCCGCCCCTTCCCGCTCTTTCCTGCTCTTTCCTGATCCCTTCTTCTCCCTCCTGCCCCTCCTGCTCCTTCCCGCTCCTTCCCGCTCCTCCCCGCTCCTTCCTGCTCTTTCCTGATCCCTTCTTCTCCCTCCTGCCCCTCCTGCTCCTTCCCGCTCCTCCCCGCTCCTTCCTGCTCTTTCCTGATCCCTTCTTCTCCCTCCTGCTCCTTCCCGCTCCTTCCCGCTCCTCCCCGCTCCTTCCTGCTCTTTCCTGATCCCTTCTTCTCCCTCCTGCCCCTCCTGCTCCTTCCCGCTCCTTCCTGCTCCTTCCTCGCTCCTTTCCCGCTCCTTCCTGCTTCTTCCTCGCTCCTGCCTGCTTCTTCCTCGCTCCTTTCTGCTCCTTCCCCGCTCTTTCCTGCTTCTTTCCCGCTCCTTCCTGCTCCGTTCCGCTCCTTCCTGCTCTTTCCTGATCCCTCCTTCTCCCTCCTGCCCCCTCCTGCTCCTTCCCGCTCCTTCCCGCTCCTTCCCGCTCCTTCCCGTTCCTTCCCGTTCCTTCCCGTTCCTTCCCGCTCCTTCCCGCTCCTTCCTGCTCCTTCCTTCTCCTTTCCCGCTCCATCCTGCTTCTTTACCGCTCCTTCCTGCTCCTTCCTGCTCATTCCCCGCTCCTTCCTGCTCCTTTCCTGCTACTTCCTGCTCCTTCCTGCTCCTTTCCAGCTCCTTCCTGCTTCTTTCCCGCTCCTTTCTGCTTCTTTACCGCTCCTTCCTGCTCCTTCCTGCTCCTTCCCCGCTCCTTCCTGCTCCTTTCCCGCTCCTTTCTGCGTCTTCCCCACTCCTTCCTGCATCTTCCCGTGTCTTTTCCTCTCCTTTCTGGTGGTTCCTCCGCTTCTTCACTCTCCTTCCCGCGTCTTACTGCGCCTTCCCACTCCTTCCAGCTCCTTCGCGTCTTTCAGCGCCGTCTGGCGCCTTACTGTTTTTTTAACGCGCTTTTCTGCGCCTGAGAGGGGAACGATGTCGTTGACTGCGCACGTTTCATGTGAGAAGAACTAGCTGGCATAAACGACTTCTTTCAGAGGTTCCCGTGGGAACTGCCAGAGACTGGAAGAATACCGTCAATACCGTAGTAATGACACATAAATATCTTACAAATATCAATTTCCTACACCAGTATTTTGGTAAATATCTAGATTTTCAATAATCCAAAAGTGCTTCCGCAACTGCACTTAAATGTTTGTGTTTGTGCAATCGTTTCCAATTTTTTTTCTCGCCATAACATGTTTCCAGTGCATATTGCAGTAAGTTTTTCCTTCATCAGTAAAATATCGTGGTGAATACATGGTTAAAATTGTTTTAAGTTCTCTAACTATTCTAAGAGTTGCGTAGCTATGGTCTCGAATGTCACAGTGAAGAAAATCAAAATGGCCCTGACCGCAAAAAATTTGAAATTAAGAGATTTAAATCTAATAAGTGTAAAAATATGACGGGTGCAATTAGTTAAATAACATCGTGAAGGAGACATTCGCGAATCATGTTAACTAAAACGTGTTCTAAAGCCCGGTATACAAGGTATAGATTTCGTGCAGATTCTCATACAGTTTATGTACAGAAACATCAAGATCTCAAACTGGACGTATAAAATCGAAAAGTCGCACATACATGGTCTGTACGTTTTCTACAAAAATTCTGTATGAATTGCCACAAGACGCCTCTATGAGGTCTCTACTGGGTAACAACAGAATTGCGCCTTCCGAGTACTTTCTGTGCCTTAAGCTGTGAGATCTTTATTTAGTATTAATTAACCATGAGGAGCAATCTGGACTGCACATTTTCTGTACTTCGAATCAGCGCGAAAACTGCACCGTGTATACTGGGCTTAACAGTATATGTTAGAATGAATTGTACACTATGTGACTAGAAGAGAAAGCAATTACCGTTAGTGCAATTTTCAAGACATCAAGAGAAAGCGCCATATACTCTGTCCATTGTTGAGATATTTAGGCAAAAAAGTATTATATGCGTGCTAGTGCTAACAGTAATTCCCGGAAAGGTCGACAATGCGTGACTACGATGTACCAGTTCAAGTCCTGTGACCTTTTCTTGTTACTTGGAATCTAGATGTAAATAGCTGTATGCGTAGTTCAAGGGGAAAACGTGAAATTGTAGAATGCAAGCATGTTTCCATTTCTTTGAACTAGGTTTTATTTCCATGGAACAACAAAGTACGTATACCTTAATGTCGCTATATGAAAACGTTAATATAAATATTTTTGAGAGAAACATTTAATGCACTAGCTCCTAGAATTTAGAGAAGAACATAACAACTACTACATTATAAATAGTGGGATATGTGAAATTTACATGATCAATTATTATACGTTTTGCCTGTCTCATTTTTTCCTATACATTTCTTTTCCTTCCCAATGGGACTTTTGCCTTTTCTGTTTGGACAGTGGCAACTGTAGTACTCTAAATGATGAATCCGGATTTATTAGGGACACGGCCCTTTGTGACTGGATTGTTGGTGTTTAAGTTTTCGTATTCCATGATTAAAAAACATTTTAACTGTATTAATGTTCCTCTAAAGACTTCCTCTGCAAACCTTTCGCAAGGAAAGCCAGGGCTAAAAATACCAGCACTTTATAAAACACTCTCTGATTAGGGTCTTGAATGTGTTTACGAAACGTCGTGAAACAATATTAGTAATTCAAGTGCTTGCCGGACTTCCATTCTCTAAAAATGTTCTGCCTCATGTTGCGTGTACCGTACTCCACCTTGTACGAAAACAACCAGTTTCTCCTGTCTTCACATTAAGTATGTTCGAATGACTCTTCTTGGTCGTCTGAGGTCTCACACTATCCTTATCGGTGCTTTGAAAAGAAAGGACGTTTATTTACGTCTATTTGGTATATGGGTAATTCCACGCCAACTCCACATTGCATCACACCAACCCATCTCAGATCGAAAAATTAAAGTTATTTTCTTATTTCTTATGCCAAGATAAGCCCAAATTTAAATTTTCAACCATTTCTGATGTAAATAGCGTTTGTGAGAACAATTATCGATTTTTCGCGATTTTCAAGCATTTTACAGCATCTTTTTATAATTATCCATTATTTCGATATTTTTTAATGAAAAAATATGTTTAAACTACTATTTTATAGGAAATTTTCCGCAGAATTCGAATCTGTTAATGAAAATATTGAATTTTTTTCTTAATATGACAAAAATTGAAATTTATGATTTTTATTACTTTATTTTCAAAAATTAATTTTAGTATTACAGTACAATTAAAAAGTTAGTTTCTTATGCTTAAAGTACGTGAAAATAAGTGTACATTACGGTACAGGAAAAATTTTTTGGGGGAAATAGTGTTTAAAAGAGTTAAACGCAAGAAATACAATAAAATCTCTTTTCTAAATGTGTTTTATCATTTTTAAATAACCTGTTAGTATTTTCTACTACTTTTAGACTGTTTGGATGACTTCGGTGGTGTAAAACAGTTTTTAATAAAATGTGCGTCCTGAACTTTTTTGGGAAATACGTTTTACATGAGTTAAAATTTTAAAAAATCGTGAAAAATTAATCGATTTTTATCGTTATATCGGAAGAAAATACCTCTCTTCATGATACTGTACGAAATTGAAAGAAATACTCATTAAGCCATAGAAAAAGTAAAAAAATGTTGGAGAATAGGGGCCTATGAACGTATTAAACATTTAAATTATACATGGCTATGTTCAGAATCTGGCGCGTGATCGCAAGATAATTTCAAATATAGGGGCCCTGAGCAGTGTTTCTAACTGCAGGAATGTGTACTGTGTGTGTCTCACTAATCTTAATCAAACCGAAGGAGACGTGAATGGAGGGGCGTTCCCGTAGTTAGAAACACTGGCCCTGAGCCCTGAGTGCTGTACTTGCCACTCTGCTGACAAAGAACATTTCCATGCCACAAGGAGGTTAAGCTTTAATAATAATTTCAAAATAAGTTCTGAGTAAAACATGATGTTTTAAAACATGATGTTCAAATTGTTCATATTTTTCAAAATAAAATTGTTAATTATATAAAGCAAAATATTCCAAACGTGCAAAAAATTAACTATTTCAGCGATGGATGTCCAGGACAATACAAAAATTGTTATAACTTATTAGATCTCTGTAGACATACAAAATTGTATAGTATTGATGCTACCTGGACATTTTTTGCTACCTCTCATGGGAAAACGGAGAACGATGGAGTGGGTGCAACTGTTAAGAGAGAGGCAACAAAAGAAAGCTTGCGTAGACGTCGTCAAAATCAAATCACAGATATTGACAAATTATTAGAATTTTGTAAAGCACATATTAAAAACATCCATTGTGAAATTATTAGAAAAGCTGAAGTCGATGAATATCGGAATCGAAACAAAACTGAAAAAGTATTTACAATTCCGGGTACTCGCAATTTGCATGAATTTGTTCCTTACTCTGAGCATATTATTCAATGTAAAACAATAAGTACTCAAGAACACTGTTCTTTGGTGTTTGATTTAATTAATAACAAGAAAATGAAATAAGAAAATAAAAGATTAATTTTAATAATTTTATAAATAACAATGTTTTATTATTCAACTAAAAATTGTAATAAATGAAATCTTTTATCAAAAAGTTTTTAAGTGCCTATTTATAAATTTGTTTGTACTATTTATAATTTAATCTGCTTTAACAATAATAATCGATTAATTATTCACGATTTTTTAAAATTTTAACTCATGTAAAACGTATTTCCCAAAAAAGTTCAGGACGCACATTTTATTAAAAACTTTTTTACACCACCGAAGTCATCCAAACAGTCTAAAAGTAGTAGAAAATACTAACAGGTTATTTAAAAATGATAAAACACATTTAGAAAAGAGATTTTATTGTATTTCTTGCGTTTAACTCTTTTAAACACTATTTCCCCAAAAAAATTTTTCCTGTACCGTAATGTACACTTATTTTCACGTACTTTAAGCATAAGAAACTAACTTTTTAATTGTACTGTAATACTAAAATTAATTTTTGAAAATAAAGTAATAAAAATCATAAATTTCAATTTTTGTCATATTAAGAAAAAAAATTCAATATTTTCATTAACAGATTCGAATTCTGCGGAAAATTTCCTATAAAAATAGTAGTTTAAACATATTTTTTCATTAAAAATATCGAAATAATGGATAATTATAAAAAGATGCTGTAAAATGCTTGAAAATCGCGAAAAATCGATAATTATTCTCACAAACGCTATTTACATCAGAAATGGTTGAAAATTTAAATTTGGGCTTATCTTGGCATAAGAAATAAGAAAATAACTTTAATTTTTCGATCTGAGATGGGTTGGTGTGATGCAATGTGGAGTTGGCGTGGAATTACCCATATCAAATAATTGGATGCGGAGATGATTGTGACAGCTTTACACAGTCTACAACGTATTAGTAATGCGCTTTGTCCAATGTTGCATTTGTTTATTACTTATCTACTATTTAATACCCTCTCTGTGGTAGCAACCGGAAGCAAATATACATATTTCTGGTAAACAGGAACCAAAGAAACGCTTCTAAATATATCATCACTCTCCGGTATTAACGAAAATAAATACATTATGTCAATATCAGTAAACACACAACATTGTTCCTTCAACACAAATATTCTGGAAGCTGGAGATGACTTCATTTATTTTTTAATTTCACGGATGAGCAATTGGATAAACGAGGGATTAGAACATTAGATAAACCAAATAGAAAGTATTTTAGGTGGGGTGCAACTTTTTTTAATCGTTAGCTTGGAATAAAAAAAGTGTACGAGTATGTTCATAACGGGTTACTGTTTTGGATATGACAACACTATATATATATATATATATATATATATATATATATATATATATATATATATATATATATATATATATATATTATTTTGAATAAATTGAGTAAAGTTACAGAACATTGTTGGCTTGGGGGAGCAGGTTCTTTCTTCTTCTGTATCTACCACAGGGTAGTCACATCGCTTCTTCGCATATGTGGGGATGCACACACATAGGGCTCTCAGATAAGGCCATATTCGTCGTTCAGACAGGTTTTCGATCTGTAAAAACTGTACACAAGTGAAGAAATGAAAATTCCCCAATCAATGTGTTGCCGCAGCTCCTCCAATTTGATGAGGATTTTTTCATTTTCTCAGGTTCTTTACCTGAAGCTCTTATACAATATACTAAAATACTTTTAACGATGGTCAGTTTCTTTGATATTTTCGATTTTCAAAAATTAAAGACGTCTACTTTCTGAGATATACATTAGGTCTTGTAAACTGTTGAACCACCTGACGTCTGAATGTTTGGCGAGCTGACCGCAGACGTTTACGTTCTCTCTCTAAGATGTTAGCTTGAGCAAATACTTTACGAAATGCGGCGATTCGCGAAATCATTTGTGGGTCAATGAATTGATTCCCAAATGAAGAAACACGTCGTTGTGAAACGTGCAAATGAATTCGATTGTGCGAAAGTTTTGCATGGATTCTTGAACTATTATCTTATCAATTCTTGCCAAAAACGCTCGTTTCTACCTGTATTCATAATTAAATGTTACATGTGTATTAATTTGAAGGAAATGTGCACCCATTTTTCTCAACTTACGTCACTCACATTTTTTTATTTTTACGTTAAATAAATGAAATTAAATAAAGTGAATATTTTTTTTAGTTTTCCTTTCTTTGTAGGGCAGAATAAAATATTTCGTTTGATTCAGTAATTAACTTAATGTTACTTTGATAAAACAATATTGAAATGTAGAAAGAGTCAAATTTAAATTTGAATGAAAAACAGAGTA
The DNA here is from genome assembly GCA_038098605.1 of Gryllus longicercus. Lineage (NCBI taxonomy): Eukaryota > Metazoa > Arthropoda > Insecta > Orthoptera > Gryllidae > Gryllus > Gryllus longicercus. The sequence goes on along the minus strand of JAZDUA010000234.1, from coordinate 1,487,820 downwards.
ATATATGGGCTTATATTTTCTTCAGGAGAGAAAAATATAGTTTGTCAAAAATGTGTTTGTCATGAAATTAACACCAATGGTGTGTAAAATTACATCTGGTAGGTCCCAATGAGAGTACCATGTCTAAAGTAATGATCGCTCTTGCTCTTCAATTACTTTCATCACGTCATTCTACTGACCAAGAGACAGTTTGTCAGTCATACGAGTCGATCTGCACCGAACGTACGACTTTCATCAATAAAATTAATATTTGGAACTTTATCAAACTGGTCGACATAATTTCATTCGTGTAGTTGTCATATTAAATACTACTCGTGCATTGGAAATTGTCAAATATTTTTCTAATACAGTCGTGGCAATGCGAATGATAAGCCTAGTCTTCATAAGTGCTACCCCTTCATCTGTCTCTGATAGCGGTTGGGGTTCCTCCCGCCCGAAGCGCTGCGTCAACGACCCGGGGGCGGCGGCAGTGGAGGGTAAATACGCGGCCGTTGTCACTGTGAAATTGGTTTCTGCTGCCTTTAACGTCCCAGCCGTTTGCCTCATCAATCGGACGTCTACATCTGGCGTTGGTGGAATTCGGAATGCGTCGAAATCTAATTGATGCCAAAGCAAACCACATTAGCGGTCACAAAACCACAGAATTCCCAATCATGTGACAATCCTTGAAATATGTTTTTTCTAAGTATTTGTGTTCTTTACTTAATTTTCATATCAATTTAAGTAAAATTCAATTTAATTGATGTTTCGAATATCGACATTATAAATATGATATAAATTTTAAACCAGATGACACCAATGGTTTATTTAAAACTTATATTAAATTATTATGCATGTAATTCTACAATGAAACTAAGTTAATTTATTATCAATAAAACTATTCGAAAATACGTTTTATAGTGAAGTCAAGACTAATAAACTTCTAATAAAATTAGTTACAGAAGGTAATACGAAATATTATAAATTGACGGAAATTCTTTCGATCTCAAACATTTTTTGGTATGATTTACAGAGGCTCGCTTAGGATTTCTCTGTATAGTAAAGGACTACTGGTACGGAGACCAGCCGAGTTGATGTTTTTTTAAAATATTTTTTTTATTTATTCTGAATATAAAATGCATTTTCATTTGTTGACTTAGTTAATATTTATTAGTAAAGGTTGTATTTTATATATATATATATATATATATATATATATATATATATATATAAAATTGCTTCAGGGAGGGGTTTTGTAGCCCCATGACCTTAAGGGTCTACTGCGCCTCTGAAGATTTATATATGTTCTTGAAATCGGGTTTCTAAGCACACATTCTACGTATGCATCGACTCCGGTGAGTGCATATGCTACGCCAACGGCAGTGCTTCACGAGCTTTGTTCGATTCCCAAGGTGATAACGATCGCAATGCAGCTAAACATACGGCTGCACTCTTCGTACTTCGCAAAGCATTTGAGTTGACTTTCGTTCTTCCGTACAGTCAACGTCAGTACCATCATCCTTTTCCTCCTCAAATCTACTTTGGCCCTGCTTTCCTGTAAGATCACATAGATATACGAGGTTCTCTTGAATGTCACTGAGGTACTTTTATTCATAATAGAAGGTAAATTTTACGAAATCTATTTGATTGTGTTGCGCACATTGCTCGAGACAAATCAGAACTTGTTTGTACATTGTAATGTGGAATATGTTGATGTATTATTAAAAAAGTCGCTATTCTCTAAGTGTTCCATTTGATACAATAGACAATTGTAGAATGGTGAATTAAGCACGAATTTTCCTCAAGTACTAATATGTACGTACATAGTAGTACAAGTATGTACAAGTAGTACATACACGTATGTACGTACTGAAGTACGTACAATATTTCTCACACATCCAAAGAGCACTATGTACTCAACGGGTACGCCAGAATTGCTGAGTAGGTTCACGCATTGATAAAACACAAATGTTATCTTACACTTTTATTTTGTTTGTTATAAATATACAATCAGAGGATCATCTAGCTTTATTTTGCGTAAATAAACAGTTTATCGGAGTTGGATTTAAAGATTGTAGTGAAATTCTACTGCTTGCCTCTATTTATGAGTCGAGGCGATCATTGCTTGCAGGCGATCATTGCACGTTCATTGCTTCACCATCTTTGTGTGGCAGCGTTGATCAAGAGTAAATTGATGTTATATGTCCCTTGTGTGGTGCGACCTATATATTGAAATAAATATCTTCATTTATTCATGAACATCGCGGTTATTATTCGACAGGCGAAATAAATCAAATGTTCACTAACAGAAAATGGTCAGAGTCCCCAGAGTTTATACTTTCCTCGTCATTCACAAATCGGGTTGTTAAATGCACGTGTTAAATATGTCAGAAATAGATTGAACTTTGTTGTATCCATGCTATGCTTCTATTTTTTCATCTCTGGCAAAATAAGAATCTGTGTTGTTGATTAATTGTAATTAAACTGATTGTACAACTTGAATTTTCATTATTTTTCTTGTGGATGCATTCAAATTATGCAATTTATACAATATTTGTTCTTTAATTCATTTTAACGAAATTATTATTTTGACAGTCGTGTTTTACCTTCTCGAAAATTATATTACTCAATACACAAATGCTCCTTGAACCAGAAAAGAACCGAAATAAAATTAATTCAGAAGTTAAACATCTAAACAAAACAAATATAAAATATCCTCTTCTTCTCTGAGGCTGCGATCAAAAACTTGTGAGCTATGTTTCACAACATTTAAATTGTGGTTGTATTTAAATAATATAATTTCAAATTCGTGCTTAAAATTTATGTTTTTCATAAGCTTTATAAATTCCTGCTGCTTTCTACCTATCGCTAAATAAGAAACAAGGTACTCCATGCCTCTTACTAACTGATCATCCCTTGCTCCCTCTGGGAAAGTAAGAGATAGTGGAAAATACTTTATTGATTGATATTTCGCGTTTCCGGGCGTGTCATCTGCTTTGGTCGTTAGTAGTAAGGGTTGTACATGATTTTTCACGGGAGGTAGCTTTCCCTTCTGACAGGCGAGATCCTGTGCCGACATACACGTCGATTTACTGGGTTTCTCTATCCAGGTATCTTTCACCAGCGAGGAAACCCCCCATGTAATATGTATGTAAGGGGAGAGGATAGGACAATGAAGCGGAAGGAAAGATCGCGCGCAGTCCGTGGCTCGTTTGTTAATGAACCGCTCTGTCATTCGCCTGACATTGATCGAAGAAATCACGTAGAACTAGCAATCAGAGCAGTCGGCCGCTAGAATTCTCCTCCAAAACTGCGGCCGAATTCGACCTAGTTATCTTGCTAGTGTCGATAATCCTTCCACCGTCGGGATTCGAACCATAGGACTTCTCTATAAGAGGCTCTGCAATGACCTCAGTTGATGTCCCTAGCTACCTCAACCGGTGAAATGTTTTCATTCTTCCTAACCCACGAAGGTCCATCAGTCATCAACAGCACACTTGAACCTCGCAACATCTCCACAACCAGCCAAGCGCTTCATAAAGACCATTAGATGTGTTTCCGAGCGGGGGCGTTCTTTGCACACGCTGCTGGTGCTCCATTAGAATTAGCCTGCGGCGCGGCGTGGCCGCGCGAGACATGAAATGCGGTTGAGAGCGCTGAGCCCTGGGCGAGTGGGAGGCGGCCCGGCGAGCAGCGGGGCGCGACGGGCCGCTCGCAAAGGGGAGCGGCGCCGCAGGGGGCGAGATGGAATTGGAGAGCCACGGGAGACGAGGTCTGCTGGGAACGCGTGCTGGTCGCAGCGGGGCGGAGGGGAAGCAAAGCGGAGCGGGGTCACTGGCTGCTAGGTACGGCAATGCGATGAGGAATAGCGCGGGACGGGGAGACACGGAGCGGAGCGGGGCACAGGAGAGCGAAGTGAACGCGGAGAGGCGGAGCTGGATATGGCAAGGGTGGCTGGTGCGGGGGGTGGATGTGGCGGAAGTGGACGTGGCGGACGTGGATGTGCCGGAGGTGAATGTGGTAGAAATGAGTGGGCGGAGGTAAATGGGGCGGAGGTGAATGAGGTGGAGCGGGGTGAAGATTGATGGGGTGAAGACGGATGTGACGATGGGGTGGAGGTGGATGGAGCGGAGGCGGATGGGGCGGAGCCAGGTGGGGTGAAGGTGGATGGGGTGAAGGTGGATGGAGTGAAGACGGATGTGACGAAGGCGAATGGGGCAGAGGCGGATGCGGCGGAGGCGGTGGGACGAAGGTGGATGGGGTGGAGGTGGATGGGGCGGAGCGAGACTTGTCAGAACGAGGTGTGGATGGGAGAAGCAGGGGAGCCGCGTCGCTCTACTTCACAGGGCAGGAGGATGGTGGAGGGGAATGGATTCAGGAGGGAGCAAGTGGGGCGACTGGGCCGGGCAACGTGCGCGTCGAGGTGCGGCGGCCTTGCGGGGGCGTGACACGCAGAAGGGGAATTCGCGGGTCGAAGGAGGGTGCGGTGCAGCAGAGGGCGGCGTCTGTCGTCGAGTGGTAGGTTCAATTAGAGGGTAGTAGGCCGTGACCGTCCCCAGCGCCAAGTGCAGTAGGATCGACGAAGATCAGATACAACTGCCAGCAGAGACGTACTGTGTTTACGTAATCATGCAAATAGGCATATAAGGACTATTTGGGAACACATGTAGTGCAATGAGGTGGAGAGCTAGGTTGCGTGTTCAGTAATCTGCTCTCCTAGGGTGAGCAGGTAGCCGGATCAATTGTCGATGGGGTACGAAATGGCCTGTTATGTTAGCGCCTCGCATAACGTTTGCGAAGGTTTTCTCACTTACCCCTGCGAGTATAAGGTAGTGTTCGACCTTAAGAAATATCTCATCTTTTGCACAAAATTGTATAGGACTTAATTGCATAAATTGCATTAAGCATCTTACGCCCAATTACACTTAATTGCTCTTATACTGCTTTCTGTAGCCTGTAGATCTGAAACTGATGTACTTCTCATCAAACACGGAAATATCGGTGAATGGTGGAAATAATTATAGCTGCAGTAATAAATTATCGAGTTGACGTTCTTGATATTTATCATGTTATGTAATAACTGTGATTACGGTACATTATTCATATTCGTGTGTATATGGCAGATACATTCACTCATTTACATTTTGACGTTTTAGGAACTCTTTTGGCAAGTCAGACAAATATAAAGAGTGAGAAGAAAAAATCTGTTCCAAAAACCTTAACTTTTGAAATATTAAAAAAATATTTTTCGATCATCGTTATTGCTGCGTAATTTTGCATCTACATTCTTCATGTCTTACGCTCTGTTTTTCTAATCTCCACGTTCAAAACAAATATTTGTTTAATGAAGCGAATGCTTCACACATTGAAAACTGTCACAAATCACCATCAATTTACTTATAACACTTAATACAAGTTGAAATGCATTTTAAATGTACACTCAAGATTGTACTATGTATTTCAATTAGGTAAAATGTCCCGAGGCACTCTTCTACACAGTCGCACTAGATAAAACAGCTTGGTTCTTCTTAACCTACTTAACTGGCTTTGGTTATTCAGAAGTTGAATACCTACATTGTAATGTTCGTGCAGTCGTTTTTATGTCTGGAGGCGTATCTTCTGATTTCACTTGAGACATAAGAGAACATAAGACCACGATGTATGGATGTACGACTCTTATTTCTAATGTACTATGGCGCGTTTACCACTGTTCGCAGTACTTCATTTGTAAAAGTCTGTATATATTTTATATTGCTTTCTTTTGTAAACCCTCAGAGCTGTATTTTGTTTGTATACACAGCTGAGAAGGTCGACCCAGCAGCAAATGCAATTGTCTATATTAGAGATTTAATTCGTTTTTTTTTCGTTTGACATATACTTTCCACCTCATTTAATAGCATCATTATCATCTTATAGCATATCTAAGTATTTGGCAGTGTTTGCAGATGATGTTCACACACTAATCATAGTGAGGGGGGAGTGCTTACGATTCTCTTGTTCGAGGCGTCAACAGATTTTGACTCGTTAATTTGAACTTCCACTTTCTTGACCAATTGTGAATCTGAACACAGGCATTATGGCGTCTGTTTGTGGCGTCTTCTACGTCTGAGTACGTAACCATCAGGGCTGTGGCCTCAGCAAATGTAACCACAATTACATTTTCAGGTTGTGGGATGACAGTCGTATACAGTAAGTAGAGAGTTGGTCCCAGTACACTTCCCTGCGGTTATCTGATCTTACCTCTTTCAGCTCTCAATTATCTTTGTCTGTTCTGACCCAAAATAGACTCAGAGAAGTAGATGATGCTAACGATTCTACATTATGTACATGAAATGACCCATTAAGTTTCAAGAGCAATCCCTGATGGCAGACCTCTTCAAAATCCTTGATTACATAAAGTAAAATAGTTGAACAGATTTAGTTCTATCAATGCTTTTTCTACTGTATTTGTGTTTCTAAGTACTTGGTCTGTGGTTGATTTTTCTGTCTGAAGACGAGCTGATGGTTGCGTATCAATTTGTTTTCTTTATATTAAAGGTAAGCCTTTTTTACAGAAAATTCTCGAAAAGTTTTCAAAACTTTATCGACGATATGAAGGATATTGGTCTATAAGATCTTACTTCATTAAGCGGTTTACAATTTCCGTATGCTAGAACGTGCTTTAGTCAAGAATCATTATACTGTAGATTAAAGCATTATTTATTAGATACAGTTGCGTAACTATCTTTTTATTTTAAAACTTTCCCCCGTAATGAGGTCAAAACCAGGTGCTCTTTTGGTATTAATATTTGTCTTCATTTCATTAACTAAATATTGTTAACAAATTACTTTTCTTCGTTTTCTTTTTTCATATATTATTCTATATCTACGTCCGAATGAATGGTTGAAAGATATATGAAAGGTGTTCTTTAAATGTACTATCTTGAGCCAAGAATAATTTGTCTAATAAGTTGCATTCAAATGATTGTTCTTTTGGATGTTTTAGTTACTTTTTATAACGAGTTGTAAATGTTGACATCGAAGACAGTAAGTCTACAGGAATAATGTCTAACTGTATTTAAGTGTAACAAACATATCTGATAAAAATGTTGCCTACAATTATATTAAATCTAATGTTTAAACGTGTACAGCTAAATCAACCAAAATGTCTATTAACTAAAATGTAGTAAAATGAGACCTAGCAAGAACGTGTAATTGATAAATATCCACTAGTTAAATGGACTTCCAAAAATGTCTAATAAGTATTCTATTAAAATATTCTGTCAATTGTAATAAATTGAAAATTTATAAGAATATGAAGTTTGTGTGAACTCTCTGTGAACAATATGCTTTGAAGATTTGAAAAACTGATTTCCTCTCTTCCGTCTTGTTTACTACTAACGTCGATAGTTTGTTTTCTTTCTTTTTCCATTCTTCTTTGCATCTCTATTTCGTTCCTTCTTGCCATCCTCCTCTCCAGCAAATTGCAACGTCCTTTGATATTTAAATCAAATCCTGGCATCGAATTAGTCGGTATCCACCTCCACCGACGCGACTGCCTAATACTCGCACCCCGCGCCGCGCCGGTGCGCAGAGATTAACAGCTGACCCACCAAAGCAGCAGGCGCGGCTCGGGCGCGTTCCCCGTGTGACGCACCGAGGATCCTCCGCGAGGGGGCGGGGCGGGTTGCGAGTGTGCATTCAGCGCGGCTCTCGAGCGCCCGGCCCAGACTCGCTGCCCTTTGCGCGCACGCCCTCGCGTGAAAAGCTTGGGGGAAGTTCTCTGCAAATTTCCAAGTCGGGACCAAATGCCTGTTTCCCCTGCATATTTAAATTAAGAGCTGTGCGTTTCCCCGAGTACGTAGTTCTCTCCTGTGTTGAACTGCAGCTCTCCTTCCAGCCCGCGATGCAGCGCAGCCTCTCGCCCGCGCCCCCGCCCCCGCCCTTTGCGCCCCCTCCCACAAACCCCGCTCCCCGTCCGTGCCGCGCTGCAGACGGTGCGTACAACGTTTGTTCCCGCAACTCCACAAGTTTCCCTGAGGGCGAAGAGACGAGGAGTTCCTGCATGGGCGGACAACGGTTGGTAGGGTGGGGTACGGTGGGGTGTTTTGGGATGAGTTGAGCCACGGTAGGATCGGAAGGAACTCAGAGGTCGACAGAGGCGGCAGACAGCGGTAACGACGCGCTCGGTGCTGGCACATCTGTTCGAGAGCATGGAGGAAATCAAAAAGTGAGCGGTCACACCTGGTCGTGGGAAGGGGAAGAGCTCATCATGAAAATAGAGAGAGGAAAATGCAGTGTTTGGATTCGGCTTCGCGCTTGAGTAACGGAGGCAAGAATAGCGAGCTGACCGGCGCGGCGTGCACGTCAATGCAGCAGGAGGAGAAAGAGATCAAGACAATATAACAATCTGTTAGTTGGTCAGCAGGACAACGAGGCAAGGGGCAGTGAAAGTAACGGGAGAGCGAGGGCGACGGGAGAGCTAAGGGTATGCTAGGAAGACGGGCGGCATAATCAAATCACGCTAAGCTAGACACCGTATTTCTAAAATTGAGCTACTTCTTTTCGCGTAAGAGAACGGTTGAGCATGCCATAAAATCAATATTACGAACTGTGAGACGAAAATATCTGAGTCGAATCTGATACAATTATTCCACCATTCTGTACGTCATCTTGTGAATTCTTCTGTCACAGTACTATAAATAGAAGTAAGTCATTTCTTGAGAGAATAGTATGAATTTATATTGTATTGCTAACTGATATTGTAATTTGAGAAAAGGTGTGGTCCGATATCAATATTTTAATTCTAAAGACATTTCCGATCATCAGAGATAATCTTGAAGTGTCTGAACGGAAATGAACTCACCTTTCCGCCCACCAGCGATATTATTAATGATTTTGTTATACTTAAGTCCATTATTAAAGTACAGATGAACTCATATTACCTTAACTCAAACTATTTAGACCGCCAATTTTTCGAATCTGAGGAAAAACAAATGTGTGTTGCCAAACTTTCTTTATTAAAACGAGTTGATTTGGTTTGACAGCTTTTACAGTGCACTGTACTTTCCTTTATTGTTCTAAAATCATTCCGCAGCGAAGGTTTTAAAAGACAATATCTTCTAGCGAACAGTGAATGCAGTACGCGCTGCACGCACATTGTTGCTTGTCAGTGCCAGTCAGACAGTGCGGCCTATGTCAGTCTGTGTCATGACCGTAACGTAGAGTTCCTTGTCGCTATACGTTCCCCCGTCGTATTGCTTTATTACTTTCCCGTATACATACGTGTATATAAGGAGTATTGGGAAAGTTATGTAAAGCTGCGGAAAATCGATTTCCAGATTTCAACGGAAATACGAGGTGTGGGGTACCCTAATACCGAAAAAGTGTTATTTGGCAAAACGTCCGTCCGTCCGTCTGTTCCCACCACTAGCGCTCAAACCAAACGTAAGGTTTTTTATCCAATATATTTCCCGGTCTATCTGGCTCGACGCGAGCCCTGCGATTTTGAAACCCTTTCTTCAAAATTTGGGTGCATATTACATTAAGCCCCATGGACATTTTCTAAATTTTCTCAAAAACTGCTCCAAATGTTTTCGTAAAATTTCTTGTAAGAATAGAATAAAATGCTCATAAGAAGGTGGCATAGGTCCGATTTTCAGAGTTAACTATGAATTTTCGAAAAAATTGATATTCTTTAGGCGTCTTTCAACAACTACAAAATTGAAGATAGAAATTTTCCTTCAAAGAAAATGTGTTCTCCGAAGACAGTACTTTCATTAAAATCATGTAAATTTTTTCAAAATTTCAATACAAGATTTCAGAAGATTTTCTCAAAAACGGCTCCAATATTTATCTTTAAATTTTTGGAAGGGATAGTGCAAAATGTACTCTACGAGATGACATAAACATCAGTTTCCTCTGTTCTTTTTTTTCAAAAATTACAAATTTGTAATTTTTTTACTTCTCTTACGTTGTTAATATTTACAATAGCGGCGATTTTTTCACATTAATATATCTATTGGTACATGTGTTTTTAATAATGTCATAAAGTTTCTCGAAAATTCAACCGTGCTCTGTGAAAACTAGTTCAAAATTCCGCATTTTCAGAAACACTCAAACGCCATTTTCTCAAAGCGGTTCAAATTTTTTTCTTCAATCTTTTCAAACGGATAGATCTACTTGTAATCTTTAATATGACGTAAAGTTAATTTCGGTGTATTTTTTTTCTTTTCAAAAATTACACATATGTAATTTTTTTAAATCTTTCACGACGTTAGTATGCACATTTCCAGCAATTTGTTAACACTATAGTATTTATGAATTAAAGTGCTTCAAATGACTTCTAATGACGTTTTTCGCAAACTCAAAAATTTGCAGTGAAAATGAGCTTCAAATTCCAAATTTACAATACACTTTAATATGGCTCCAAATTTTTGAAAGAACTTTGGCATTTAGGACGACGATTTGCTGTTCTTTGATATTAAAAAATAATATTTCCGTTCTAGAATTACGAAACCGAAAAATTAAGAAAGTTTTGAAAAAATGCACTTTGGGCGGCGATAGATGATACCTAGCAAGGTTATGCGGCAGTCCAAATAGCAAGCCGAGACCGAAGAAAATAGAAAACTAATACAGAAATGTCTGTGCCATTCTGTTGCAACAATAGTTGTTTTTTGGTTGGAAAGTGTGTTTTAGTTTACTGTACAGCAGTATGTCTTCTAAAAGGAAACGTATTGTTATCGTTGGCAGATGATATAAAATTCTTGAACAATTACTCAAAGGTGTGAGTTGTATGAAATTATCTGCGATTGTTAGGGTGAGGAACATCAACCATTTCATATATTAAAAAAAGTCCTCAAATTTCAACTTTGGGCCCTTAGAGTAAGGACTGGAGTTTGCCGAGAAAAGCGATGAAAGCAACCAAAAACAGCTTGAAGAGGCCGTATTTAAGTGTTTTTTGCAGCAGCGAGCATTTGGAAACCCTCTTTCAGAGTCGATTATTTGCGGAAAAGCAAACCTTGTAACCGATAATCGAACCTTGTAATTGTCAGTAGGTTTTCATTTATAGAGATCAATGTCTGGCTATAAAAATGCAAGGTAAAGCGTGGTATTCGTGAGCTATATTTAAGTGGCAAGAACTGTCATCAGGTTCAAACGCAGCAGAATATTTTATGGAAAAATTAAAAATTTGGGGTTAAGAGTCTATTGACCCTTAATTTTTATACAACTCAGATGGAGCAGGCTTTACTTGGAAGCCTTTACCTACAATTACTTAAGCTTTTAACAGGGAAACTAGCTCTGTAGTTCTCTTAGTACCTCTGGTCACAAGGTTCGTAAAGATTGAGTTAAAGTGCTGTACGGTGCTAACACTACGGGAAACCAAACATACCTGTTGATAGGTAAAGAATGGCAATTGGAACGAAAGGCATGGATGATTGCTATTTTAATTATACCAAAATCACTTAAAGAAAGTCATAAGACGATGCTAGTTTTGGACAATGCATCTACTCCCCCGTATGGTGGTTAAGTTCTTCAATAATAGATATTTTAGTAAGGTGTTTAAAAGGATTATTTATATTTATAAAGGACACTTAAAAAATGGCGAAAGTTCCATTTTCTGTGAACTCGTTTTATTTTTAGTTATTGCAAAACAGCATTCCAAAACTACAATATTGATAGATATTTGTTCCTTAATGAAATGCGTTCTAAAATAATCGATCTTTAAATAAAATCATGTTAATTTTTGTGGAAAATCGAGTAGTTTTTGTGTAATTTCTTCCTGAAATCAAACGTTTTTGAATTTTTTCTCAGAAACGGCACCAATTCGATTGTTTTTCGTTTCTTTTTAACTTTTTGGTCGGATAAAGCAAAAAACCTTTAAAAATGCCACAAGTCTTATTTTTATTGAACTTTCTGAGTTTTTTAATATTGCAATACAGTAGAACCGCGCTCATCCGAACCCTGCAAATCCGAAATTTCAAATAATCCGAACAAAATTAGGGATGGAGAAAAAAAATAAAATGCTTATTTGAAGTGTAAAGAAAGGATTTTATAATTACTGTAGAACTGTACAACTAATATTATTGAAACACAAGTTGTCGAAATGAAACGTTTATTGCACTGTATAACACTGTGTATATCATTTGTTTGTATAGCAGCAATTTTTACTTAGAGGAACTTACAAAATCACTAATCTTTTGCCGCCAAAATCAGAAATTTTCCGAATCCGAACAGATCACACCTCCAATTAGTTCGGATTACCGGGGTTTTACTGTAGTTGCAAATAAAGTGATAAAGTATACGGTATTTGCAGTTGCAGTACAACTGTTTTTCAAATGTTATGCGATTTGAAATAGATATTTTATGTGGTAATATGTAATTTGCATTTAATTTCGAATCTGTTCCACGCGGTAGGCTATTTCATTCTATTGTCACAACCCTACTGCCACACACCACAATGAGAAATTTTCCACCTCCAAGTACAGAGACCGCGAGAGAGTACCAAGAACGGAGAGGTATTCACTAAAAACGTTATAAAGGAAACCCACCCAACTTTCAGCGAAAAATTATACAATTATAGATGAAAATTATGTAAAGAGCGAATATTTGCATTTTGCCGTTTTTCACTATTTAGGGCGCACGTTTTATTCGTTTTTACTTCGTTTTCGAATACCCTCTTATGAGATCGTATATAGCGAATGAAAAAAACTGAAGCAAAGCTGTTTCAAGAATACAGATATTAACTAGGAAGAATTAGCATTCATCATACTTGTTATACAATTTTTATTCGTTAAAAGTGTAATACATAAAAAGTGTTTCAGATTATAGGCATCCAATATTTATAAAAGTTTCGTTCTTGTACCTCGCATATGCATTTCGTATAGAGAAAATATCGTAATTCTACAGGTAAAGTGTGATTTTACTTTCTCGTCTTCATACGTTTTCATAGTAAAACGATAGTAGTTCAACACTGCGTCAGAAAAGACTATTATTTCACATTAAACAACATATAAGTCGTATTGTTGGGACCTGGTAACGAAAAAAATAGATATATAGTGTTCCAGTATGTTGTAAATTACTTCCTGTAATACGTTGTGCAGTAGGATTCCACTTTTTGTAGCCCATTGATACCTAAAAATCGATTGACAGTAAAGCGTCTGTCGGTCTGTCTGTGCTCAATATCAAAACCATTCTGACGATTTTCTTCGAAATTAATAATTCCACTGTCAATGTGAACAAACTTGCCGCCCTGCGAGTTTGAAAAAAATAGTTTGACTTTTGCGGGAGCACTTTACATAAAATCTTAACATGATTTTCAAATTTTTCTCTAAAATGGTCCGATTTTAATTAATCTTTGTCTTGGAATATCGTAAAAAAAGCTTTAAAATGCGCATGTCTTATTTTCGTTGAACTCGGAAGTTATAAAATTTTTAAAATTCAACATTTTTCAAAGTCTTCCAACAACTACAAAATTAAAAATAGAGAGATTTTTTCCTTCATAAAATGTGTTCTTTAAATATAGGCAGTGTAGTGTTAAAATAAGGTCATCTATACTTTTTCGAATATGTGTGTAGTTTACGCATAATTTTCCATAAAATATAGTCAATTGAAAATAATTTTTTTGCAAAAATGTCTCCAGTTTTTTAAAATGTTTTTTTGTAGAGTACGCTTGAAACAACATTACAAAAGTATAATTTTGAGCACAGAGATTTTTTTCTTTAATAAAATATTACTTAAAAATTAGATATTTCAGAAAGATCCTGTAAAATTTATTTGAATAGCCAGGAAATTTCGCGTAAATTTTCAATGACGTAAGGGCAATTTATAAAAAAATTTCAGAAACGGCGTCATACGTTTTTCTTATTTTTTTTAATAGCGCAAAAACACCTAAAATGACACGTCTCAGCGCTGAACGCTACATTAACTATATTGACTAAATAAAAGGTACTGAACTGTTTTTACGAATGTCGCTACAGTTCGGAGATTCGTAGACATATAATATCGTTGTGTAGATTGGGAGTAATTATATCATGTAGATTCTTTCCTGATTGATGAGATATGAATACTTGGTATTACCTCATTAACAGTATTTTCGGGTAATGTTGGTCTTTTCTTTAAAATCTCTTAGAAAATTCAAATACTGAATATTCCAAACTTAGTGATCACCACAGAAACGTACTGAACGTCTTTCTGACGAAATCAATATTCAATGAATTTCCGATTTTCTTGGGAATCCACTGTATAAAGTGTCTGCAAAATCCTCTTTACAAATGTGTAGTAAACAGTTAAATTGTCTTTTATTATACATTTATATAACTTCAACAAAACAAAACAAAATGTGATCGTACTCTCGTAGATAGTCTAATATCTCATGCGTGTAATTTCGTTCAGGTCAATTCCGTATTGATCCAAATGCGGGTTGGGTCGTAATTTGCAATGGGTGAGGTTCACAACTCCTGAATGACAGCAAATTTTCTGCTTCGACGATTGATTGATTGGGAAAATTCCGAATCTGGCTTCTCCTGCCGCGCATATTCACGGTTTTCAGGTACTCCTCGGCAAATAATGTGATAATTCTTCTGAAAGTGCATATGATTGTCTTTGATAACCGTAAGGTTGCAAACGTTTTTGGTTTCTAAAGTTTCTCATCATAAGGTTTTATCGTAAATTATGCGTTCACCAAAAACTCATTAATGGCGTGGAACCTCCCTAAACATGATTCCGAGAGTAGAATATTGAACTTCCAATAAAAATATTACTGACACTTAATTCTGTACACGATTACTTATATCGTATGTACGATTTGTTGAATGAAATTTGATCTAAATGTTATTCAAATCTTGTGCATTATGGTCATGTTTTAATCTTAGTACTGTTAGTATTCAGTTCTATGGACCTTACTGAAAAATTAATATTTTTTAAAACAAAATATAGCTGCTTAATTGAATTGGATGGTTAAATGAAATTTCTATGAATATGGATTTTTATTTTTAATAGATTTTTCAATTTCAAGAAATGGTGCTAATTTAAACAAATTTAGAGTACAGTGTTTGCACTTTGAATCATATATTTAATTTTCTTACATAATTCTACTGATTTTAATTATGTCAGCCCTAAATTAAATCCACAGTACCAATATTATTTGCGTATACTAAAGACAAAGCCAACTTCTAATAGTTTGCACCGCTTGACAATCTCCTAGATCAATTTGCTTTAGATAAGGTAGTACCAGGAACGGTGCAGCAGATAACTTAGTTGCCTAAGGCAGTTTTCATAACAGAATTCCGAAAGACAGGGGTTCACACGTCTTATGTGGTCTAGGAGAGATCGCACACGATCATTCAACTTCATACGAATAAGGTGAAAGTGCAAACAGGTTCTCATATACAAAATTTATTCTCACGAAGTTCGAAGAGAATCTGTACCGTGTGCACACGTGTGCGCTGAGTTAGTCACAGTTGTGCAAAGTAGTTTACGCAAAGTTAAATATTAGAGGATGAGGTGGAGCCGAGTAAAAAAAGCTCATTGCTATGTCGAGCGGAGGTTGTAGCGCAGTACAAAGCGATTGAATTCCTGTCAAGAGAGGGTGAGCCGGTGAGGGGACTAATGGAGGTCAGGGAAACACCGCATTGCAGTGTTCGTCGCGTTTCGTCTGGCCCACGTCAGCACGAGAAGAGCCACAGGTGGCGAAGGAGAGACTGTCTAGCCCTAGAAACAAATGGTGTTTGTGAAAGGTCGCTTTTCGCGTGTGTACGTCCCTAGTCGCTGACTGAGACGCGTCACATCGCAGGTGACTGTACCGTAATACCGTAATTCACCTGCCAATTTAAGAACTTGCGTTTTCGATACCGTATGGTCGGTGGCCCTTGTTTTACTTCAAATTACATATTAAATTATGGCATTTACTTCAGTTATTATTTTTCAAAACTAATAAAAGCTATTAGAATATTAAAATGTACATTTAAAGGAGTAGATTTCGATAGATTCTATTTTAATTCGTGATACACTATTGACAACAACTGACAAAGTTACTACTAAGTGCAGTTTACCCGTAGCTAGTTCTGAGTCAATTTCAACTATTCCAACACTTGATGTCAACAACCGAAAAAACAAATCCCCTTATTAATCGAATATGTTCTATTCTGCTCCGCGTTTGGTTAACCTTACTTGCTTGTAGTCAATTTTCTCTAATGTTCCCTAAGTTTTCAGGTGAAAAGAGATATAGTATGAATTAAAATATAATTCGTCATACGACTAGAAATTTTTATTACAGTACTCGTTTCAAACTTCCTGACTCCAACTCTTACTATAATAATACTATAAATAATATTACATTAGGGATAATTCTATAAAGAGTACTGCAATAATCCATTTCTCGGTGTTACAAGGTTAATCTTTATTCAGTTCTTTAACAGTTTTGAAATGTCGTTTTAATACTGTCAGGAACGTCCCGTCCTGGTTCCCTGGTTATTTTTCTTGCTTTCTGTGTTTGAGACTGCGTTTCCATTTCCTCTAAACGAAAATGTTTCTGACGGATGTCTGAGTTTGTAGCAGCGCCTTGAGTTTCCCACATTTCCCCACGTTACTTTCCAACACAGCTACACCTAAATTTCCCAACTCCATCACAAGCATATATTCTCTACACACACGTTCGTCTCATACACTGAAGGTGGTGCAGAAAATCTGAAAAAATAAAGGCTGCGCTCAAATATCGTTTCAAGAGTACCAACTTGGAACGAAAGGACACTGTGTTTCGAAATTCATAAACCCAAAATAATAGTTTTTCAATGACAATGATTCTTAAACTTAAGAATGTGTAATCGGGTTACCCGCGTTCTACTCGCAATTATTTGTAAAGGTTCTCACAAGATACACCGATGCTCCAGGCAATATGATAGCGCACAAGGTCTCCCAAAACAAACTTGATTTTTAAATCACATGATTTCTAATATTTCATTTTATATTGTTTATGATACTTGTTTTATATTTTTCATATTTGAGATATTGTGTACTGTGTATATGTATTCGTACACGTACGTCTCTCTTTCCCTCTCTCTCTCTCTCTCTCTCTCTCTCTCTCTCTCTCCCTCCTCTCTCGTCTCTCTCTCCTCTATCGTCTCTCTCTTCTGTCTTTTCTCTCCTCTCTCTCTTCTCTATCCTCTCTCCTCTCTCTCTCTCTCTCTCTCTCTCTCTCTCTCCTTTCTGTATCAAAAGTCAAACATTAAAACTTTATTATTCTAAGTTATTATTCGAAGGTAATTGATTATTTTATTTTGCAATATTATATTTTAAACAAAGATCTAAATCAGGTGCAGAATGGTGTATAATTTTATAGCACTGAGTTCCCAACAATTCGCAACATTCCAGAACATACAGCTCAAAATATGTGTCAGATTAAAATCAGCTAACCACAGCCGCAACCGATAGGTACCCAAATTACGCCATTTATCCAAATTAATCTGTTAGAAATGTTGTGTGTTGAATTTCACAATAGTATTCTTGTCTTTCTCTATGAATGTATTAATGATATACCGAAAAATCGAATGACGACAAATATCTGTCTGCCCGTTCTTCCGTCTGATCGTCTGTGAACAACGCTAGTGGCTAAACCGTTCAATCGATTTTCTCCAAAATTTATATTCTCTATTCGATCTGGCTGATGTCGCGCCTCCTTGAATTTGAAACCATTTATTTTTTTTATTTTTGAGAGATACTTTACATAAATTCTTTGGGATATTTTCCAAATTTTGAAAAAAATGGCACCATCGCTTTTGATTAACTTTTGTTGTTGAATAGTGTGAAAGACGTTTAAGAGAATTGTGCCGCACTTATATTCGTCAAAAACCATGAATTTCTCAAAAATGCAAAAATTGATTTTTTTCGGAGTCTTCCTACAACGTAAATATTAAAAATAGAGATTTCTCCCTCGATGATACCTGTTCTTTAACGATGGATTTTGAAATAAGGTTAAGTACAATTGTTCGAAAACTTGAGTACTTTCCGCGAAAATACTTTGCGTGAAAATACAGGAAGAAAGTTCGTGTTTCTTTTGCACTACTAGTTTCATTTAATTTTGTATACATTTTATATGAACAATTTAAACAATATAAATTTTTTATATGAATATAAATTTATATGAACAATATAAAACAATTCATTAGCTTCCTGATATGAAAAATAAAACACGTTTCTAAAATCTACAAGCTTCTCGTATGCAAATGTCTAAGTAGGGGCTGTTTAAGCACATTTAAAAAGCTTCACCGCCAGTGCAGATTAAAAAGTGAAACGAAATGAAATAATGATGCTTTGAAATTTTAATGTTCACCGCACACTCGTGAAATTACAGTTTTGTATTTATGTAGAAAAATAAAATGTGTAATTCTCCCAACTCATGTGTCGTGTCTCTGTTTCGCTTGGCAAATTTTTAAAAGGAATACTCTTCTGGCGTACGAGAATATTCTTTCAGTAAGTCATGAATCTCTAAGATAAAATTTAATGAAATATCAAAGTAATTTGAATGTGTTATGGAAAACTAAATGTTTTCTCTACCATTACTTCACCAAAGAAGATAATTTTTTGAATGCAATTGACCGTGACATGTCTACTGATTACGAAAGCGATCTACAACCGGGATGGAAGTAATAAAATTCGTTGGTTTGCGTTACTCTTTATTTTTAGAATAGGAAAGAATAATAAAATCAATATTTAATAAACTGACTTCGAAAATTGTGCATCTTTACCTCTATCAAAATCTTGATTTCAAATTGTCATTGTGTCTCTGAAGTTTACTACGCGTTCTAATTTCACAATGTCAAGTAACAAATTGAAATATGGGAGCCAAGGCATCAGTTTTCACATAACATGTCTATTCGCAAACAGTGTACAAAGCAACCAATGATAACACCAACGAACCAGGGGTTCAGTCCCAAAACAGTCTAGTCACTAGGCGATAGTTCACAGTTTATACAGAAGAATAATACAATGATCGTGCGCAATGTAGAATAGTAATGCCTGTATCTATTTAAGGCCTGGTCGTCGCCACCTTTCCTAGCTGCTTATATTGTAGCGTGCATAGGGTTACAGCTTCTGCGGACTCTGCGTCACTGCTCGTGACGTCACGCGGCGCCTCCGGCCGCCCCGCAACGTCCCGGCCCCGCCCGGTCCCGCCCGCTCCGCTCCGCCCCGCCCCGTCCCACCCTGCCCCGCCCCGCGCCGGCGAATTTCTGCTCTCTTTGCCTGGGATGTCGGAGCTTCGTAGATTTTTTTCAGCAAATTCATAATGAATGAATGAATTTAATATGAATAATAAAACCACAACGATTTAGAGTTATTAGTAAATACTTTCAAAATAACTAGAAATGAACTAGTGGCCTTCAGCGACAACAATGCTGCAGAACAAAATCATATTGTTTTTGTCGGTCTGAAATTTCAAAATAACTCTTTTCTACATATCACATGGTTACATAGGTGACATAAAACCAATTCAATTGTTTTTCCGATTTTTGTCTCGCTTTGTCCGTGTTAATCTCTGGAACGGCCATACCGATTTTGATGTGGTTCTCACTAAAAGTTTGTGTGCTTTGTTGGAAATAACAACCTCTTTTATTAAAATGATTATTTTATCTTATATAAAGAAAAGTTGATTGTTTTCTTTAGACAAATTTGTTTTATTCCGATATTAATAAATGAGTGCACACTTGGGCTTCAAAACGAGAGAAAAGTTACTGTATGTATGACATTTTGGAAGTATTAATCCTACCTCCTTTTTCTACATCTTCGAAAAAAATTAAATTTGCAGACTTTTCAATTTTCCAAATATCTCAAAAACCGTGAGTAATTCCACTGAATGGAATTGAACCTTTCTTAAAGCCAATAAATATTTCTACAGCCTGCATTAAGTATGAATAAGACGAAGTGTTGGTTAGCGCCCGATCTCATCTAGCAGGAGAAGAACACCATACACCGTGATAAATCTTGCACTACACTTACTGGCTTAATGACTACAGCAGATCACGCGCCCGAAAATACGTAATCAAACGAATCAGTCAGTTGCCAATCAGTCGATACTCGGTCAACGCAGAGTACTTCAGTTAGTATTTTATAACATACAACTATTTCTCCTGCTGGTAGTAGATATATGCTGATATTTCAGGTTGGTTGCCGAACAGCAATGGCTCATTTTGCCTAGTGACTTTTGCTAGAGCTTTGGAATTGAGCTTTTCCAGTGAAATGTAAATTAGTTTCCCGGCGAACTCAAATAGAGCTTACGTCCATTTATTTCGCAACCCATCCACAGTTTGCAACTCGTGCTGCATGTCTATGTGATAACGTGGATTGGGATGAAATTGTATATGGCCACTCAGAGGTAGCACTATTAAGGACGCGCGCTTGTAATTGCGTAGACAGACGTCTCCCGCCCATTACTATAGTACTGCAAACCGAATGGGATACAACAACTTCACATGTATCCTCTGTGCCTCTACACTTAAGACGTTACTTTGATTGATTGTGATTCAAAACTGTGATGTTTTGATTTAAAATGAAACCCCCAATAATTTTTTTAAAATAAAATTTGGGTAATGGTAACCGCAGGCATTTATTTTTATTTTTATTTAATAGGTAATTATTACAAACAAATTAGATTACTTGATCCTATGTGGCTAGGCCGAAGGCCTTTAAGCCATTACAATACCTACATCCTTTCGCGTTCTAATCTTTCGAATTCTGGTATTCAACCCAAATGGTCTCTCCATCGCATCAAAGCCGCGGAAAAGAGACCATAAGGTACGGCTCAGGAAAAAACCCCTGAAGGAGGAAAAACCTGCCGTCAGAACCCGAGTACATTCTAATCTATCCGACGTTTATTTTAACTATTTATTTTCTGGCGCGGGCGTCCCGCCGTCTCCTTCCAGTGCTTGGCCTCCTCAGCACCTGAAATCAAACGGCGCCACAGAAGATCGTCCGCACCAACGCCTCTGCCCTTACATTTTCGATCCCCCCTTCCCTTCACCCCCTAATGTGCTTATTACTATGCCAGTTTTATTTTATTTATTATATTGACCTGTTATTTACCAATTGACTACGACTTATGACTTATTTCTTAACTGTTTACGAACTTAACATATAATTACCGATTAACTTACTTATTGTTAGCTTATTGACTTATTAATTTCTCTCCAGTCTAGGCTCCGCTCAAGCTAACCAGTGCGGTTTTCCCACTCCCTAATTTCAGTTTCCCTAATGGTCCGGACCTTTCCTAAAAATGTTCCTAATTCTTTCATAAATTTAGATCTTTTGTCACCTAAAATGTTTTGGGCGAGCGTTACGTTCCTGTTTAGGAAGTAGTAATTTCCCATTCCCATCCATTTTTTCTCCATGTTTCGGTTGCACAGCAAATTAAGAGGATGTGGATCCAGTCTTCCCTATCACCGCAAAGCACGCAGATGCCATTACCACTTGCGTCCTTTAGTCTACGCTGCATCCACCCCCCAACCCTGAACCAAGCGTATCCCCCTCTTGCGTATCCCCCTTTCGCAACCCCATAATGGACTCGCATGGATTTGAGCTACCAGCGAACGTTTTTCAGCCGTTGCTGCCCAGATCTCTTGCCTTTTTATATCCGCAAGTCTATCGGAAATCAGCCTTTCTATCTCACGGGTTCCCCTTTCTCCCACCATTTCCAGAGAGACGTCTCCCAACCCTGCGCGGTCAAGTAGCCGTTTAATTTTGTACGCCCAGTAGCGATGGTCGCTTCCCGGCCATTGAACTCTAAAGAACCTATGTATAAGTGTGTCAGCCTGTTCATCTGCTAATTTAATCCATAGTTTAATAGGTTTCATTTTAAAATCTCTCCAAATTCCTATACTACCGACCTCTCTTAAGACTCCGGCATTTGCTGCGCACCTAGAAACTCCTAGAATTAATTTGCAATAATCTGTTTCAATGCTTTCTAATCGATCTATCCTATCGACTCCCCAGATTTCTGCTCCATAGTTCATAGCTGGGAGAACTAACGATTTGAACATTGTATCGCATACTTTTACCGGCAATTCCGGAACCCTGCGCTCTGCGCAAACGATTTCTTTGAGCGCAATTCTTCCTTTGCTGTGAGCCGTCAATATGTGATTATTCCACCCCCCATTCATGGAAAATTTTGCACCAAGATATGTAAATGTTTTGACGCGGTCAATTTCTTCCCTAGCGTAGTACCATTTCTCTTTGCTACCCCAGATAAACCCATTCTTGAAGACTACTACTTTCGTTTTCTGAATATTTACTTTTAGTCCCCATGTCTCACTATACCGTTCTAGAATATTTAAACTCTTCTGTAAGCCCTCAATCGTCTCCGAGCATAAAACTAAATCATCAGCATATAGTAGTCCGGGAAGTTTCAGGCCATCAATTACCGGAGCCGCTGTATCCGCTTCCTGTAGCCACGTCAATAAATCATTTATAAACAAGATAAACAGCAGTGGTGAAAGAGGACATCCCTGTTTTACTCCTACTGTCGATTTTATTTTTTGCGTCGTACTTCCGTCACCGCACCTGACGCAGTAATTTACTTCCCTATACATGCTCTGCAACACTTTTTAAACTTTACGTGAGACGCCTAGCTCATTTAGTTTTTGCCATAAAGCTTCCCTATTGATAGAGTCAAAAGCCTTCTCAAAATCCACAAAACTGCAATGTAAGTGGCCCCGTTTACGCGCAAGCGCCTGTTTTACTAGGGTATCTAACACAAATATATTGTCGGTTGTCGCGAAGCTTCTCCTAAAGCCTGCTTGTAATTCTGATATTTTACCGTACTTTTCCGCCCATTCACTCAGTCGCCCTTGAGTATTTATGTATTAAGGATATTGTTGCAGTTGTGTAGAAAGGGTCTGGCCAGGGTGTAGCCGCAGTGTACATAAATGCCCGCAGGCATTTATGTATTAAGGATATCGTTGCAGTTGTGTAGAAAGGGTCTGGCCAGGGTGTAGCCGAACGGGGAGAGCCATTTTTATTTTACTGTTCTGAGAAAATTAAACATACTAAATAGAATGTTCAGAAAGTTCTAAATCAAATTGTATATTATTTAAATATATGTAAAGAACAAACAAAAATTACACATGATGTGGAAATCAATATCAAATGAAATTAATGACATTACCCATAGTTTTGCGTTGGGCATTTTAATGCGGCATTACCTATAGTTTCTCATATTATTTGTAAAGCGAAGTTTAAAAAATATTAATTTTTTTACAATAGATGGTAATCTAATATTTTTTATGTCTTGCTTAACTATCTTCACTAAACTTCTTGAAATCCTGTAGGCATTCTCAATTTCATTGCATCCTCCAATAATCACTTCATTTTTTTAAAGTGGTCTGTTAACTACTAGCTCACAATCCGTTTGTACCTGCTGAATCTACATAGCTAATCCTTGCATTCTGTCGATGAAAATTCATGGGTAGTACTACGAGAATTTGAGTGAAAGAACATAACTGTAGATGTACTATTTCCAACTTCTTCTGTCACGTTTTGTTTGTACTTGATGCGTCGGCCCGTGAACAGCCCATGGCCTACCAGCGACGTCCCAGTCCCCCGACCATGGTTTAAGAGGGTATGGGTTTGCACGTTTTTACGGGTAGTTGTTTGCACGAAGACATGCCCACAATTCTTGTCTTCTTGTTTTCTCAACCTAAGAAGTGAATTTTCTCATCGTCACACAGCAACATATACTGGAACATTGCAAGGAAAACACACACTATAATCTTTCCTGACCGGGAATCGAATTTGAGTCGAGTCACAGAAAGCGAGCACGCTAACCAATGAGCTCAGCCGCCAGGCATTGTCACGTTTTTTTTAATTAACATGCGGTGTGTCGCTATCAGGCAACCGCAAAAAAATTATTAACACCCTACGTATCACAGTGTTAACGTTATTTCGGTTCGGGAAACTAGGTCAAAAATATTTTCCCGTTCAATTTTCTTAGTGGAAACGAACAATTTGTATTTTAACAATGTTAGAACAAAAATAAGCTTTAAATCTCATGATAAGGGACCGACCAGGATGAGTACGCAAAAGACGCCGAAAGAACTTCTTGAAATTACTAAGACGAATCTCTTGCGTCAGCAAAGAATTTTGTTAGGTGATTAAAATATTGATTCCTTGACTGTCACGTAGTTCGAAAGATGATCTAGTTGGTGGCTTTCCGTGGTTTCTCCGATCAATACCGGACAAATGCGGAGGCAATACCTTAGCAAACAAGCCACGTACCACGCGCGACATTTCTTTCCTCATTCTTTTCTCCTCTTCTCATACTTATACCCCACACACATACACACTTACATGCACTACGCTGCCTCACATACCGAGTGACCAGTCAGGAGCTTAAATCTGGTTTCGGGTGTGTTGTTCTGTTAGCGAAGGTGTCTGAAGGGAGATACCCCACAAGCCGACATGTAAATTCGCGCCGTATTTTACAATCTAGCAGGGGAGGAACACCGTCACTTCCTGGAATAGAATATGCATCATACTAACGGGCTAATGACCTTAGCAGTTGACGAACCTGTAAATACAAATATAATTGCAAGGCCATTTACATGAGGTGAAGGTAATATGGCCACGTTAAGCGCCTCAAATTTTCCTGTTTATATATTTCAACATTTGGCCAAATTAACAGCACCATGATGAAATTTAACACTTTTGCTTCAAGGTAAAATAGCTATATCACAAAAAGCGATTCAGGAATATTTTGTAAACAATGTAATTTCAAAGTAATATGCTCACATGCAGGCTTTATGGCCATTGCCAAATTAACTTGCATGATCTTGGAACTAGGTCTAGTCAGAGTAATATATAATATAAAGTACTCTTACAGCCTAATGTTACAAAAATACGGCCTGAAATAAATCCTTTTTGAAAACAATAGCGCGAGAGTTCATAAGAGTTTTATAAGAAGTTATAAGAACAGAGCGCCTTCAGCGTGTTCTTGTCAATAAAAGCTCCAGAGTGCAAATGCACGAAATCAACAAGTCTGGTAGGGTGTTAACGCACTTCTTGCACTTTCCTAGAGAGCATGCTAGCACACTCAATCGGAAATAGTTTCAGATAACTACATAGCCACTACTTGGCCATATTACCTGCACTGGCCATATTTGCATCACTTACCTTATATTTTAGTAATAGAGAAATTTAACACAATTCGCAACAGTCAATTTCATCATTCATATTGAGTTGGACGTACGAGGAGAGCTGATGGGGAAATTGGGCGGACGGGCAGATTGGACAAATTGGGCGAATAGGGCGAATGGGGCGGACGGACGCCCAGAAAGTGTGTTTAAAGTGTGTAGTGAGTGTGACGCAAGGTGAGTGTGACGCGCAAGTTGCCCCAGGAGCTCCCACGAGCGCAGCGCGACGTGTCCGCAGGGAGCAATCGGCACTCGGTGAACATCCCGACGATCGTTGCGCGGCCGGCGGGCACAGGCCCGCAGTTCCTCAGCGTGCAAGAGTCGCTGAGCCGGCACGCGGCTCCCGACGCCAGCAAGCGCGCCTCGCTGGTGGTGCAGCGCGCCGTCGAAGTGGAGGACGCCGACGTGGACGCCGTCGTAGGCCGCCTCGAAGCGGCGGCCGCGGCGGCGGCGGCGCCGGCGGCCCTCGACCAGCAGCCCGACGATGGGCTGGGTACGTATGCTCATCGCTCTGCGACGCATGCCTTGGCTTTTCGGACTTGTCTTCTTTTTTATTATGTGTGTATGTGTCTATATTATATGTGATTCGTTGCGTATTTTACGCAACACGTCTCTTTCACCCTGTTTGAGCATTTTTTGGAGTAATGCTCTGTTAAGTTATTGTCATGTCTCGCAACATCGCAGTTTTTCGATGCCTTTTCCCCCTTCGGCCAAGTGCTCGGCGCCGTTAGTAACTGGGGTTCTCAGACGATGACACCCGTCAGAAATACGTGATGTCTCGAATTCCTTAACTTCCTTGACTTCACGGAGCGCAGTTAAATAATTCGGCTAGCGTCGCCGGGCTTTTTTAACTTTGTGATGATAATTACTGACCGTTCTTGTAATCGTTCTTGTAAGTTTGTAACCGTATCAGTCGTTCGTTCATTCATAAAATAAAGCGTCCATTTGTTGCTTTTGTTAAAAATGTGAAATTATGAATGTTTCCTATCTTATTAGATAGGTAATTTTAGTTTTGTCTCATAGCGTTTTTATGAAATAATTACAAATCTTTATATAGAGAAATGTAGCATTTAAATCTGTGAAATGTGAGCTAAGATTGGTTGAAATCACCCAATAGAATTTAAAGAGCCAAAAAAATGTTTTCTGCAGCAAAATAATAATCCTTCTCAGGAAGTATGTTTGTTTGGCTTACTAGTACGTGACTTGTACAAACTGCAACGTATGTACATTTCACAGAAACTGAGAGATGGTAAATTTAAAATAGAGAGAAGTTAAGTTTACTTGTATGTTGATTTCACTGAAAACAATGATTTTTTACAGAAACAAAAGTATCCTTACCTTATAGATTTATGGTTACTGAGCAGAAAAAATAACACTGAAAATTCTCTCCTGACTCAAGCTTCCGAGGAATTTCATTTATTACATTTTTCTTCTGAGCTCCTTAAAGCCGAAATGGTGTAACTCTCATTTTTCTTGTTTCGACGTATTTAATGTTTTACTAGGGTTATTGTAGAACTTTACTAGTGTATCCTGACAGCCGCTACACATCAAGTTCAGACTCATGAAGGCCCTTTTGAAGTCCGTGTACAAATATTGGCACGAATTTGCTTACTTGTCAACAAAGTTTCCTCACCCCAAATACAGAAACGATCAAATAAAGGATATTTATTAGTCCCCAAGTACGCAAGCTATTGCATGTCAATGAGTTTGAAGCTACTCAATGTCGTGATGTAGAAACATTGCCGGGTATGAAGCTCAATTCTTGGGCGACTAGGGCGCTGATAGATATAAGAAATTGGTGTGCCTTTGAGAAAATTGGATGCAATATATCACTAAAAATACATCTATTCCTCTCCGAATATCTTCCCAGTGAATTGTGAAGATTTTAGTGATGAACGAAACCACGAGGATATTTCTGCAATTGATCAGCATTACAAAAGAAAGTGTTCGTTTCAGTGTTAGCAGATTTCTACTGGATAATCCGCAGAGATTTTCCAAACGTTTTCTACATGCGACAAAGAGGCGGTGTACATAAGCAAGGTAAGATTGAGCTGTATATTTATTCCTATATCGTTTTAGGGAAAATGTGAAATCAGTCAGAACCGGAGAACATTTACCTCAGATAGGAGAATTTTAGTGTGATTCTCGTGCTCAGCAACCCAAAATCTATAAAGAATAACTCCTTTTGTTTTCGTAAAACGACAAAAAGTGAAAAAATGTTAAGTTTTTTAAGTTGTCTCTTCTAAGTATCTATGCACGTTAGTTGCTCAGCCCAAACTGTAACCATGCAGTATGTAATGTCTGGCCGTTAGGCGAAGGTTCGTTCTGCATAAGCCGCGCGAGAAAACTACTATTATCAGCTAGAACTGCGCGGAAAAATAGCTGCTCTGACAACTCTGCGAATTAAATGTTTTCAGTTTAAATACACTCGCTCGGTGGTGCACGTCGAGCTTGCAGCAATTTATCAACACTAGCGAATCCGCACGAATACCTGCATAGGGAAAAGCTGCTCCCGTTCCTTTTCCTCGCCACATCGTACGAAGGGTAACATTTAGCGAAACGAAGTCGTGTGTATAAAATTCTAGAAACCTGCTTCTCAATTTATTTATAAAATATAAGTTAATTCGACCATCAATTTCACGTGTAGGGGCTTCCACGTGAGTCAAATCGATAATAAAATGAAAGGTTCCAAAAGATATCTGGAAGCCAATGGCCTAGAAAATTTATTTAAATCCCTAGAGCGTATCGTTTTCGAATTTTGCACGATTGACACATGGAAATATATCATTAAAAAGGCTTTGTGTCTCGTTTTGAATTTTCTCTTAGCTTATTTGGACGGAATTCTTCTCCGAAACTAATAATTCAAAGTACAATTCGCCATCCCTCCGTGATATTCTCTTTTTCTGACAACTTGGTTGTTGAAATTGGCTAATTGCGATAGCGCAAGAGGGATCTATATAATAATAATAATAATAATAATAATAATAATAATAATAATAATAATAATAATAATAATAATAATAATAATAATAATAAATAAAAAAGGGAACTCAACTCTTCTTCGTGTTTCACATCTTCTTTACATGGATGACCTGAAGCCCTATGCAGACACTGAGAGTCATAAGCGGCAACTAATAAACGTGAAGGAGAAGTTCACTGACGACATCAAGATGAAATTCGGTTTGGATAAGTGCAGGAGAGTGAATATCATTCGGGGTCATATGCAAGTTATAAATTTGGAAACTGATAATGAACCAAAGATTACCTTCATGGAACCCCATGAAACTTACAAATATTTGGGTTTCCAACAGTCACTCCGAATCAAACACACTGTTACTAAGAACATACTAACAACTGAAGTGTGTAAACGATTGCATGGACTTTTAAAATCTTAACTCTCTGCTAGAAACCTAGTGCAGACCATCAATTCATTTGTTATTCCAATGCTGACATACTCCTTTGGCGTTATTAAATGGAGCAATACCGACCTCGACAACCTCCAGAGGACAATTCGAATCGCTATGACTCAACACCGAAAAAATCATCCCCATTCAAGTACTGAGCATTTTACCCTTCCAAGATCGCAAGGAGGGCGAGGTATTGTATATCTCATAAATATACACAGCTTTCAAATTGCTTCACTCAGAAGATACTTCTTGGAACATTGTGAGAGAATTCAGCAAGCAGTGAGCGTAGTTGATAATAACTATAGTCCTCTGAACTTGAAAAAGCTTGATCCGCCTGTTCAGCCAATCACTGAAACGGAAGAGAAGATAACCTTATGAAAAGCGAAGGCACTGCATGGAAGGTACCCTCACGAGCTGAGTAAACCAGAAGTCGACATCTCTGCGTCGCGCGCATGGCTCCAGCACGGGGATCTCTTTCCGGAGACAGAAGCCTTCATGATAGCTACCCAGGACCAAGTGGTGCCAACATTGAACTAGAGAAAACACATTCTGAGAGATTCTACTATTCATTCCGACTCGTGTAGAAGATGTGAGGCTGCAAGTGAAACTATCCAACACGTGACAAGTGGATGTAGCAGCCACGCACAGTTGGAATACAAAAAGAGGCTTGATGAAGTGGCGAAGCAGGTCCACCAATTATTGGCATGGAAAACGGGCTTACTCGCCACTTCCGTGCCGTATTATAAATATGTGCCTCAGAATGTGATTGAAAGTAATGAGTACACACTCTACTGGGATCGCTCCATTATCACTGACAGACACGTCGGCGGCAATAGATCCGATATAACGTACATTGATAGAAACCATCAGCAGGTTTCCTTTATCGATATACCAATACCCAATACCCACAACATATCGGGAAAATATCAAGAGAAGATCCAGAAGTATTCCGATCTCGCCCATGAAGTCGCAACTCAGTGGAACATCAGTAAAGTGACAAATGTGCCTATAATAATATCAGCTACAGGAGTGATCCCGAAAATGACACTTCTGGCACTGGAGTGTCTTCACTTGGATGCCAGGATTGTATATAATATGCAAAAGTCAGTAACTTTGAATACATGCCATATTGTCAGAAGCCATCTGAACCTTCAGTAAAGCTACCATACACCTGGTCATCATTCCTGTGTGTGGTTGACATACCGACCAGTAGATACTGTGAATAATAAAAGATAATAATAAAAGATAATAATAATAATAATAACAATGCCGATCAGATGGCCGAGATCGCTAAGGCAGTAGTGCCGGAGTGATTTCGGACCAGAAGATCGCGGGTTCGAGTCCCGCCTCGGGCATGGGTGTATTTGTGTATGTCTGTATGTGTTGTCCTTTCACCCCCATTATCATCATATCATCATTTCATCTTCCATACCCCCAGGGCTAACAACCGTGGGGGATAAAAAATCGGATCCAGCTAAAATGCTGGTCCCCCCCAAAAATTGTCGCAAGCACCTACCACCGTGATAATAAATAAAAACTGAGCCACGGTAAATGCAGGATGCTTGCATGCGTGGTCCTAGTCGGCCGATTAACGAAATAATAATAATAATAATAATAATAATAATAATAATAATAATAATAATAATAAGGGGGAAGTTTACGATGGCTTGCTCCGAGAAACTAAAATTTATAGAAGAAACGAGATTACGTTTGTTTCCAAGAGCAGCAGGAAATTCCCAACCTAAGAAAAGATTCAACTATGATAGTTTCATTGATTTACATTAAATAATTACGCGTTTTGGTTAATAATTGCAAAGCCAAATTCATTTAACATTGATAATAAATTTGAAATTTACACTAAAAACAGATTACTTTTTTACCTTCGTGTTTTCTTTTACTTAACAATAATTGGTAATATAATATGTAATTGACGTTAAAAAGAATTCTTAGTAGAGTGTAAATCCTGCAATAAGAATTTGAAATAGCAAGATGTTATTACGAAAACTTAAACATAAGGTGGCATACCTGACCCTACTTGCCGGGAAAATCAAATGTTAATCATTTTTTCTCATTTGGCTGACGAAAGTTTCTGCATCTGTCTACTACAGCGGTAAAAAGTCACATGGACATCTTTGAATTTTCACTAAGAAAAAACAATCAAAAACAACAAAAATTATCTTCAATATTCTAATCCCATTTCTGCTTCACGAATGAGCTGTTTGAAACAGAACAAGCACGAGGTTGAAATAACTTCTGCTTCATAAACATGCGATAATCCTTGACCCCGAAGACGCAGTGTCCTAAGAACAGGAAGAGGGGGGGGCAATTCATGGTGAAGATATCATGGCGGATATTCATGGTGATCATAGAAGCGCAGTAGCATTACATTGCTTAATGATTCCGTAACGTATATTGCAAACGCGGATCTGAAATGTTCCGTTTCGGCGTATAAATATATTAAAATATGTTATATGTAGAAATATGCAGTAATAGGTATAATATGTAAAAATATGTAATTATAGCAAAATATGGAAAATATATCAAATAAAAATGGTTCTTATTCATTCAGAACGTCGTATAGTAATACTCTAAAGCATATTATTGGATGTAGGTATCTTGAACTTGTAAAAAACGTATAATTACATGAAAATCCGTTCCCTTCTCATCAGAATCGTCTCATACATAATGGTCGAGTTCGAGCAAATAAAAACACGGGAGCGGTCCTTCGTTTCTGATATATTGCTTAATATCGTACGTCACTGTGCAGTGAGAATATGACATTTGAAATTGTGTTAAAAAGAGCAACTTCTTTGTTTCTCCTCTCCATATTTCTTTCAAATATTCCTAACCGTGCAGGAGCTTCTTCACAAAGGAATATTTCAAATGTTTTCTTGCTTTCTTTTAAAACTTATATTTTTTCGCCCCTCGCTGAAAATTGTAACCTGAAAAAAGGGTGCACTCTCACGCTTGACGTCCAGGAGGGCTTTTAAAAGGGAAAAGTTACATTTCAAATATTTCCAAACAAAACTTATTTAATGTTTTATCAAAAATCTCGAAAAAATTCGTTTCGTGTCGTAAAAATCGTTTTCGTCATTAATGACCACGCATCTCACACGTAACAGCGAAAATAACGAACAATAATATGAAAATTACTACGTAATCTTGGCGAAGAGAGTGCGAGATGAAGTTAAATTTTAGCACCATTTTACTATTTTGCGATTACGTAGCATCCACTCATACTCGAGCAGTAATGTGTTCCAGTTGTCTAAAAAGTTCTGTAATTTTTCTTTTATTTTTATTAGTTGCGAGATTCTGCTTCGCACGTTTGCCATCTTCTACGTCATCTTCTTCCTTCTGCGCCATCTGGTTGCGAACTCTCTCCCTTCCAATAGTCGTGTCCCTACTCCACACCCTCCCTGCGGATTGTCTGCGTCGGCGGGCGAAGCCGGGGTGCCTCTGCGATTGGCCGGCGAGTCGTATCGCGCAAAATCGTTTGTTTTCCGACCTGTCAAGCGGGAAGTAACGACTGTTTCGGAAAGAGCGGGTCCCCAGGCCACGTGGGAGTCGGCGCGCGGGAGGACGGGCGAGGCGGGACGCCCGTGAATTTGACAAGCGCCGCGTTCGCCGGAGCAGGCCTTCAAGCCGCCCTCGCCACCGCCCTCGCGCCGCCCTCGCGCCACCTTCGCCGTCCTCGTTCTCGTTGAGGACACGGCTCGTGAGTGCACGATCCTGGAATTGATGGGGGTGACCCTCAAACGGCTCTCTCGGCGAGACGGCGGCGAGGTGGGCCTCGCACGTGGCTGTCCCCTGCTGTAGGGCGCTGAGATTTTTTTAAATTGAATGGGTGGGTTAGGGTCACGTCGCTACGAGGCGAACGCAGGATAAAATGAAAAGGAAAATTAAAACAGCCTCGGGGAGAATATTTGTTAGTGACAACAAAGTCCGTTCACTGCCTATACCCTAATATGTTTGAAGTGAGCAACTTGCGCTTTTAATCATTAGACTTGGAAAGACTGTAGAAACGTGATTTTATCATGGTGGGAAACTTTAACAATTCGTTAGCACACATTTTAAGTAACTTGAAAGCAAATAATTATCTTTACAACCCTGATTAATATAATAGATTAAACATTTTAATACGTTAACTATGAATGAACGTATCAGATCTTTACATGAGAATTTCAAAACAGTATTGATATTATTTGTAACATAACAAGAATGATTATGAAAAACAGTTGAGTTGTGAGAGTCACCCGCTGATTAATGATTTTTTTCTCGTTCCTGCCGGTTACGCCTTTGTTTATATGCTTTGTAGTCGAGCTTGCCGCCTGTCCGACGCAACATCCATCTTGCTACACTTCATTTTGCCTAATACTGTAATACCGAAGCATACCGACTCGGACTTTCCCGCCGTCTGCGGACTACATTTTGTAGGTCTACCCATTCTTCTTTCTATAATTTTAATCAAACTTATTTCTTATTTCGCATTTCTCACACTCGTGCAAGAACGAAACAAAATTCTAAACTGAAAAAAAGACACACGAGATTTTACGAAGTTACACGAGATTTTATGACTTTTTAGTACTTTTTGAGTCATAAGTTCTTGCAGAATGAAGGGAATTGCACATATAATTCACACCCATATTTTTTAATAACAAATTGTAGAAAATAAGTACGGAAAGGTGCAAAAATTATTTTTCTAGACCTTTGAAAACTACTTAGACCTCACAGAAGAGTGTTTCAGTGACGACAAGACTAGATGCAAATAATGGTTAGGATTAAAAGTACACATGCAATAATTCAATTCGGTCTTAGAATACCCTCTAACATTAAAGTATATAAATAGTCAAGTGTACCATGCCACACGTGACGACAGATCATGCATTATGCATGGTAGAATAATCGATAATAAAAATCCACCTAAACTAAATGAATTATTCATTCATATATGCCTTGTTCCTTCTCGGATCCGACTGCCAGTAATTTGCCGGTAGATGGCTCGTTAATCTCGTTCTTCAGCTGCCAAATACCCTGTTCTTTCCGATACTCCCACTGCTATACGACTTTTCCTTCTTCCTCTTTCTTCAACCCAATCGTCACGGATGTTTTCATCGCCCTCGCCACCAGAATTCTTTTTCTCTTCTTTATAATTTTTGTCAATTCCATTATCACTCCTCCACCGTTGTTTCAACCAAAGGGCCTCGCTCCCTTTGACTGCCACAGATACTTCAGCCTTTCCACCAAAATTCTTACCATCGCCACATCCACCCCTATCAGAATAATCTCTACTACTACCAAGAACGACGCACTAGCTACGTTGCTGGATCACATTCAACCATTCCCCGAAGGGAAATTCTAAAGTTGGGTTACTTTGATCGATAGTATTTCGTAGTTTCTCCGATCCTCTCCTCGTTCCAGCTGAGGATGAACACTACCATCTCCCAGAAAATAGCATGCAATATATTTGGGACTATTACCATAGTAGTTGCGACTGGAATCAATCAATTCCAAGAATGTCGCTATTAACACATGAACTGATTTCCACACTCACCATCTTCACTATCACCGTCGCCATCTTCATCACCATCACCTTCACTATTACTACTCCAACCATCACGATTACCACTCTCGCCATCACAACAAACAATTACCATTACAACCATCACCATGACCACCCTCGACATTACGACACCACCATCGATACTACCATTACCATCCTCACCGCTATCATTACCACCATCACTATCTTCATTACCATACCCTTCACCATAACCATTATCACTCTTACCATCACCATCATTATCATCAGGAACACCATCACTGTTGCCATTGCCTGTTGTCACTGCCACTCTCATTGCCGCTACCACCACCACCACCGCCATCACTTCTTCTACTACTATTACCATCACCACTTCCACCGCCACCTTCACAACCACCACCATCAGTCACTACCACGGCCACCACATTTCCACCACCATCATTATCATCACCACTACCATCAACCTCATTATCATCGCATTAAATCGCCGCTATCGTCACTGGAGCAATCGACGTGAGCCCTCCTACCGCTGCCACCGGCCTCAATCGTTCCCGCTTCACAGTCCACACTTTCCGCCCATTTTCCCTTTGCCTTTCTTGTTTTTCCTACTTTGGGCTCTGACTGTGCCTTTGTCCCAGGCCAATCGATGGCGTTGGCGGAATATTTCTGATTCTCGGCCGCTGTTCTTTTGCTCGGAGCTGCTCGCGCCGTTCCGCACTGTTTCGGCCGCCGTCGCGCTCGCCCTTTCGCCCGCACAGGGAGACGTCGAGCACACGTCGCTCCACAGCGCGCGGAGTCGATACAGGACTTGCGGACGGAGTTTCTTCGGAGAACTCCACGCAGTTCCGTGATATTCCACTCCAACTATCGATTTGTTTCTTTTCTCTTTAATGTTCAACATCATCCAACAGAAGTTTTGAAGTGTCGATTTTTCGAAGGCAGTGATCCTTTCAGAACCATTAACATTTGATAGACGGAAAAAATATAATCCGCTGTAATGTATTTTAGGATATCGTGAACAACATCCTTTTTCAAGTTTAAGAGATATCGCTACATTACTGATTTTATGCAATCGACCAGCGTGATCCTTAACAATGTTTTGTGCATAGATGCGTGTTTATTAATTCATTAAACAACTCAATAGTTAATAATAAATATCTGTCTTTTGTCTTGTGAAGTAGTGCCCTCTATTTTAGTCGTGAGAAAACTTTGGTTTCCGACCTACATTCTGGGAAAAGCTTAAATTTGTAACGCTCTCGAAAATAAAATTGCATTTTAAACGTCATGCTCTTTGTAGCTGATATAAAGAAAGTTCATTTGCATAAAATATGTGGAAGAACGAAACTGGCTGAGATCCAGATAGCAGTAATACACAGAAGCAAAGTTAAATTTTCATGAATCCAACTCTCAAATTGTTGTGCCAGTATAATAGAAGAAATCAATAATGTTGGCTGAGAAAATGGAAGAAATAGTAATGAGGAAACTAGTGACAATTGGTGAAATGTTAATTATTGACTGAGAAGATATACGATTATTAAATGGGATTATTTTGGATATTATTATAAACAATTTTAACAATGTTTCTTATTCTTTAAAGAATATTTTATATAAATTTAAAATATAATAAAGCATTGAAACACACAGTATTATACCAAAAAATGATGACCGAATTATTCCATGTTTCTCTATCTTATGTAAGAACAACAAACGGGAAATTCAAAAACAATTCTTCGTTTTAGTCTTAGTGTCAATTTTGTAAGTTATATTGTTTTAGAAGAACTATAAAAAAATCGAGGGCAAAATATGGTCAATATTTTTTTTAGTAAACCGCTAGGTGTGACGTAATTGAACCATTTTCATACTTCCTACAATTTTATAGCAAGGCATAACTGATATTGAGTAGTAATGTATTAATAAATTATTCGTTGTGGACATATTGATCGTGCATAATTCGGAATTGGTACGACCTAAACCGTTAAAACCAAGGTTTCGAGGCCAGAAGGGCCTTGAATTTTGTTTCTCACGCCGTTCACGTACAAAAAAAGCATTTTCTTAATAGTTTTATGTGGTTTTAAATTTTGTTGAGAAGTGAATTAAGTTATTCTTCTTAGAAAACAATTACGCTTATTAATACTCATGCTTGGATACGAAAAGAATGTGTTGTGTGTCAAATTCCCATTTTTTAAAAACTATGTTTGTGATTTTGGCCGAAGCGAAACGATGTGTTTGAATGCAAGTTTGTTTTGGATACCAATATGATTTTGTGGTATCGAAAGTATGGACAAATTCCCCATTCGGATGTCTAAATTTTCACCGTAAAATGAGTGAAGTCGGTTTTTCATTCCATTTCATTTAATCGTGTATTAAAGCTTTAGTAGTTGCTACGCGACCAAAACCTACCGAATTAACTCTAAAAGTATTTCAGCATAAAAATATTTCAAAAATAATTCATTACACAGATTCAAGGTTGTGAATCCCGGAGAATCACCATCTTTTTCGAATTAGGGTCATCTAGATTACAGAATCTATAACTGAATGTGTGAACTAATAGGGATATTTGCTATGACGTAGCTTACAGCAATCGACATTAATATCTCAAGTACTCTATTCAACTTTTGAGAATCTGCACTTGCACAACTCGAACTGCGCATGAGAAGAAGGACGATATTGCTGTCAGCTGCCGCAGCTATATGATCAGCTAACCTAGTTTTACAGAATTTCAAGTTTTTTTTATATTCATATTCAAAAATGAGATTTACAACGTGCGAAAAGTTCGCAAGTGTCTGTCTAGTTTTGTTAAAAAATTTTGAGACAAAAAAGATGTAAATACAAATATTATCACAGTGCATTTTATTCGGGAACGTAGAGTAGTGACAGAAACCAGAGACAAATGAAGGCAGCAATGTCAAATACTTCAGTATCTGGCTAATTTGCTAACAAAATATATTAAAATTTAATTAAAATACACTATTTTCGTTTCTTTACGAAACATTATTCAAGAAACATGTGCATATAAAAGTAACCAGAGCAAGAGCTGAACATTTATAAAATTGTTTATTGCTTTAATTTTTCTTGCCCATCGATTATTGACCATTGTCATAGATTGTGAATTTACATATTAAGTTTCAGTTATTTGTATAATTTTTGAAATGATTTTATGACATTCATTTCGGCGAGGATCGATTCAATTCGCGAGATAGCCATCGTCGACCGGATAGCCGCGTGTTTAACGCGCCCGACTTCAAGATTCGATCATTTCAACGCCCAGATACACAAGCGCCACACTGCGGCTGGCCTCTTTGTAGAAGTTCGTCCGTTCTCTAAGAGATGGCGGCGCTGTCGACACTCCAAAGTCGAAGTTCAGGCGCTCTACCACGCTGTTGCGTTCGGGTAAACGACCGATATTTGAAATTTGTGCGGCAATTTTCAAGTTTATGCCATTATGAGTTGATTGTGTGACAGGATTAATACATTTGCGACAAGACTATAAGCGAAGAAACAAGAATACGATAATTTAACATTAGATTATTATTTTATCCTGCGGAAGATCAAATTCTGAATAAATTATCAGGAGTTTAAAATTTTCGTACATTGCAAAAGTTGAATTTTTTCGACGATGTCCCCGAACTACAATATTAAAAATAAGATTTTTTGTTATTAAAATAGGTTCTTCAATAACATTGTTACATGACATGAACAATTTTTCAAAAATATGAGTAGTGATCGAGTTATTTTGCACGAATGATTATTAAACAATATTTTGCCCGAAAATATTGTTGAAATATGAAACGCTTAAAAAATTATGCAAAATCTCTGTATATTGTAAATTAGGAAAAATAACATTGCAACACTACAATTTTCATAAAACCTATTTCTCTTAGTAAAATCTCTTTTAAAAAATTAGATCATTAAAAACGATCATTTACATTTTCATGAAAAAATAATTTTCTCGAAATTTTGGCTTGAAAATGTGATTTATAAAAAATTGTCTCAAAAACAGCTCAAAATATATATTTAAATATTTTTCTCGGTCAGAACAAAGGTCGCTTAAAAATGGTGTAGGTCGTCATTTCGGCAAACTCTGTGTTTATAAATTGTTTAGAATTGTTTGGAATAACTTTGAAAACAGTAATTTTAAAATTGCAAACAAAGAGTTAATAGTGTGGAACTACAATATTGCTGAAAGAGATTCTTTCCTTAATGAAATGTGTTCTTTTAAACTAGATCGTGAAATAATGGAAATTAAAATCTATGAATTTTTAAAAATTGCAAATGCAAATGCTCAACTACTTTTTAAGCCTCGGAAAGGTTAAGTTACCAATGAGGTAATGACGGAGGGCTAACGTAAATGGGGTGCTGAATCCTGAGTTCGAATCCCGGCGCGGAGAAGGAAGTTTTGTTTGTTAGAAACACTTTTGCAAGTTCGTGTGTTATTATGATATGCTTAGCCATTGCAAATAATGCTAGGAAGTACGTGCTGTTGAAGCACGACTAGTTTATATATTTCGTCTCATTACTTGTCTCCTGATTAAAGTTGGAATAAAGAATTGAGTTTCAGACATATTACGTACCACCTTGCATTAATCAGGGTCTCAATAGGGTATGAGAATATCTTAAAGAGAAATACAAACAAGTCAATAGAAACGAGCTTTTACTAGCTAGAAGGAATGAGTCGTAACAGTTGTTAACGTTTCGTCATTGTTGCAGAAATTGTAGTCAACGGCCAATTACTGAATAGACGGATGCATCTCTCACAGATAATACAAAGCATTCGAAATTACCAATAAATTCACGAGGTCTGAAACGGCGACTGCATTTATTTTGGAATTTCCAAAGCACGAAAAGCATTTCATACTAATATAATTCCTCGAGTGTAAATAATATAATAATAATTATATAATAATAATAATTTATTATTATTCGTTATATTTATACTTAAGCGAGTTTATTTTACTATTAAATATGCAATTTGTGACTAGAATATCGTAAAAATGCATGGGTGTTATATTATGTAACGATTTTTCTGGGTTTTGTTCATAGTAAATGAAATTTCAAAAATGATAGTATGTGTATGTATTCTTGCATGGTTTGTCTATATAGTTGTACGAGTATGTATGTTTAATATGGTATGATATATTACATACTACTTCAATCCACTTGTTCTCTTTTTGTACTATTTTAGCTTGTTTGATTCAATAATTTATCAATTTCAACTATTGATGCTCATTCAGATCGTCTGATTGTTGGCAACCATAACTCCATTTTTCCTAACCGGGAGTATTAATATGTCGTAAAAATATCGTCATCGATTTTTTGCAGCATTACATTACTATCTCTGTACTCCATGTCTGGAAGAGTAAAAATCAGTCTCGGAATGTAAAGAATGTAGTTCTACCATATGGCAAGTGCAATGTACTTACCAGTTTATACTTCGAAAATCGTGTGAGAATTACGTTCAAAAAACAGTCGAAGGTGCGGCTTACGTAACGCGTTGTGGATCTGCACCCCACACGCACCCACGTCTACCGTAGCGGAACCTCGCGTTCTCCCCAAGGAACGCGTCTGTTAAAGCTGATACGCTCAGTCATTTGTATCAGAAATATTTACAAGAGGGAGAAGGGTCTCGTCTGCGACGGTTACACTGTTCTCACAATTTTGTAACCTTCAACACCTCAAGCAAGCCTACCGACACGCTAGGTAAGCCTGGCCCTCTTTGTCGTCGTCAACACTCCTCAGGTGAAGAAGATGCACCACAAGAAGTTGATTTGCTTCTCCTCGGATACTTTTCGATCGTGCGCATTCCAGCGGGATTTTTCAAAGTTGTTGAACAAAGTGACGCATTGTGAACCCAAAACGGGCAGACTGGTGTAGAGATATCCACTCCGCGATTGTGTCGTAAAACATAATTGTGTACAACTTGTAATCGACTGAATCGACGAGTATTCAATAAAATCTTATAAAGAACTTATTCTTCATATCATAATTGTCCAGAAAAAACGTCTGAGCTCTCTCCACTTGGTCGTCAACATCCAGTCAGGAATACAGTACTAGAAGAAGAAAAGAAGTCTTTCATTGTCTTCGCTTAGAAGGTAACCAACTGGATTTAAACAAATTCTAAAATTGGCGAAAGTTAAAAGAGAAATAATCAAAGAAATCAATTAAATAAGTCGATAAATACACAATGTAGTTTTGACTTGTCTTGTATTTTCTTACTCTCAAAATTACTTTATTACGTAATTTGCTGTTCTCAAATGAAATTTTTAACCAATATTACGTACATTAAAGTCATAATATTTATCGTATGAGTACCTTATTATTTAAATCTTAAATCAAATTTATTCACCGGGAATTAAATTATCAACTTTCATTTGTCTTCATCTAAATGCGTATGCTGTATTCTTTGCATTTCTTATGAAAATGATAGTATTAATTTTCCATGTACACGCATTAATTAAGGCTGGAATGCAATTTTAATCCACAAAGTGAGGAATTAAGCATTTATCTCGCGTAAATGATGTTGGTTGTCTGCAGGACTTTGGTAATTGTTCCATTGCAGACTCATCTTTTTCGCGCTTTTTTAACAGGCGACCATACGCTCTTGAACTACTTACAATTTATCAGAGGAAAATACAAAACAAGATTAGAAATTTAACACTGTAATTTACAATAGCGGATTCAGCAAATTAAAGACGAAACTGTTTTGTGATCTTAAAAATAAATTATTAGATATACATATATTAACGTATTTTATAAACAATTAATATTAAAAATTAAATTATAAAGAGGTAGAATTCAATTGCTCGTTTAGAGAGTGTTGTGAATAGCAACATAGTAATAGCGAGTAGATACGAATCGCAACAGATTAAAACGTACTTATTCCAAGTCATGTAATAAAATATAATGTAGTTTGACGTCGCAGGATATAACATTTTCTGATGTGATAGTTATAATTTCTTCTATTTCGAATGAACTTATTATTCTCTGAATCGGCATATTTTAGGTTTACATTCATAAAGTTTAGAGTCTGTCAAGAATTCGCTTGAAAGTGACTTGAAGCAAATTGCGTAGTTAATACATTTTGATCTGTTGCTCCACATATAGCTGAGTCATCTATTAATAGTAGGTTTATGTGAGCAAACATACTATAGTGAAATCAATGTTAACTGCATGTGTATTTGTTATAGTTTTGTGTCGCTAATGTTCGTCCAATATTCCAATTTGTGATTTCAATATTCGTCTCGCAGGAGTAATTACTATCTATCTTATTTTAAGAAAAAAATATGTGAGGTACCTACAATTAGCAAGATGAAAATTAGATATCCATCAATATTGCTAGAAGCGTTTATTTAACTTTATTCGCTGTTGAAAAAGAAGACCACAATATGTGCTCAAAGAATGAGGGGATTAGATCCACCATATCCCGCCATGTTTCTTATATGCAAGCAGGTCCTGCTTCGGTTGCGTAGCTGCAGATTCAGCTTTGTTCCGTCTCGGGCCGCGTTGGCCCCGGCGGCGGCCCACGAGGACTCGCGTCCGAGTAATTAATCTGCCGAGGGTGCGGCTGAGCGCCGCCAGTCGGAAACGCCCGCGTGAAGTCCAACTTTCTCGGCTTCCACGTCAAACACTGCGCGCGGAACCCCGCAGCCGCTCCGAATGGCGTAATTTACGAGAGCTTAATTTCCCGGGGCGAAGCC
The DNA here is from genome assembly GCA_038098605.1 of Gryllus longicercus. Lineage (NCBI taxonomy): Eukaryota > Metazoa > Arthropoda > Insecta > Orthoptera > Gryllidae > Gryllus > Gryllus longicercus. The sequence goes on along the minus strand of JAZDUA010000234.1, from coordinate 1,446,047 downwards.
CTTTCGAACGGCGAAGGCTAGGTGGGCCACGTGTCGTGAATATCCCGGTATCTAAGTCAAACTGCTGACCAGTTGGGATAGGTCAGCGTCTGTTGCTTCTTCCACACCGTTAACCGGGAAGTCCTAGGTTGCGAAACATGACGATGGTGGATTTTCGACACTAAATTGCTATTTAAACGTAGTGGCACTTCAAGGACACAAACCGGAGAGAGAGGGGGACATTGTCATCCAATCGGAAGCACCAATACCAAAAATTTAAGTCATAACGAAGCTTCCGATTGGATGACAGTGCTCCTCCCCTCTCCGTCTAGCACGTGAAGTTAAAGGGTCACTGTTGTTAAATCGAAGTATAGCTACGCAGCTGGGTCCCTGCCTGAAGGAGAATTCTTTCTCTAATCGACAGCTTTCCGTGGTATCTCTGATCAGTACCAGGCGAGGCGATTATAAGAAAATTACCCTAACAAACGGACCATAAACCGTGTGCTTATCATTACATCCTCATACAAGGCCTCTCATCTCACCTTACGAACACTTACTATACTTCGTATACGGCCCTTATTACCTCACATTTCGGGAGATCATTGGGAAGCTTAGAGCTGTTCCGGCTGAGCGGTACCTCTCTCCTGTAGATATACCAGGTGAAGAAAACTCGTAAGCCGAAATGTTTCAGCGGGGGAGTAACATCACCGCCTCCAGAGAAATAACATTCATTACACTTACGGAACTAATAATAAAATTAGTTGACCCGCCCGACACTAATAAATACTCACTCGAAATGCTTCCTGCGTACTATACTGGAAACTGAAGTACATTGAACCTTAGTAAACAATGCCTCACACAATGTAGCCGTTTTATTCATAAATACGAATCGTCAATGCTTCAGAGTTTTAGATTATGTCAAAAGACAGTTAATACTGTTATAAATATTAATAACTCCTTTTAATTCAGTAAAATTGGATACAAATAACTACAAATACTTAAGCATTCTTTTTAAGAATTTACAAAGGCAGATTCATGCATTTTGCGTAGTCAATGTTTGGATGTTTTACCTTTCTAGGAGGCAATGCACTACACAATTTTCTCAGCAGAATATTCAAAAATAAAAATTAAAAACATTAAAGAATCGCGTCGATGTGAACAGCATCTTATAATCCATCGCGTGTTCTGTGCTATTTTTCAACGCACAGAACTTGATGTTGCAGTTCGTGTCCCTCAGTAATGCATGTTCTGTTTTTAGTTATTTAAAATTAGTACTTTGTTTTCCAATCATGTGTTCTTTAAGAGAGTTGTTGTACATTAGGTCTGATTGTACGAGTCTGGTTTGGTCTCAGTGTTCGAACGTATTAACCGATCAAAATTAATTACCCGTGTACAAATGCAATTGAATAGTTGGCGTAACTTCACTTCATCTCATACGTTTTTTAACGATTATTCTCATAATTGACGGCATATTTCCTCTTATAAATCTAGTTAGTCTTCCAGATAGTTGGGAGAAACCGCTCTTCTAACAAAACCATGAGGCAATATTACGACGAAACTTGCTAGGACACAAGAACGCGCTTTAGGTGAGTCACGAAAATAAACTGAGTAATTGCATACAGCCATTACGATGTTCTATCATGACGAACAGTGCAAAATATAACAATATTTTTGAACCACTTACGTAGTGTGACCATCTAAACACATGAATCGTTGTATAACGTAAAATATATTGGATCGTTCGGCAAGAAAAAGAACTTGGGGAACATTTATTGGTCGGGTTGACATTTTGTGGCGATTGTTGTTTGATGTCGACCGGATTTTTCGACCAATACCAATCGACCCATTGAACTAGCGTTTAGACTGTCCATGCGTTCTTTTGTCGTTGGGCATTTATAGCAAGCCATTCGTATTTCTTCCACACGATAGTTTTTTTATTCATTGAGAAGTCAAATAGATCCTCTGTATGTGATATGCGCTGCGCAGGCGGCCCGGAGGAGAGCGCCGAGTTGGAGGCGCTGGAGAAGGGCGAGACGGACAGCATGCTGCCCGGGGCGGAAGCGCCCGCGTGCGGTGCGGGGGCGACGGCGGCGGGCGCGGCGCCGGGCGGCGGCGGCGCGGGGGCCGGCGCCGACGCCGCGGGTCCGAGCCCGGGCCCGGGGGCGAGCCCCGGGATCTGCGTGGGCTTGGGCTCGGGCGCGGACGCGGGCGCGGGCGCCGGCTCGGGCGGCGGCGCTGGCCAGCCCAAGCACCCGTGGCACGCACTCGTGTCGTACGTGGACGAGCTGACTGTGGGCGGACGCCGCGACTCGCAGGGCCGCTACATCGACGGCATGAGCAGCTTCCCCGGCTTCGGCCGCAACAAGACGGTGAAGGTGCCCCAGGACTGCTTCCCGCGCACCTGCTACGAAGGGTGAGTAGCTTCGGCATTCCTTTTAGTCCGTGTAGCAATGAGATTGAAACTGATTCACCATCATCGCCACCATCTTGGCGTTTAAAGTATATCCTCACAGCTGAAACCAGGCATCCCGTTCGAGAATAAATTTTCCTGTTCCTTAAGTCAATGGGGCTCTAGGAAGGTCTGACGGGGGAGGGAGAGAACGGAACAAGGAGAGGGAAAGAAAGAAAAGAGAAACAAAGAAAGAAAGAGATGAAGGGTGAAAAGTGATAGAGATAAGGGCGTAGAGAGAGTGATGAGAATAGCGATATCAACTGGACAAAATGGCTGTGAGAGAGGAAGATGTTAAACATACAATTTTCAATTGAATGCTGTGAGGCTATTTGGGGTTGCGTTCTGTAAATACATGAAGGCAGTCACAAAACTTTAGCACCTCCTGACGATTTTAAACGGTTTAAGATATTGCGATGCAGTTTTCACTAATGTGCGAGAAGGAAGTGTAGGAATAAATAATTGCATGTATTTGTTACTTTCTTATCATTAATGTTTTACGAACTATTGAGGTAACTTGTTTTTTGTTTTTTTGTTTTTTCAAATTGAATTAGACTATTTTTATTCTCTCACAACGATCATAAAAATACTAATTTAGTGGTTACATAATGGCATATTTGTGCTTATTATATAAGTGTTTGTGAGTAATTTTGAATTACTTGGTACTGGTGATTGCCGGAAATTTTGAATATAATGCATAACTCCCCGACTCGCTGGTTAAGGTTCCTCAGAGCCTTACTCTTAAAGAAAGAAAAGAAAGAAAGAAAGAAAGAAAGAAAAACGATCGGTAAATGTACTTCGGAGAGCTGTTCGCCGTCTTTGAAAATAGAAAACAAATTCCAAGACTTTACAAAACGTGAAATTTTTTATGAATCCTCATTTTCAACCTTCTGTTTTTTTTTTTGATTTTTCTCATAAGTATAAAATGCATTGAAATGAAATTGCTTGTTACTGCATCTTCGTACGATTATTTTAATAACTCATGTGTTATTAAAGAGATCTTTGAAACAAAATACAAGCCGATTTAACTATACTATCAAACTAGTGGTTCTACATCAGCACATACATTCTCGCATTAAATCTATTTATTAATTATTTTAAAAACTCTGATATTTCAACAAAATGAGTCTTGAGCCATTTTAAGCATTCTTTTCTATATCGAAGGAAAACATTTAAAGAAAACTTTAGAGCCGTTTTTCAATTTTTTTCATAAATTGTTCAAGCAGAAATGACAAGCACTTCAAGCAGAAATGACAAGAAAACAAAGCTTTTTTAAAAAACACTAAATATGACCCCATTTAAATATATATTTTTTATCAAATTTTAAGGAGAAATCTCTATCATCAATTTTTTACATTTTGCAATGTTAATATTTTGAAATGTTCTAATACAGTGCGTTTGCCGTAAATAGGACCTACGCCATTTTAAGCGTCTTATGCACTATCCGAGAAAAAGAAATTAGAAAATGTGTAGACGTATTTCAGAAAATAATTGTTAAAAATTGTCCATCCAACCGTTTCAAATTGAAGACAAAACAATAATTTTTTCGGCACTAAAGCCGCAGGAGAATGTTTCCGCTTTTTCGTTACCAGGACCCAGCATTAAAGTGTTTCTGTCGAAAATTCCCCATTTATCGGCGCGCGATTACATAACTTTTTCTTCTTACGAAGTGACAGAAAGTAAAAATATATCGACTAAGAATAATATCTTTAAACTAAGCATGATGAATTCATTCTTGGTAATTGTAAAAGAAGACCTTCGTTTTGTCTTCCATAAAACAATATATTTGCATTTCAGTAATGGTTCTAATCCACAATTTTTTCATAATGGGTTTTCGCCAACTTTTCGAAAAAAAAATATATTCCTTCGGAAAAATCCATAAATTCTTATTGTGTTCATTCAAGGTGGATTAATACATTTGTTTGGAGACAGACGACAATACGTCTTTTCAGAGAATCTGAATGCATTATCTTATTTCTCTTTCCAATTTTTTTCTAAACTCGGCACAATTTTGAGATTGTATTTGTGAGAGTTATATTAAGTAAGGTTAAGTATGTTCTGTTGAAATCTTAAGAACTACAGTAGTAAAGGATTCTGAATGAGTGTTGCTTTCGCTTAACGGCCCAAAAATATTTCTATATTCGAGAAAACTGTAAAAATAACATAATTATCTCTGTTCGGTGTTAATTCTATTTCATAATTCCTATGACATCCTTAAAAGAATTTCATGATATTAAAAGTTAATCACGTGCAAAAAAGGATGCTTCTTTCGCGTTTAAATCTGTTTGTATTTCACTTTTAACTTGGCAGTAAACACGCTCTGGAGTACAAGCTGAAATTAAAACAACGTTGTTCATGAACATGTAACAAAGCATAATTTCCATTTAATAATGGATATGTCTGCGAAGTAATAAAATACATTGTGCGTGCGAGTGCTTCGTGAATTCTGGGTAAACATCTGTCTTTAACGCAAGAAAAAAAATGTGGTAAATACTTCATACTTACGTGCACACAATGTTTTTTTCTGAAATACTGGATCACAAGTTGGTTGTATATTAATTAATTGTTAAAATAGTCAAATATCTAGAACAAATGAGTTAGACGACGTAGGTTATTTTATGCTTTATATAGCAGCTATAATTTTGTACAAATGTTTAAAAATATTAATTTTGACATTTATTATACTTTATTTTAAAATAATCTGCAACTATCAACCGAAAACCCTGACGATTATGTAGGGAAAAACTAATAATCCAGTACTTTTAGTGCTACGGAATCTACAAAAAATATTACTTTTTCTGGGAGCGAAAGCAAAGACACGTTCATTATTTTCAGAAATTTTACTAATCATTTTAGTATCAATTCTCAACTAGTTTCGGCAATAAGGATTGCATGCATATTGGTCTTCAGTTTGTCTGAGTGTAACGTTAAATATTTCTGTTATATCTTCTGTCAGGTTGTTATTTTGTTCTTTTAATACGTTGTTTGAACCTGCTGATTTCTTAGCTTTTGAATTCTTTGATTTCAAGTTTAACTTTTGATGGAGAGGTATATTTTACATTAGTTGGTGCTGTGTACAGTGATTTCAGATTCAATTCCTTCGCTTTATTAAAATCTTTATTAAAATGTTTCTTCTTGATTGAGTTTGGGGTAAACGACTATTGTAGGTCTTGTAGTTGTTGAACATCTGTAAGAGACGGTTTTTCTATGTTGGAATTTGCCACTTCTGAGCCTAGAATAATTTGTGGTATTTCATGTTTTGTATTTTTGTTCTCTGAATAGTGTACCACAAATGCTGATGGGTGAATTTGTTTTAAAAAAAAGTTTAAAAGCTTGAATATATGAATTGAGTTAGATTTGTTCTCACTACTTTCGCCAGTTTGTTTAATCTTTTGAAGTCTGACCGTGGTGTGGTTTGCCGATATTTTCTTCGAATGGTTTACTTTTAATTAGTTTTATAATTTTTGTTGAAATTAGTTGTTCATCGAGTTTGTTATTTTGAGGTATGTGGTAGAATTTATGAGGAATCTTTGTACGTTGCTGACTAATCGATTGACTTCACGGTCTAGGTCTTTAGCGGATTTTATTTTGTGTGCTTCTCAGCAATCGATTTTTAAATTATCTCTGAATTTAAACACTTTGCTCTTTGTAAAACGACGATAGATTATTAGGATGAAGTGATATGTGCATTAGATTGATATCCGAGTCGAGTTCGGGAAATATTTTCAATATATTAGAAAATCATTATTTTTGTAATAAGAATATATAAGTTGTCCAGAATAATATTATTGTGAACAAAAGTAACAAAAGTAGTTTATTTACGACAATTATCGAAGGCTAATTGTAGTAACATTTGTTGCCAGAATGCTCAAATTGAGGGTGGTAGCTAGAATTAGAAAACTTTCTTCTTGGGGGGGGGTTATTGGGTTGTATTCCTTTAAACGTTGTTTTTGCTATTAATGTCACCTTTTAACCTAATATCGTTGTTTCAAAAGATTCCTGAGAGTATTTTTGTGAGAAATATTTTATTAGGTGGTTTGTTTGCCACCAGTATGGTCGTATATTTGTAACTTATATTTGTGTTTTTGGCTATCGTTTTTAGGTTGTTGTTCCTAGGATAATTAATTTTCGGATGTTTTATATCTTTGTGCTCAATATTAGTACACCCCCTGCAGCCGTCGCCGAGAGACAGTCGTTGCGATAGATAATAAAGCCTAGTACTGAAAACTCGATTTATGGTAATGGATGAGTTTCTGAAATACAGGCTATTTTTATATTGTGTCTCATAATGAAGTATCTGATTTGATTTGATTTTTATACCATTCGCGTTCCAGATGATGTTTATTTCTGGGTTTTTATTTACGACAATTATCGAAGGCTAATTGTAGTAACATTTGAGTTTGTGGAATAAGTGATTTTATTATTTTGCTTCATGATTGTTATTAGCTGCTCTTGGTGTGGGGGAGGTTGGAGTTCACTTATGGGAAAACGTAAAAATTACTATTTTGAGGATTTGTGAACAGGGGTTGCTGGGAGGAGGTTGCGTGGGGTTTGTCTGTTGTGGATGGTTGTGTGGGAATTGTTGTTGGTCAGAATTGAAGTTTTTGCCTTGGAAGCTTTTCTAATTTTGAATGTCTGTGTTATTTGGTTATATCGCACCGATTGAAATAGCAATTTCTGATAAACTTCTTAATCTTTTCAATTGTCTGTGACCATTTTTACAGTTAACGCATTTAGGAGTTGTTTCCTTTCGAGGTTCTGTGCATTTTGAATAGTGGTGATTACCTTAACACATAACGCTTTTTGGGGGGCACCTTCAGTTAGCTTAGGTATGATCAAACATCTGACTATTTTTAATTGGATTGGAAATTTGTGACCGAATCTCCGGAACACTCTTCTGACACTATAAGAATCTACCTAATGGTAGAGTGCTCCTTCCCTTGCTATTGTTCACTAAATCTGTGGCACAAATTGTTAATAGTTTGTTAATTGTTAACTGTTAATAATTGTTAATTGTTCTGACTTTACCGTGAAGGCCAATTACTTTGATTACTGGGTACTTTTCACAAGTTCTAGGAAGATTTTAATTTCATTATGTAACGTATGTATATATTTTATTACACTTGATAATGTGTTATGCTAGCGTCACGAAATATGTGATATCCTATTCTGCTGTTAGTGAAAAATTTACGTAGTTCTCTGAAATCATCTACAGTATTAAGTTAAATTTAACTTTGCTTTGGTTTTTCTTGTGAAATCTTGTTTAACTACACTTTTGTGTCTTTTATTAATAGTTGAAGCCTTTTCTGCATTGTGTATGATTGCGGAACTGGCGTGCTCTTATTCCGTTTTGTTGTTTAGTACTTTGAACGTGTTTTAAGAATAGATAGCATTATGTCATGCAATATCAGTTTTTTTGTCTTATGGGGTAGCTTTGGTCTATTGGTGGAAGTACACTGGGTTCCAAGGGCGGCTAATTAGAGCGTTGGCTTTATACTTGCGCTTGTAGCGCCTGAAGGCCCTTCAGTTGCTGTTGCAATTGCTGGTGCTGTTTCAGAAGTTGATGCTACTGTAACTATTTGCTGATGTTGCTGATAGATGATGAGTTGTTAATAATCTAATGAATGGCGCATGTTGCATGGGGTCAGGTGGAGTGATGTTCTCGGCCTGCATCGCAGTTTTGACACCCTGTCCGAGCTCAGATCACGTTAAATCATTTGTACCTATATTCATCACTAGTTAAAAAGTTCGAATTACTAAGGAGTACACTAAAATCACTTTACAAGCACTCGCAACTCACTGAGTGCTCAACTTGACGCCGACTGAACTAACAAGGAGCGCTGCGGACACAACCTCTCGCCACCGCTGCTAGAGCTGTAAGTTGGTGGTGTTTATGAGTTTGCGTTTTATGTAAGTTTCTTCCCGGATCGATCCGTAATAAAACTCTCCTCAACAATGCACACAAGGCCACCGTCGAAGGAGGAAAGGAAGTTAGAACGCATTTAGGTTGCCTTCACATGGCGTTCTTCGGCCCTTGATGAAACAATTTTTGCAGATTAATAAAAGGAAAACTTATCAATTATCCCTTACAAGAATGAACTCCCAGTTCCATTGCGGCAGCCGACCGAGGCATATCGTGCTCCGATCGCGTGCAGTGAAACAGTTGTTATCACATGGCCATTTAGTTTGTGAACTTATTAACGTTTACTTACGGGTAATCTCTTGTCCCACGAGTTGTGAGTGTCTGAAATCAACTGTATGGTCAGCCGGTGCAGCGGCTAACCTGCAAGGATGGAGCCTCCGGACATCAGGGCTCTTATAACCTCAACACCGTCACCTCAGGTATCTACTTACTCAAATATGAAAACTTACGCAAATGTCATGTCAACTGAAGTGTTTCCCACCAAGGACTCAAGGACCAGGCCATAATTATCAACTCGCAAGAAGGTCTCACTATTAAAGATTACATAAACAGTCTATCCGATATTATTGACGCCAGTGAAATAAGGTTCATATCAAGAATTGCTAATAACAGAGTGTGTATCTTTCTAAGCTCTCAAACTATAGCCGACAGCCTTACGAACAACCACAAAGTTATTAAAATAAAAAACTATGAAATGAAGTTGAGACCACTTGTAACAAAGGCCAAAAGAATTATTATATCTAACGTTTGTCCCATAATCCCACATTCAGTAATAGAGAATGTACTCACCACAAAGAATATCAAATTGGCATCTAAAATTTCATTTGTAAAAGCTGGTATTCCAGGACAGGGTTTCTCCCATATTATGAGTTTCCGTAGACAAGTGTATATTGCCCCTGAAGATGTGAGTCTACTAACAGATTCTACTACTGTGCATTATGATGGCTCAACATATAGGATATTTTTTACAACAGATGAAATGTCTTGCTTTAACTGTCACCAAACAGGGCACTTGGCTGGACAATGCCCTTCACATAACACCTCTAATCAACACAAGACTACCAACTTAGGCAGTGCTCCCATGGAATCTGAACAATTCAGGGGAAAATCCTGTGACATACCAGACCCTGCCATCAAACACTGGAGCTGTAGATATTCAAAGTCACAATGATCTTACAAAAGAAATACCCACTACTGGTCCCTCACCACCTTCTAAATCTGTATTTCCTACTAATGAAGCTAAAAACAATGAAAAAATCCCAACTAAAGACAACATAGCTTCCCTTAATAATAATAAAAGATGCTTCCAGACTGACTCCTCCTTACCCTCCACTATAAGCAACACAACTGAAACAAAGAATACGGAAGAAGTCTCAAAACTACCAAAAAAGAAAAAAAAGAAGAAAGAGAAGAATATGGAAGAGTTGATTACCCCCTATCAAACACATCATTGAAGACACTCAAAATAACTTCCCCCTTACTTACATCCAGTTTAAATCCTTTTTAGAGAACTCTTTCAGTGCCAATGATCCTATACTTATAGCTGCTGATTACTCACAGGACATATCATCCATCACCAAAATGATGCATAATTTGTATCCTCATCTCACCAACAAAACCATAAAAGGCAGATTCACCAGAATTATCAAGAAAATCAACTCAGTAATTAATACTGCAGATGAATCAAGTACTGAAACAGATTCCAGTATAGAAATCAACACCAGTTAATGTAATCTCCCCATAGAATTTAAACCATGCTGACACATCTGAAAGTAGAGTATAATATAAAGAAGAAGTAATGATAGTCCTGCAATGGAATTTAAATGGCTTTTATAGCAGGCTAGAAAACTTACAATATTTATGCAAACTACATAGCCCTGATATAATCTGTATACAAGAAACAAACTTTAAAGGAAAATAACTGGATATACTTGTACCTTTAAAAATAGAAGTAATCCTGAATATGCATGTGGTGGTGTGGCAATATATTCCAAAAAATTGATTACCATCGAAATTCTAAAAATTCAAACTGACATGGAATTCGTGGCAATTAAAATTAATTCAACTAACCCCATATGTGTCTATGTCCCTAATAGGGAATATGAAATGTCTATATCCCTAATAGGTACCCACAACAAGAAATCGAAATGCATGATATTATAAACCAGATAAAAGAGCCCTTCATAATTCTTGGAGACTTTAACTGCCATCACTCCTTATGGAGATCGTACAAAATTGATAAAAGAGGCCGATTATTGGAAAAAGTAATTGACGATCATGACAGCATCATCCTCAACACTGGTGATCCCACACATATTAATATCAGTAACAGCAGGCTATGTGCGATTGATCTTTCAGTAGCTTCTCCCACAATAGCACAGAAATGTACCTGGAATGTTATGGACTTCCCTTGCGATAGTGATCATTTTCCAATACTGATTGATATCCACGAACCAAGTATGTCCATTAGTCATGAATGGCGCAACCCAATCCCCAATTATAAGAACATTAATTGGCTGGATTATCAGAAAAAAATTGATGAGCACCTCAACGAAGAATATATTTTCAAGTACGATAATAACATTGACCAGATAGTAGAATCATTCTGTAATATTATATCCAATTCTGCTAACTCAATGACACAAATGCACCATGGCTCGTTTAAGTTCAAAAGCGTTCCCTGGTGGAATTCTGAATGCAAAGTCGCTATTAGAAACGCTAAAAAAGCATTTAACCGGTATAAAAAAAGAAGAGATAATGATAGCCGAATCAACTACAAGAGAACTAGAGCTATTGCCCGCAGAACTGTAAAAATAAACGAAGCTAGATCATAGACTGAATATATCTCCTCAATAAACTGCCAATCTAACTCAACACAGAGCTGGAAAAAAATCAAATCCATACGTGGTATGAAGACTAATAGTACTATACATTTCTTGCGTTGCAATGACCAGATAATTAGCGACCCCAAAATTATTGCTGAGGAATTTGCCGAAACTTTCATGAAAAATTCCAGCATTTCCAATTACCATACGGAATTCATCACTTATAAATAAAAAGCTGAAAGTGAACCAAATATGACACCTATTGATGACAGCATCTATGATAATGACATGAATTCTCCAATTTTCATGCACGAACTACAACAAGTTTTAAAAAAGATCAACAACTCAGCTCCTGGCTCAGGCAAAATTCCAAACTGCCTAATAAAAAATCTCCCAAAGAGAGGTATTAACATTTTATTAAAAATATATAACCATATATGGCTAAATAATGTTTTTCCTGAACTCTGGAAGACTGCCACAGTCATTCCGATTCCCAAACCTGGCAAGGACCAGTCAAATAGCTATAATTACCGACCAATCTCACTGACCTGCAACCTATGCAAAATATTAGAAAAAAATCGTTAACAAAAGAATAAGGTGGTTCCTTGAATCTCAACATTTAATAAAAGACAACCAATTTGGATTCAGAACTGGACACTCCACCACCTCACATCTTATCAGCACGACAACGATAATCCAAGAAGCCTTTCTTCAAGGACAGCATGTTGTCTTAGTAAATCTAGACCGAAAAAGCATACGATATGGTATGGACACACCGCATAGCTGCTAAATTACTTAGTATTGGTATCAAGGGCAATATGTTTAAGTTCCTTACCAACTTTATTGGCAACAGATGTATTCAAGTACGTATAGGTAATAATTTATGAACAATTAAGAAACTTAATAATGGGCTACCGGAAGGATCAGTGCTCAGTGTGACTCTATTTTTAATCGCCATAAATGATGCTGATGATGATATTGTAAGCCCAGTTGTCGTGCGGAAATACGCCGATGATATTGTGTTACTATGCAAAGGAAGGAACTTCGATTCAACCAATGAATTAATGCAAACTGCTGTAAACTGTATTTACAAATGGTCAATGAAAACCGATTTCAAATTCTCGACTGATAAATCTGAATGTATGATTTTTTCTAAAAAATTAAGCCCCGTCCACCCGAAACTATTCCTGGGCAACAACGCCATTAAGACTGTCACACATACAAAAATCTTGGGACTTATATTTGACCACAGGCTCACATGGCAAGAACAGATCTTTAAAACGTACACAGAATGCAAAAATCGACTTAACATCCTGAAGTGTCTAAATCACAACAACTGGGGATCAGACAAAAATACCTTACTACTTACATACAAAGCCTTAATAAGACGTAAGATAGATTACGGATCTATTGTATATAATTCAGCGTGCAATTCAACTCTCAAGAAACTGGACACACTGCACAATTGCGGACTCAGAATAAGCACTGGTTGCTGGACACAAGTCCAATTGGTAGTATTCTCATCGAAGCGGCTGAAACTAACCTCACATTTCGAAGACAAACCCTGTCAATCAAATACGCAATTAAAGCCAAAACATCCTTAAATAAGATAATACGTAATGATGTATCTCCTGGAATTAGAAGTGGAAATCCACAGTGTTCTACACCTTTCTATAATAAAGTAGCTACGCTATTCAGCTCCCTCAACATTTCGAGGCTTCCTATAGAAAGTCAAAAGATCTCCGCTGTAAATCCCTGGACCGTCAACATCATTGAAGTCGATAAATCCCTGGTTGAAGTTCAGCAGAACAACCTTGACATAGACGAATGGAAACTCAAATACTGCGAAGCGTATGATAAATACAAAAATAACTACAATATCTTCATTGACGGACGCAATAATACATCATTTTCTGAGGCCATTGTGAAGGATCCCAAATCTTTGGTGAAATTCCGGTTTATGAACATTGCTAGTCAGGAAAACATGTTCAACCATGCAATTCTGGAAGCGCTTAAAAAGATAACCCATAACAGTACCGATGCCACTATCATCACTAATAAAATTCCTAAAGATATCTTCAAAATATATGATGAAACACAATCCAAAACGACGGCTTGAATTAAAGAACTCCATTTGATTAAACTTCAAGGCTTATCAGTATTTTTTCTTCTTTTACCTAATCAGCTGTATCCAATTATTATGACCGAAATACATAACAATGAAACTAACACAAAGATAATAATTGATCTCCAAGGAAACAATGTAAGACCTAACCCTGGATACACCAAGCAAGATGTCATAAGATTCGTACATAGGAAGATGCTCCAGCAATGGGAACCGATATGGCGATGTCATAAGTCTAGTAATACCCATTAATCAATCGATTTATTCCTATCACTACAATGGGACCCCAAGATGACTAGACGCGAACAAGTTTTAATTACACGAATCAGAACTGGTCATTCTAAAATTACACACAGGTACTTGCTGGAGAATACCTCACCACCACTATGTGATATGTGCCAAGTAATACTATCAATCGAACATATTATTATGTCCTGTCGTAAATATGATCACATTAGAACTATGTATTTTAATCTAAATGAAATGGAGAAAATCCTGTACTCTGTCCCCTTTCAGAACCAGATTGTCAAATTGTGCAAAAACACAAATGTCATGCTTGAAATATAACGTTATGGTAAGCCCGCCCGTATCTCTAGAGTTGATGTGTTATGATCCTACCCCGATGATATTGTATGATTGTGTTACAAGTATGTAAGATAATAGTATGTTATAACTTACATGTTATTATGTTATATTATGTTATGTTATATTATGTTAATGTAATGTTGTGTAACCCTCGAAAAGATGTTACGACCATGCCCTGATTGTTCTGTATGATGATGGTATGTAAGATAAGTAATATGTGATACTGTATTATGTTATGACCAATACATTCTGATACTTTTGTTTATGTAATGACAGATGAAGTCATAAGTGTCTGTAAACAACTGTAATTAAAAATGTTGTCGCTAATAACCTTAGTCGTTGATACGACAAAAAATAAAGAGAGAAAAAAAAGAAAAAAAGAATGGACTCACTGTTGGAGCGGTGTGACATTTTTGACAATTCTCTCCAAAACTTGTATTTCCCGATTGATCTGAACAGTCTCAAGGATCTGCAAGCTTGAAACGGATATTTTGTTTTTTAGAGGTGCTCTATATGGAGCTTTAACTACAATTTCAAAATCTTCTCAAAAATAGCTCCAAATTTCTTGATTTTTGTCCGGGGATAGAGTATATTTATTAAAAAACGTCTAATACTGCAGCAAATGTTTCCTTCATTTTTCCACATGGAATAAGGACTGCTTAAAAGAATGGTGCAGGTATCATTTTCATTGAACTCTAAATTTTCGACAATTACAAATTTAGAAATGTGAGGAAGTCTGTGCTATTCCAGTATTATTTTTCAGTATCTTCATGCTATTGCAATATTGAAGGTTGATATTTTGTTTTATAAAATCAGTTTAAAAATACAGAAAAATAAGATCATGTACATTTTTTCAAAAATTTGAGTAGTTTTGCGTAACTTTTGCTGAAATATATGCAATTCTTGAACAGTTATTTTCTCAAAAAATGCTCCAAATTTTTTCTTCAGTTTCTGATATACCTAATGTTTTTAAATATTAGTAACTTAAAGTAATGCGAGGAAGCGTGTGCTGTTGTAGCTCCATTAGCTTTTGTTTGTAAATAATATCCTAAAAAGAGGAATACAATGATATTTCATTAGAAATATTTTAAAAGTAATATTGACTATCAAATAGTACATTTCTGTCAAATATTTACCATTATATTCAGGACTGGGGATTTATTTAGTTCTAGTAAAATCGGACAACATTCGCCACTATTGCTGTCGGGGACTTTTTCCTTTTCGCCTGATACCTGCCTGTCACCCACCTGGCACCCCCTACCACCCGCCAGCCACCCGCCTGTCACCTGTCCGTCACTCGTCTATCAGTCGTCTGTCACTCGTCTGTCACCCGTCTGTCACCCGTCTGTCACCCGTCTGTCACCCGTCTGTCACCTGTCTGTCACCCGTCTGTCTCCCGTCTGTCTCCCGTCTGTCTCCCGTCTGTCTCCCGACGGTCTCCCGACGGTCTCCCATCTGTCACCCGTCTATCACTCATCTGTCACGCGCCTGTCACCCGCCAGCTACCCGCCTGTCACCCACCTGTCACCTGCGTATGCCCTTTCAGGCACACAAGAACCTTAAGAGACTAGGATGCATCGTTTCCGAATGATGCGCGTTTGTAATTTCTACTCCAGATCATGAGTTTAATTTGTTAATAATAATGTTAATTGATAATTATTAATTGTTAGCAGTTGGTGTGAATAACAGTGATTTGTGTTATCAATTTTGTATTGTACATATTTTATATTCTGGTTCCCATGGATTGTTGTATGATTTTTATGCGGGGAGGATATATACCTTAAGTGATGACATTGTGTTTTAATCCATATCTCTTGATGCACAGTGCACATGCTAAAATGCTGTTGTTCCTGCCTACCTTCGCTTGTAGATTTTAAGTGTGTCTTTTCCTATACCCACATCCATCCAAACCCTCTGCGTTTTCTGACGCCGAAATCAAAGGCAAGGGTGTGGTCGGCAGGTGCCTGTGCTGCAACGTCGACCGGTGCTTGGCGACGCGCATCGGACAGCGCTGGTTGCGCCTGCGCACCTCAGTGCTGTCCGTTGTCGACACGCAGCTCTTCGAGTGGTTTATCCTGGTGCTTATCTTCGCGTCAAGCATCACCTTGTGCTTCGAGGACATCTACCTCGAGGACAATGTGGTGCTCAAGAAGGTGCTCTATTGGACCAACCTGGCGTTTTGCGCGCTCTTCTCCCTTGAAATGATGCTCAAATGGCTGGCACTCGGCTTCTGCAAGTACTTCTCTTCTTTCTGGACCATTTTGGACTTCATCATTGTTTTCGTGAGTTCATTTAGTGAAAGCCTTTTGTTTTTAAATTCTGTAAACTAGTGGTTCAAAACACGAAAATCGTAGTACAAAGAGAATGCGAAATACAGCTGATAGAAACAAAATGTCTGAAAAAGATTTCGGAATTAAGGTTAAAAGATACTTAGCTTGAAAAACATTCTAAAACTTGACTTGTTGAAACCAAATGCAATTTGTATAAAACATTGTAATTATATGTTGATAATGTACTTTATAGTATATAAGAGATTATTTAATTCTTGTAACGTTTCACAGTCTCAAAAAAGAGTAAGTGGTCAGAATATCCTGTCCTTTTTGAAAATATATTTCGTATTTATCGCAAGCATGCGTAACATATCTTCCTATCAATACAGCCAAACAGAAAGATCTTTTGAACATTTCACAGTTTCATCTACCCCAGTATACAGTTTTATTGATAGTATTCTACCGATGCCATTCCGGTGCCCCGGGAACACCAATGAGAGGGGCAAGTGGCAGACCCCAGAATAAACTGGAATATAATTGAACAAATATTTTTATATAATTAAATACTTTTGACATGTATTTAGCAATGTAATACAATAATTTTCTGCTAGTTTGTGTTAAAATATTTTCTGGTTTTGAGCTATGGTTAGACTATGTACAATAATTTTTTGTGCTTGCGGTCCAATGTGTCAGCTGTGCCACAAATGTTCACATCCCTTCTTTAAAGAACTAATTCAACATTCCTATTGTTATCTACATCAACAGATATTAAAATAATATTGCAACGTGTATATAAATAGGCCTGACTTTAAAAAAATTCTGGAGTTTCCACGAACCGAAGGAAAAAACTATCCCTTAGGTTTCGGGAAGGTTCTAGTAATAAGGATGTCACAGTAACTCGTTAATTAAACAAATACACAGCAAGAAAAATAAGATGGGATCCGTCATTGACACTTATCCTTTTGTTATGTGAGTGTTAAAAGTTCATCATACTTATTTTCTTTATTAAAATTATCAAAAGGATATTTCAGGTATGTGTTGATCGTAATTGTCGACTAGTAACTATTTTTCTCGTAGACACGTTTTGTTCGTATAGCACTAATTGGGTTTTAGAACATTTTACTCATTTAATTTTCCTCAACGCATTACAAATCCAACGTTTGGTTTCCTTGGTGTTGGATACATTCGTGATCGAGGCGTTTGCTTTCAACACTTGCTTACTTGCAACAATTGTACAAAGGACAAAAAATCTTCTCGCACCCACGAGTAGTTTGTTGAAAATGTAAATCGCTAATATAAATATTGCTAATCTTTAAAATTTATTTTTATTTATTTATGTTAAACTTTTACACATCTTTCAACTATTTATGTTTAAAATGACGGGAAGGGATTCTGGAACTGAAGAAAACGTGCGCAGATAATATTTTCCCCCTACGTCACATACAGTTTTTACTGTTTTTTTGACAGAATAAATCTAAATCTAGATCTAAAGTTCTAACCACACGCAAGTCTGCCATAAACTGGATTTAGAGAATACTCCTTTGACAGGAGCCCCTAAATCACGAAATTAAAAAAAGTGTACTTTCGCCCCCCCCCCCCAAAAAAAAGAAAAAAAGTAATGATCTGATTGCGATAGCAAGCACCTGAAATCGTTCGTGCCGTTACCCGCCTGCTTCGCGTGCGCAGGTGTCCGTCTTCAGTCTGCTCATCGAGGAGAACGAGAACCTGAAGGTGCTGCGCTCCCTGCGCACGCTGCGCGCGCTGCGGCCGCTGCGCGCCATCTCGCGCTGGCAGGGCATGAGGGTGAGTCCGCGCCCCGCGCTGCGGTTGTTGGCTGTCTGTCCAGAACTTTTTCAGCCCGTTTACTTTCCTCCATAATGCACAATCTTCGCCAATTCTGGTTTTCTTTTTGACTAGGTCTTGAACGTTATGATTAATATTAAATACCCTTTTGCTATTTCTCTGGACTTATTTGTGAACTCCATGACTATCAATGTAATACTACACTGTTTTTACCCGGTTTGATAGTAAACTTTTGAGTTAATAGATTATGTAAAATTATTAAAGTATTTTAAAATGTGCGCGTCAGATAATTTAATTTATTGATACGATTGGTGAGATTTGCATTCTTATGGGCTATATTTTAGAATGCGATATTAAAAATTAAAACTCAACTTCATAATCACGGAAAAGTTCCCAAACAAGTCGTACTGTGGCACTCTGTTCGTATGTTTCTTTTAGTGCACATTAAGCATTCACGATTTTATCTTTACTAGAATATGGTAGTCGTAGTTCAAATGATTGTAAATTGGCATGGTACCTTTCAGGACGTTCATCTTTCGATAACGGTTGTGATTGAGAAAAAGTATTCTGATCATAAAATTCTTTTGTTCCTGGAAAAGAGGATAGAATAGGTTCGTCTCCTGATCGAATGTAGCGAGATAACCAAGTGAGGTAGGTGCGCGGTTTCCGCACCTGCCCCTTTCGGGAGGTCTAAGGTTCAAAATACCGGATCAACTTCTTTTCATGGTTTCCCATGGCATTTAAGGTGAGTGCGTGAGTAGTTACATGAAAATTGGACTCAGATATTCACGTAGTTATCTCTTGAATTCCTCTCTTTGAGTTTTTTTTTTTTCAGTAGTTTTCAGATGCATCGTTAAAGGTCGAAGTTGGGATTTTATTTTCTGTTGTTCTTAGATATTTACTTGATGGAAACGGACAATACTGATGCCCTATTACACTATAATATAGTTTCCAAATGTTCATATTTTTTTAAACGTTTGTAGATGTTACAAGAAGCAAATATGTTTCTTTTTATGAAAATTTGTAGTGACTATTCCACTTGTGGAATTATCACCAATAGCGATGCACTTTACATCTGGTAGGACCAGTTAACAGTCGCTAAGCTACTCGAGAATTTATTTGAAATTTCTAATTCACACTGGATATTACTTATGATAATTTTATCAAATATTTTTAATTTTTACCTATTTGAACTATCACATACAGACTGAAACGTAACATTTATAATTCGTTATTTACTTACATATCCATTTGGACAATTTATGAATAAAAGTATAATTTTTGTTTTAATATTTTAAAATAAAAAAATTAATAAAAATCTTAGTATTGTTGTTCCAAATCAAGTAAAACATTTTATCAAAATAATTATAGAATCGCCACTACTGAACACTAAACACCAACAGACGAGTGGGTGGTTAGTTGTTTAGTTAGTTTTCTTTTTTTCGTCAGTCTCGACTTTTGCGAACCACGTACTTTTATCGATGCACAGGTATTTCTTCTAGTTCGTCTTGGAGAGTACTTCGCATGATTGAAATCCTCTTGAGTCTCCTTTAGCTGTAGTGTAAATGGAAGAGAATTTGACTTTGAAGCGACGCAGCCTCCCGACCCGCGCCCCAACCTCCTGCCCGCCGCCCCGCTCTCCTCGCGCCCACCCGCCGCTGCGCCGCCCGCGTGGCGCAGGGGCGGGGGCGGCCCGTTGCTGACGGGCGGCCGGGCGTCGCATCTCTTCCGCAGATTGTGGTAAACGCCCTCATGTACGCCATCCCGTCTATCTTCAACGTGCTGCTGGTGTGCCTGGTGTTCTGGCTCATTTTCTCCATTATGGGAGTGCAGTTCTTCGGGGGCAAGTTCTTCAAGTGCGTCGATGATGAAGATGAACTTCTACCGCTCAGTGTAAGTGCAAACTACTTTGTCCCTCTTGCCACCTAGCGTCTCGTGGGTGATTAAAGCGGGTTGGTCTATTATTCACAAAGCGGTTTTGCAAACAACTCTCCAATCTCCATAATTTGCTGCTAATAAGATACTATAAACAAACATTTCTAGTACAATACAATAGTTTTTAAAACGTTTGCAACTCTATCATTTCTAAATACAATAAATAAAACATGTTGTTAACAAATACACTTACGTAGTCAGCTTCAGATCATGATTATTGTGTATAACAGCTATGGATTGATATTTGAAAATTGGAAAGGAATAGAGGTTTCAGAAGAGTTCAGAACGTGCTCTTTCCATTTTTTATCAATTAATGGCATGGATTGATTTCTAGTTTTTGCTCTTCTTGAAGAAGTTTGTTGTAAAATATTCGGTGACAGAGATGGAAAAGAAACGGCTAATACAAGACGAGATTCAAATAATACATGTTATTCCGATTTTCACGTTTACTGTAAGGAAAGAGAAGAACTTAATGGAATTCTAAACACATTTCTCTTTCATGATTCAATATTCTGGTGTGACATACATAGGAGAATAAATGAATTTTAGGTGTACATTTAAGCAGATGGCAAAGACAAAGAAGGGAATATTACGTGATTTTAAAATATTGTACGAAAATGTATTTTATACCACTGAGACCAGAGTAATTAAAATAGGTGACCTGCACAAGAAGACGTGAAACGATTTTTGTGCTCCGTTAACTGAGGTGTTTGCTAAGAAAACCTGATCATTCCATTTGAGGCAATTTCACGAGACAAGGATCTTCTCATGTCCACGCGCACTTTGATAAAAAACGGGACGTTCTCGACACATATTAGAAAGGAATCTGAAAATCAAAGTTCCATTGCAGCAGGTAATCACTAGATTCTAAAAACCAACATTTAATTGAAGAAAAAACACCTACCATAGACAGTTATTCTCTTTCTCTCTTATTTTCTTTTTTTAATGGTAACGATTACTTAATATATTACAACTTTTGCACAACTTACACTTCATTCATCTAATGAAACTCTTAACGAAACGACGGCCGAGAGACCAAAAAATATATAATTATCGAAAATCAAAATATATGTATAAAATCTCACGTCTACAGATTTCAGAGTCATTTAGCACATACATACGACAATGTACAAATTTTTTTTAAAAAAAAACCCTTGTGCGGGCTAGGGCTTGAACCAGAGATCATCAGCACAGCAAAGGCCCGCCCAACCAAGTACACTACGGAATAGCTTGTGGTCAAGTTACTTATGTAGTTTTGAATATTGTGATGTTCTTCACACCTGAAATTTCTCTGGAAAAATCGCAAAAGCTACTGGTATTTTCAGGCAAAATTCTAAATGAAATGTATTTTAAAATTTAATATTTGAGATCGATTGCATTATGAAATAAATCTCTAGCATGTATATTGATGGTGTTCGAAAACATTTAAATATTGTCCTATTAAAATTAAAAGATGAATATTAAAAAGTTATGTGTTAAATAAAAATTCGTAATAATCATTAATTATGTATTGAGTTGTAACTGAACAGTAGTAATGTTAAAAGTTATTCGAAAATCTTAGAATCCAATCTTGATCTATAGTGTTGAATTTAAACACTTTCCTTACTTGAAAAAAAAATTCTTGGAGATACGTCACTTTGGAAAGGATCTCTTTGATTGTGAGAGGATTGCTGTTCAGTTATCTAGTTTTGGTTGTTTTATTTTGTATGAAGCTATGGGAGAGAAACTAATTAATCTAATAAACCAGTATACGATAGAAATACGAAATTTCTGTTATAGGCTATGTAAATACGACGTCCCTACGATCTAGTCACTTGGGTCCACATATTCACTTAGGAGATACGTAATATTTTAAAATAAATGCCGACTAATATAATTATTTAATTAAAAATAAATAAATACGTTACAATTAATGGAAATACATAGGCGATATATCTGATTTTTTTCATCATAATATAAAACAAAATAAATGCACTTTATAGTCAAAGGGCATTTATTTTCTGCTTCCGTATCCCGAGATTAATCGCAGTTTGTGCGTTCCTAATGAGGTTCTTCCTATGGGATATAGGTTTTGTTCCTAGCCAACGCTCTTCTCTTGAACTGTAAATTTAGATTAAAGAATAGTTCTGCCTCGCAGGCGCCATTTCCCTCCCGCCTCCACAGTCCATCCGCTGCACCTCACCTCCACGACATCAGCCTGTGCTCGCACATTCGTATTGCGGTTAGAAGGCCCCCGCAAATGGTTCAATATATCATTGCCGGAAACCACCGTTCCCGCTTCCAACCCGCAAGAGCCATAAATTGCCTTCTTTTTTCGTGTATTTTAAATCGTACGCGTACCTTTGTGACCGAGTATGACTAATACTAAAATATATCACTGAAGTGTGTATCCTCTTTTAGACAATAGGCTGTTGGTAACGCTTGTTTAAAACTTTTAACTGGTGACGAAGACAATGCCCCGGCACGGATAGTGAATGCGTTTTACTGAACGCGCAAGGAGTTGAATAACTCTGGACTGAAAATTTAGCGTCTCTTCCAGTACCTCGTAACAGCGTCTGTTTCTTTTCTTTTTGATATATGACCGATAAGTTTTTCCCAGAGCCGAAGTGTCCCTTACATCTTTTATATTCGTCATTTTCCCGCCACCGTTTGTGACCCTCAAATAGTCTATCGCCCCCAAAATGTCCCACTTTGAATAAGACTTTAAAGAAGGAGCGCTTCGCACTCGCACATAGAAGAATGGCGCGGAGCGAGGTGTTTTATAGAGCAGCCATGTAATTGTGATCCGATGGGGAATGTTCGCACACTTGCGGTTTAACGTGAATTCAACTTGCACTCCGTGGTCCCCACAGACGCCGTGATTATGATAATGGCCAGCTGGGCCGGTGGAACATGTGGGCCTCCAGAGACGCTGTATTTCTGTATTACCACCATTCTGACTCGCGACTTCAGGCTTTATACGCATTATTGTTCCACGACTATCGCACCCCATTTCCCGCGCTCCACGCCCCGCTCCCTCGCGCCCAGCTTCCACGCGCCCCGTACCTTGCGCCCCGCCCCCTGCCCCTGCGCCCTGCTCCCCCGCCCCCTTTCCCCGTGCAACGCTTCTCGAATTGCCCCGCTCCCTGTACGCCCCGCTCCCTCTACGCCCCGCTCCCCTCTAATCCCCGCTTCCCTCCACGTCCCGCTCCCCTCTAATTCCCGCTTCCCCCCACGTCCCGCTCCCCTCGCCACGCTTCCCGCACTCCACGCCGCGCGCCTCTCCCCCCGCTTTCCACAAGCCAGTTCCCACACTCCGCTTCTCGCGGCCCGTTCTCCGCGCTCTTCTCCTTGCACCGTGCTCCCCGCCACACTTCCCTCATTCCACGCCTCGCTCCCTGTTCCTCGCTCACCCCGCCCCGCCTCACCCCCTCTTCGCGCTCCCCATCATTTCTCCCTACCACGTCTCCCCACGCCCATCGCCCGCGCTCCACAGCCCAGCGACCGGTTCCCCGCTCCCGGCGCACGGAGCCCCGCCCTGTGCACACCGAATAGTGAGCCTCTCCGAGCTGGGGATGAAAGTGCGTTACAGAGGCGGGCTCGCCGCTTCGGCTGTTCATTAAAGTTGAAAATGCGCCACCACCTTCTTTCGGAGAAAAAGAATCCAGGTAGCAGCTTACACCGAGCTCAAAAGAATGTTTCATCCTTTTGTTTACCCACCATCGTAGCTTGTAAGACAAAGTCGATACAAGTTACATTTTTAACCCTTCTTTACACAACTCAGCTTGACAAACAGAAAGAGAAGCGTGGTTTTGACACCCATTTTACTTTGTGTATTAAGTAGTGCTATTTTTGATTAGAAGAATATATTTTACAAAAGAAAATTATTTTGAGAATAGTCTTTTAAAATCTGGTTCGGGGAAATTTCTTTAAGTGTGAATTTATTTAAGTAAAAAATTGTTTTAAAAAAATAGAGTGTATAACATAATATATATTTAATTGAAGAAAAATCATTTTAATAATTTCATTTTTATCTCATTCTAGATGCAATTTTACTTTCTTGCCTAATAAAAACTTACGTAACTACGTTATTATAAGCGTACTACCAAAGTGCGCTTATAACATTAGCGTAGACCCCATTTTCGTTAAACTCTCTGATTTCAAAAGTTTGTAATATTTCTGGCGTATTCCTACAATTACACTGTTGAAGATAAAGAATTTTTCTTAGGGAAATTTCCTTGAAATTAGATATTGAAATAATGAATTGTATAATCTTTGAATTCTTTAAAATTCCAAATGTAAATGTTCATAGAAGATAAATACGATGCTATGCAAATGTTCATGTTTATTTTTAGAGCGTCGAGAAGGTTGTTTTATT
Source organism: Gryllus longicercus (assembly GCA_038098605.1). Taxonomy (NCBI): domain Eukaryota; kingdom Metazoa; phylum Arthropoda; class Insecta; order Orthoptera; family Gryllidae; genus Gryllus; species Gryllus longicercus. The sequence continues at coordinate 1,421,796 of JAZDUA010000234.1, read as the reverse complement.
TCCAAGGCTGGTGGTTTAGGTTAACTTGAATGAATGAATGGCGTGCTAAACTTAAGAACCTAAGTTCGGATCTGAGGACAGAAAAACATATTTTGCTTGTTGAAACCTTTCGCAGGTTCAAGTAGTATTATAATATTTATTGCGTAGCTGTTACAAATAATGCAAGAAGTATTTGCTGTTGAAGCGTCACAAGTTTTCTTAATTAAGTTTAATTTAAAACTTTGTAATTAATTATAATAATAGATGCGTATAAATGATCAATAAATGCATTTCGGCAATTGCAGTTAGTCATCTCATTCTTTTTCCTCGTAGCAGCCATGTTGAGTACGTCTCAGTAAAACGAAGCGCTGGGCTACGACTTCAGCTTTAGGATGATCGTTTGTTAAACTTCGCACGCAAAGCGCAGTGAAACTCTGGAGGGAGAGAGACGAATCTGTGTTCGTTCACTTCTTCTCTTATGAAGCACATCGATCCTCCCTCGAGACTTAAGGATTTTCCGTCGCGATGCCATTGTTTTGCATACAAATGCCTTAATTAATTCTCTGTAATTTCACCGAGGTGGTTCTAATCCCTTAGCCTAAAATGAAAATGAGAACAGCCGTTAACGTATTTTTAGGATTACAACAGAATATTAAGAATCAAAAAAAACTGGCCGAGAAAGTAACTGGTGTAAACTTTCTAAGAGTACTTAGATTTCAAGCTCCGTTAAAACAGTATTCGAGAGCCCGTGAAGAGGAGACCTTAAGACTCGGGAATTGAAAGTGGGATTATCCCGACTAGCTGAGCAATTGCAATTACCCAGAGCCGCTTGGCGTGCGTCTTGTTGCAGTTGGTGGACACGCGAGAAGACTGCATCAACTCCAACTACTCGTGGATCAACTCTAAGATCACGTTTGATAACGTGGGCAACGCGTACTTGGCGCTGTTCCAAGTGGTGAGTGCCCGCGCCAGAGCGCCGAACCTCGTGATCGCCCCGCGCCGCGCCTCGCCGCGCCGCGTCGCTTCTGTTTACTGCTACACGTAATATACGAAATGGAAACGTAAAATATAAATATTGGCGTCGTATACATTCCTGTAAAAATTGTATTAACGAGAGCACTTCGATCGCTCCTGAATATATGCACTTTGCTTTAGTGAATGACGGACACGTTTCACTATCTCAATACGTCTTACTTTTACGGAAGAACTGCAATTTCCTTCAGGAATGATGTGAAGAAGAAATGGCTTCATTTAAAATAATGTTCACTTTTCATTGCACGTTAATTTGTAATCTGATATAAATTTTGTCAATAAAAAATAATATTTCGAAATGTTATAAATTCTGCAGTCGTTGCTATATCATTCATTTTAATAATTCACTTTCATAGGTTTGCAATATATCAGCATATTTCAAAATATTATTAAGCAATAAACAAGGCATTTCTTCCTTCACTAGAGCAGGATTGGTTGTTTTAGGCAGTTACAAACAAAATGTTATCAAATGCTTCAAGTATTAAAATACTGCACTCTTGTACTTTTCTACCATATTAGTATAAAAGTAATATAACCTAACACTAAAAATTAAATTATGAGTATTTCAATGTTTTCTGTAGAAATGAATTCGCATGATGTTGCATCCTAATCGAAGTCGACATCACTCAAGATATTCATATAATTCTCGATTCTTCTGTATATTTTGTTTTTGAAGCTCTCTGAAAGAATCAGAGAAGTGTAACCCATGAAGTAGCTTGTATTAATAATGAAAAGTAGGATTCCATTTTCTCACAGATCAGACTATTCTATTTGATTGTTAAAATGTATTAGGTAAATGCATTTGCTAATAGTTTAAATAGTATTTCTAACCATTTGTTTTGAATTCCTTGAGTTGAACGTAAATTATTTTATTCATCGAATTGTTTTCTTTCAGTGATATTGAACTAAATGTTTCCATTTCAATGTGAAATTTGAAACTATATTTTATACGAAAATTTGGTAAATAATCTTTAACTACTACCTAAAAAAATAATATTTTATTTTTTGCTAAATATTTGATCTTCAATTTTAATTGATATATTTATATATATATATATATATATATATATATATATAATATTGGGCTAAATGAAAATGCATCCCAGCATTTTTAAAGCTAAATCAATACCATTCTCTTTCTAAAAAATCAGCATTGGAACTTGATGCAGCATCCTACGATATCACATAACCCGTTTTGTACAGTAAAAGAGACATATTACAATCTGTTGCTTGGAAAATGTTAATCATGTTTATCATAAACGCCTTACAGTGGTTATTTTTAACACTTTCTTTTTGCCCCCTCAATTAGCTCATCTATGAATTTCGTGTATACGTAGCACTGATCTCAGTATATCATCATGCACTTTGTCTTTGAAATGCCAGGAGGTTTGGATTTGACCATTTCGATTTCTAACCAGAGATTGCAAAGTAGATACCCGCTTCCGTGTAGCTGCCTGACCGCCGAGAAACTCAAGATGGGCTAATTTCATTTTTAAGTAACACCTTGTGCTATTTTGTTCATAAATCACCTCAATGCTGCCTAAACTTCTAGAGAAAAGCGATGCACATGTATCATATTTTCCATCCATTTAATAAATTTTAATAAACTGGTTTGCAAGATTTTACAGCTCGCCGCCGTGGCCAGGAATCGCCCTTTTCTAGCTTGTGCTATGAGAGCTGTGTTGCCCTGCCTTGCCTTGCCTTGAGAGACAATCTAATCTGCTGGCGTCCGCAGGCCACGTTCGAAGGGTGGATGGAGGTGATGGAGGACGCCGTGGACGCGCGGGGCGTAGACCTGCAGCCGCAAAGGGAAGCGAACTTGTATGCCTACCTGTACTTCGTAATCTTCATCGTGTGCGGATCCTTCTTCACTCTCAATCTCTTCATCGGAGTCATCATCGACAATTTCAACATGCTCAAGAAAAAGGTATGGTACAGGCAGGCGGTAATGCTTGATGTCCCCAGCTGAGATTCGAATTGCCTCAAATGAGGTTCGAATTTAGGTGAATGAAGGCTAGTCCCTATGAAAGAGCATATTGTCAATTGAACATATTTGTAACTGCAGTAGTGTTGCATTCTTTCAGTAGAATTGTAGTACCATACATGTAGTTTCACGTTTCATATATTGAGTAGTTTCACTAATGCATTCATTAGGCTTTTAAAGTGCTGAAAAGTAGATATTGAGTGCTAATCATATTTTTGTATCCTACTTCGCAGTATCACTTAAATGCGTTTTACTTATATATTGTTTTTCAAATGAAACAGCTTTTTTAATTTAAATATAAAATATGAAATCGTTTGTCACATAATGATAACAAATGTTTCAGGTGAAAAGTTTATGTCCGCTTCAGTTTACCTTGGATATTATTAATTGAATTCTTGCGCGTACTCGCTTTTTCATGTTTTGTTACAAAAGTAGAAGTAAGTTAATAATAATTTTCTTCTCTTTTAAAGTGCTACCCGTATAGTTCTGTAATTAAACCATGCGATTTTGTAACGTTCCCAAAAAATATGTTTTCGATTTTCTTGTGGGTTAATTTCTTTTGTCTTTTTGATATTTCAATTATATTCGTAAATAACTATTGATTTCAATTACACATTTTTCCTCTTTCAATAAACTAATAACGTAATCAACTGCGACGAAATATTAATATTTAACAGTACAAAATTCAGACCCCCCACATGTTTCAACAATATGAATAGAACGCAGTTCAAACTATCTTTTTATCACTATACATTTAATCAACAAAAAATAATAGAATTGCTTGTTCTGTATAGCGAAGGACCATTGCGCGAAACTGAGGCAATTTGCCGGAAGCCCGCGTTGTTTGCAGGTGTACCAACGCACGTTTTTGTTGCCCGCAGTACGAAGGCGGCGTACTGGAGATGTTCCTCACGGAGAGCCAGAAGCATTACTACACGGCCATGAAGAAGCTGGGCCGTAAGAAGCCGCAGAAGGTGATCAAGCGGCCGATGAACCAGTTCCTCGCTATGTTCTACGACCTGTCGAACTCCCGGAGGTGCGTGCGCCTTACGCAGCAGCCGCGCAGCGCCGCGCAGCCTGCGCGCAGCCCCTGCGCAGCCTCCGCGCAGAATCTGCACCCGCAGCATTGTGCCGCCGTTGATCCGTTTCCAGATGCACGACAAGCGATGCGGTCGTGAACCTACGCACGCTAAATAGATTCCACTAATGGCGCCCTTTAAATGTTTAATCCCGCCACTTTCCTGCCCTTCGTGATTACGTGCTGTTGTGGCTGGACCTTTGGAGGTCCTTATTGTTCAATTCCCTTATTGTTGCCGTTGCTACTGTTGTTGTTGATGTTACTGCTGCGTTTGTTTCTGTGTTGTCTTTGTTGTGTTTGTTGATGTTGTAGTTGTTGTTACACATAGATGAACATCGATGGAATTGCAGATTCGAACTTATCGACGAATGTGTAAGTTACACCACTCAATGTTACGCAAAGAAAAATTGTGAAAATATTTTCATTTCTCTAAGTAATATTTTATCATTTGTTTTACTTGATTGTTGCCGCTGCTACTTATTGTTACAAAATTGTAATCGAAATTTTAACAAAAAATTGTTTATTTCCCTAAAACTGTTAAAAATTATTAATTTAATAATGATGAAGACGGTCTCAAATGCAAAGCGAGGGAAATAAAATTTTAATATTTTATACATACGTTTTTTAAAGACAGTTATTAGCTTTTTGTGTTGCATTAGCACATAATTTGTGCGGACTCCTCTCTATGGCTCTGCTGGTCTTCAGAAAGGAATGCATGTAAGTAATTTCATCGTTGAATGTGCAGTGTTTATTGCCCGAGAATGTCATGTGTTTATTGAAATGTCTCGCTGTATTAATGACAACCGGCCGGTGTTACACGCAAGTCTCAAGCTCTGCGATTGTTGCCGGACGTAATTACATCAATATCTTAGCATCGATAACCCATTTACAGGCACTTAACTCGACATTAGCATGTATGTGTAAATAAAGAAACGTGCTAAAAATCCATTCCTACAGTCATGCATGTCACGTAAAATGTAGTAAGCTGTAATATAATACATTTTGTGCTTTTTTAAAAGACCCGCGTGTTTATAAATCCTTCCATATAAATACCTTTATAATTGATTGTCATTTTCGCCTGTCTTCAGACATTTCCTTTCAAAATATTAACGAATGCTTTTACATATAAAAACTATTTTTATTCGTGTCTGGAATTCAAACTAGAATAAGTTGATGTTATTTATTGGATTGAAAAGTAGTTGAAATAGTGGAATTAAAAATATTATTGCTAGTTTTTCATAATCCGAAATAAATTGTTATACTATTACGTGACTACATACTATTCCACGCCGCACTGATCTGTAAAATTTGTCACCGCTTAATAGTGTATATTCACTTCTCTTATTAAAAACAGGTAAACGATAATTTATAACTCAAATTTTAGGTTTATAATGTAAATATTCCTAAAACACATACTAGTTAGAGAAACTGTAACTTATATTTTATAGCAGCGTCTTATGCGACGCGTATTGACATTTTAAAAAAAGCGAGTATAAAACGAACCTAGATACGCGGTGACAAAAACAACAAATGTCATCAGAGATTAGTGTTAAACAAAACTATCCGCTGAAAATTGACTAACCATTAATGTTTGTTTTCCTTAGGTTTGAAATTGCCATCTTTGTTCTCATCTTCCTGAATATGTTGACGATGGGCATCGAGCATTACAATCAGCCTCACGCCGTGCTCTTCATTCTGGAAGTCAGCAACGCCTTCTTCACCACCGTATTCGGTTTAGGTAAAAATATAATTCTTTAAACAGACATTCATTAATATGAATTGAAGCTTCTACATTTACATGTGCACATAAAACAATATTATATTTCGGCTAACAAATTTAACAATAATATTAATTGTTATTATTATTATTATTATTGTTATTATTATTATAACAACAATCTTTTCACTTATAAACGACAAGGCTAATTCCTAAATCTTACTGAGCCGTAAGACCTTTAGTGGCTCGAGGTGCCATATAATGTGATGAGTTGTAGTTCAAAGCTATTTATATAAATAACGTTCTAATAAGAAATTGCTCTCTGGAAATGAATTTCTGGGTATCGAAATTGATTTCTTGAACTATCCGTACTAAGGTAATATAATAGTAGTTTATGCAACTAGTTTATAATGTTAAGCTTTATTGCATGAGTACATGTTTTGAAAACGAATGAATTCAGGAGCGAGTTTTCAAATTTGTACGAATGTAATAAAGCAACATTATAAACGAGTTGCATACTATATTTTTTGTATAACTTCATTATACATTTATAAGAGAATCAAACTTAATTTTGTGAAACAACTTCGCTGTGACGACTCGGGTATGAGACATCGTGCGAGTAAGTCGGTGGTCGGCTGTTCAGTTAAGCTCTACCTCCACCGATTCTCTCGCTACGATTGGCTGAATGTGTGATGACGCAATCATTTGGGACGTAAAATCTAATACGTCATCATTTGTGACGTAAAATGCCAGATTATGAACGATTTCTTGCAACAGAAAAGGTTCTTTTATAATGCTGAAGTACAAAAAACAATTTTAGTGAACGGGTGTACGGTCTCGGTATAGGGAAGTAAAAAAATGTACATTAAATCATTCCTCTCTCATTATTTCCTGTTGTTCTGCTAGATAAAGGCACTTACCATCAACAGTGAAATAACTTCTACCAAATAGTTCAAAAGCCGCCACCAAATAATTTGTAGTTTTAATTTTGAGCTACTATCACTGAATGTTTACACAAAATGTATGGTTCTAGTGTCAAAATCAACGTCTTGTTTGATTTGGTATAACTCCAATGTGGTTAGCCGGATTCCATAGCGTCTTCTTGGGCACTTGATTGTTTGTTAGAGTAAACTTACAATGGAAATTAGTTGTGAGTGAAAGAAATACGAGAGTAAGATATGTACCTAATGAGTATTTCATGTGTATTGTTCTGGCAATGGTTCTTTATTCCAGTTACCCATAAAATATAAAATGGTCTCCTTTAAGACGTAACAGTTTTAATAGTCATACAGACCGTTACAGAACTTTGGAATCGTTCGGAACTCCCATAAAATATGAATAGAAAGGAAGCGTTCAAATGGAGAAAGATAAAAAATTAAAAACCCTTCTTTTGCGATATTTCGACGCTTTTACTCTCAAAATCGATTTCTTAATAAAAGAGAACCCATGTTATCTGTCTCTTTTTTTCATTATCAAAATTAAAAGAAAATTTCTAAACATTGTATGCAAATCAAATTATTACCAAGAATATTTTTAGTTTATTGTTGTTTAATATTTCTGTTTTAATAATTTTAGTGTAATGCCATGTTTTGTTGCAATTTCATAGCATGGATTATTTTCCGGATTACTGTCTTTGGATGAGCCAATCAAATTTCATAAAATATATCATCTTCCTTCCAAACATGTTAAGTGTCTGGTGATTTCGAAATTATTTATATTGTTGGAGTATGTGAACAAAAATAAAATAAAGTAAATTTATGTGTATAAATTAATTGTAATATTTTCATAATACAGTTGGTTTTAAACTTACCTTATTATTTTACCCTGACGAAAGGGAAAGAATTATTCTTATTTGTCGAAAAAAATATATGATTTAGTAAAAGTAATTTCTTTCTCCTTTATTTGATATCTACAATCCATCACTAGTATATGATACATCTATACTTTTTTTTTTCCTTCACTACTTTGAACTTCCCTTTTCTTTTTATTCGTTTGTCCTCTCAATCAACGGGGCTGCTGAGCTATCGCAGCCGCTGAATGTTACTGACCTCTATCCCAGTGATTAGCAGATGAGTCAATGTACATGTGCTTTCAAATCAGCGGGAATAGTGTTTGGGCTTCGTTCGGCCCTGTTTGCCTTGAGTGTGTACCGATCGTAAAGCCCTGGGACGTGAAGGAGAGGGTGTAGTGATAGCATTTCCACGATTATGTACTGGGTGTGTCTAGTTTCTAATCTTGAGACTTTAGAATGTTTCAATCATCGTGCAACTCAGCCGTTGTAGGCAACCGCCGTCACATTCACAAATATCAGCAGGGAATGCGAAGTGTCGCTTCCATTTTCTCGCAAACGGCGCTGGTAATGGTGCGAGCGGTGCGAGCTGTTTTGTCAGATTCCTGTTGACGCGCCTTGGTTTTTGACCTGCACTCTAAGTTTGGACAAAGTTTAAGGGAAACTTCAATTTCCAGGTCAACAGATACGCACTTGTATCGTTTTAGATGCACAATAAAATTGAAAAAAAAATACTTTAATACTTAGATGGTTTTATGACTCAAAACCAATTTCATATTCAAGGAACAGTTTTGCAATATCTATACATAATGTTATTTAACTTTTTTCTATGCGCGCATTTCAGCCCGGTTTAGACAACCCTGAAATGCCTCACCGTTGTGCGACTTAAAACTATAGCTCGCGCCTTAAATCTGGCGCCCTCTAGTGACAAGCGGCTCTGCTATTGCCCTTACTATTTGTGCATTCGGGTCCAAGCATCTGCGACGACAAGAATTTTTATCAACGTCACTCAGCGAAGAGAAAATTGAAGACACGTACAATAAATCAGTATTCATTTTGAACATCGCAATATGTTTCGCAATACGTAAGCTTACTGGCTTCAATGATAACTTTTTGACTGATTTGGAAGTTAAAAAAAAACAAAATTATTAAGATGCAAGACATGTTCCTTGTTAGTAATTTTATTTATTTGCTTTCAAATGAGTCGTAACGTGATGCTTTCAATGAGTAAGAAAAGTGATATATTATTTTACGATGCAGTGCAACACGCAGGTGCAGAACGCAACAATTACTCTACTGCCATACGGTAAATTTATTTAGGAAAACGTAGTCCTTACTTGAAGTCTGTAAACTAGAAGCTACTTTGAACTGAATAAATTTCTTCCATAAATGTTGAATAATGAAACTTCGGAATTTGATGCACAGTGAATCTTCAGTATACTGGGAAATCTACAGATATGACTGATATAAAAAGATAGAATTTTTTTTCACCCCCTTCATTGCATGTTCTGCATTACATCTACTAAAAACAAATGGATCTCTCGCGAATAAATATTTGAATGCAAAATATGGGCAAGTATGTTTTTACTGCCTCTAAAAAAATACGCCGAATTCTACATGTTATTAAACTTATTTCACCTTTCTCTGATTTCTAATGTTCTTATAAATTTATGTATAAAAAACGTACTTGTTTGCCAAATTGCCAGTATGATGATTATATTCTACAAGTATGTTAATGTTGTAAAACACATTTACTAGCCCTTTTACAAAATCATATAAATTTTAAACATACACATAAAAACATACTTAAAATTAATGAATATTTTCTTCTATCGATCTTTGCATGGAAACGTACAATCAATTCGTAGGAAATGTTAATGGGAAACCTCAATAAATGGGACCCATAAATTAAAATCCAGGTCTATCGCGCGTGTAGTTGTTCTTTCATATATTATTTTTTTAAACATTATTTTATATTCATTCACATTAGTTATATTAGTTTCGAAAATTTTTATTGCTATGGTAAGTATCTCTGGAACGAAAACTTAATTCGACGGACTATTTCGAAATATGCAGCCTGTAATTTACATTTGCGTGTATTTACATTCTGTTTGCAGAGGCTTTGGTGAAGATGATTGGCTTGCGGTATCACTATTTCACAGTGCCCTGGAATCTGTTCGACTTCCTGCTGGTAGTGGCGTCCATTCTCGGCATCCTCATGGAAGATATTATGATCGACTTCCCGGTGTCGCCGACTCTACTACGAGTGGTTCGCGTCTTCCGAATCGGCCGCATTCTCAGACTAATCAAGGTAAAACACTTCCTAGTACAGAAGTAAGCACAGATAGGTTATAGAAACTTGAGACTTCACGAATTCCATGTCAAAATATATAGTATTTATGCTCAAGCATTTGAGTACATTTTTCGCAGTTTTTCCATTAATAGCAAATAAAAATTCGAATGAAGAAAATATTGCAAATTTTATCATTTTTAATTTCCATTCACTATTGCCCTAAAACATTTACAATATTTGTTTTAGTTTCCTCCATTGGAATTGTACAGCAATATTGTAGATACCATGGGTGCTAGGTTTATATAAGTAGCAAATTCTATTCCATTTTTATTCTATATTATTTGATATCATTCATTACTGGCCACCATGGCAGTGCAAGGACAATGCGCTATCGCGTTACACCAACGCCGTGGATTCAAATTTCGCGTAGAGCATAGGAGTTTTCAGTTGCGTTGTGGCACGATGTGCATTCCCAGAACATTATGTATCACCTAGAATCCGAGTTACTTTCAGTATTCCCATTCCTACTCCAGTAATTAGTGCCAGAGGATAGAATGTGTGCAACTCATTGGCCTGACTGGCAACTGTGATTAGCGCTATCTAGTACGTAGGTGCTGCCTAGTTCCTTACCTTTACATCGGTGAAGCCATCTGTAGGCACATGATCCAGATTTGTTCCGGAAAAAGTAGGTTCTCATACACAGTTTAACACGAGCTTACGAGCCATATGGCGTGAAGGTTGTGGAGACTGGGTATATAATCCAGTGGTTGAACTGTCTCGACAGAGGTGGGAACATGAGTAGACACCGGACAGTGTGGTGAACGATAGTAGGGAACTAAATGATTTTCATTTACAAAAACCATAAAGAAGAAGATCAAGTAGCTAAACCATTTATTGTGGAACCTGTAGATATTAAAAATAATACCAAAATTAATCCACATAATAGTTCCTGAAAATTATAAAAACCACGCGTATTAGTAAAAGTTGTCTGGAAAACTAATGTGCAAATATATAATTAAACCTGAATTTAAAGTGAACATGAGTGGTGAGAATACAATGAATTTCACCAGTGTGGAAGTAAATATTTTCCTTCATAATTCGAATTTTTATCGACGTGAACCTTTTACGAACATGGAGACAAATGTTCCTGAAATTCTTAAAGTTATTTTTTAATGCATGTTTTGAGCCTGGCTATGCAATTTCTTTCATTGTTGAGTGGCGAACACAGAAATCGGAAAGCTTCATAATGCTGAAAGCACTCTTTCATAATTATTGGTAAGTAGTGGCAAGTAGCAGCAAAAGTTGATCAACTCTTGACCAATATTTTAAGTATTTGAATAAAACAGTTAGAGTAAATGAAGAGAGGGAAAGAAATATATTATAATATAAGGTAGCTTCTGCACAAAACATTACAGTAATCATTCAGGTCTCTTCCCATTTCTTTGAACTTTAAATAACATTATCACTAGATCTAAAGTTTCATTTTCTTGTTCATATATTCACATAGAAAATGCTTTTTATAGATATACGTATACGTTTTTGTATCAAATGAAAATGTTAAAGAAATTTCAATCCTTGGTATTTAGAATGTAAAGTTTCGGATTTGGACATTGCTGGTATAGGCAATACAAGGCTGAAGTCTTGACCGGAAAATTACTTTCTCATCCACTGGAATATTAATTAATTTTGTTTCTTCACATTTATAATATAGTATTTTGGTAAAGTCCTATACAATGAACTGCTGCAGCTCAGATCATTGAGTTAGAGAAAAAAGTATTTGCCAAACCAGTCGCAAATGTGAAAACGCATTACTCCATGCGACAACGGTGCTTGAACCACTGGATTACCATTCATTGAATCGAGAAATTATTATTTTTCCGATATCTTCAATTAATAACGAATAGAATGAGCCATTTCGCTACTT